>JBBDHG010000326.1:132500-297500 GCA_037951165.1 Lophius americanus
CCGGGTTTGGACCCAAAAGGTTCTTTTATGGAACAATTCTGTCTATGGCGGGTTTGGGTTTCATAAGTCGCTGCAGCACATTGACACACATGTTCATTCAAGCGTCCAACATGTGGACAGAACCGTTTCTCCTCCCCCTGCTCACACCCGCCTCACTGGCTGCATGAGCAGACGCACTGTGACAGGCCCGGGAGCTTCCTGTAGTCTGCTGGGCCCGTCAGACTGGGGTGGGAACACAGGAGCCTCTGCAGAACCATAGGCCGCCGCTGCCGTGGTGCTCGTCCGCCTGAGGATTCTGCACTGCGGCCGTCGTCGCTGAGGAGGAAGAAAGGTGGGTTTGGGCCACAATTGTGGATGAACTCCCTGAAGACCCGTCATCTTCAGACTGTGAGAGCGACCCGGTTCTGCCTCAGAGCTGCTGGAGGCTTAGATGTTTGAGGGTTAGAAGCAATCTGGGATGTAGACTCTTAATTTAATGACAGAGTGAGAAACGAATGACTTCTAAGCGGGTTTTGTCTCAGAACCACAAGAACTTTACTGCGTTTGATGTTCGTTGACGGTTATACAGAAACTGTTTAGTTCTTTCTTGTTTTTAAGTAAAAAACACTTAACGCGCTTAAATGTGTCCAGAATAAAAGACACAAACGTGGTTTTGTGTTGTAGAGGGAACAGATGATGAGGACGTGTCAGAGGAAGAAAGCTTTACTCTCCGTCTGATTTAAGCTCAGCTAAAAGCTACAGACACTCTTCTAAATGTAAACAAGGCTTTTGTTTGATGAAAGAATCCCAAAAACAACAAACATGAAACAAACGTGAAAACAAACCTGATTGGATGAATTTGATTCTAACGTTTTAGTTCACCTCACTGAGTTCATGAAACATGAATGTGTTCAGGGGAAGAAACACGGACGTGTTTTAATCACACCACCTTCAGCTGAAACAACGAGACAGTTAGAACATCAAAGCCTGTCATGAACAGCCGACTCAAGGGTTCTGAAACAACTAGACAAGTACAATATCAAAGCTTTCGACTAACAGACTAGTAAAGGGTTCTGGAAAAACTTGATAGTTAGAACATAAAAGCGTGTGACTAGCCGACTAGAAAAGGGTTCTGAAACAACTAGACTGTTAAAACATCAAAGCGTGTGACTAACAGACTAGTAAGGGGTTCTGAAACAAATGGACTGTTAAAACATCAAAGCGTGTGACTTACAGACTAGTAAAGGGTTCTGAAATATCTAGACATTTAGAACATCAAAGCATGTGATTTACAGACTAGTCCAGGGTTCGGAAAGAAATGGACTGTTAAAACATCAAAGCGTGTGACTAAAAGACTAGTAAAGGGTTCTGGAAAAACTTGATAGTTAGAACATAAAAGCGTGTGACTAGCAGACTAGAAAAGGGTTCTGAAATAAATGGACTGTTAAAACATCAAAGCGTGTGACTTACAGTCTAGTAAAGGGTTCTGAAATATCTAGACATTTAGAACATCAAAGCGTGTGATTTACAGACTAGTCAAGGGTTCGGAAAGAAATGGACTGTTAAAACATTAAAGCGTGTGACTAACAGACTAGTAAAGGGTTCTGAAACAACTAGACTGTTAAAACATTAAAGCGTGTGACTAACAGACTAGTAAAGGGTTCTGAAACAACTAGACTGTTAAAACATCAAAGCGTGTGACTAACAGACTAGTAAAGGGTTCTGAAACAACTAGACTGTTAAAACATCAAAGCGTGTGACTTACAGACTAGTAAGGGGTTCTGAAACAAATGGACTGTTAAAACATCAAAGCGTGTGACTAACAGACTAGTAAAGGGTTCTGAAACAACTAGACTGTTAAAACATCAAAGCGTGTGACTTACAGACTAGTAAGGGGTTCTGAAACAACTAGACTGTAAGAACATCAAAGCGTGTGATTTACAGACTAGTCAAGGGTTTGGAAAGAAATGGACTGTTAAAACATTAAAGCGTGTGACTAACAGACTAATAAAGGGTTCTGAAACAAATGGACATTTAGAACATCAAAGCGTTTGATTTACAGACTAGTAAAGGGTTCTGAAATAACGTGACATTTAAAACATCAAAGCTTGTGACTAACAGACTAGTAAAGGGTTCTGAAAAAACTAGACTGTTCAAACATCAAAGCGTGTGACTAACAGACTAGTCAAGGGTTCTGAAATAACGTGACATTTAAAACATCAAAGCGTGTGACTAACAGACTAGTCAAGGGTTCTGAAACAAGTGGACTGTTAAAACATCCAAGCGTGTGACTGAGAGACTAGTGCAGAGTTTATGGTCTGTTCTCCTCCCGGCAGGAGGTCCGTGTCTGAGCCCCCCAGCAGCAGAGATGATCATCAGGTTGGCAGACTGACACCAGGATACTTCCGTCTCCTCCAGGTGGGTCACAGTCTTTGACTGGAACTCAAAGTAGCCCCTCCCCTCAGTGGAGGTTCAAGGACCCGTCTGTGGTTCTGTTCTTAGACACTTTAACTGGAGGACAGATCTCCTGTAATATCCTGGACCAACTGAGGACCGGTGCCAGTACCTGCCCGGAACCAGCACCTGGCTTATTTTCTGGTAGGACTGATTCTCCAGAGGAGGCTGGTCCTCCAGACAGGAAGGAGATCAAAACATGAACCGAGTAATTGGATGAAACTAAGCGTTATCAAATCATTTTAATGTCTTCTCTGGAAGAATTCCATTGTTGAATTTAAGATGATGCTTCAGCAGCGACACCTACAGGACAGCCAGGTGAAAGGCAGTCAGTGTGAAGTGGAGAGCTGAGGTGGACAGACTTCACTCTCCTTCTCAGGAGGCGGGATCTACTAAATCTGATCTAGTATTGGCCAAAACTCAGGAAGTGATGCTCCAAGGGAGGACCTCCTCTCCAACCCATCAGCAACCAGAACACGGGACAATCCACACATTTCCTATTCAGCCCTCCACCACTGTGAGGCGCTAGAGTTTGACCTACTGGTGGTGAGAGAGAGAGCCATGAATTGAGGACTACTTTCCTCAAAAAAAATCGGTAATCGGTAATCAGATTTACTATTTAGGTTGCTAAGTTAGCAATTAGCTAGAAGCTCTGAAAAGCATGGATAGCTTTGGAATTGTTTTTTATTTATTCATTTTGTGTCTCTGTGTGTGTTTGTTTGTGTGTGTGTGTGTGTTTTTGTGTGTTTGTGTGTGTGTTTGTGTGTGTGTGTGTGTGTGTGTTTGTGTGTGTGTTTGTGTGTGTGTTTGTTTGTGTGTTTGTTTGTGTGTGTGTGTTTGTCTGTTTGTGTTTGTGTTTGTGTGTGTGGTTGTGTGTGTGTGTTTGTCTGTGTGTGTTTGTTTGTGTGTGTGTGTGTTTGTTTGTGTGTGTGTTTGTGTGTGTGTCTGTGTTTGTTTGTGGGTGTGTGTGGTTGTGTTTCTGTGTGTGTGTTTGTGTGTTTGTGTGTTGGTTTGTAGTGTGTGTGTTTGTATGTGTGTGTTTGTGTGTGTGTGTTTGTGTGTGTGTGTTTGTGTGTGTATGTGTTTGTGTGTGTGTCTCTCTGTGTGTTTGTGTGTGTGTGTGTTTGTGTGTGTGTTTGTGTGTGTGTTTGTTTGTGTGTGTGTGTTTGTGTGTGTGTTTGTGTGCGTGTGTTTGTGTGTGTGTGTGTGTTTGTGTGTGGGTTTGTGTGTGTGTGTGTTTGTGTGTGTGTTTGTGTTTGTGTGTGTGTTTGTTTGTGTGTTTGTGTGTGTGTGTGTGTGTTTGCGTGTATGTGTGTGTTTGTGTGTATGTGTGTGTTTGTTTTTGTGTTTGTGTGTGTGTGTTTGTCTGTTTGTGTTTGTGTGTTTGTCTGTTTGTGTTTGTGTGTGTGTTTGTGTGTGTGTGTTTGTGTGTTTGTGTTTGTGTGTGTGTGTTTGTCTGTTTGTGTTTGTGTGTGTGTTTGTGTGTGTGTGTGTGTGTATTTGTCTGTGTGTCTGTGTTTGTTTGTGTGTTTGTTTGTGTGTGTGTGTGTCTCTGTGTGTGTTTGTAGTGTGTGTGTGTGTGTGTGTGTGTTTGTGTGTGTGTTTGTGTGTGTCTGTTTGTGTTTGTGTGTGTGTTTGTCTGTGTGTGTGTTTGTGTGTGTGTTTGTCTGTGTGTGTGTGTGTTTGTGTGTGTTTGTGTGTGTCTGTTTGTGTTTGTGTGTGTTTGTCTGTGTGTGTGGTTGTGTGTGTGTTTGTGTGTGTGTTTGTCTGTGTGTGTCTTTTTGTGTGTGTGTTTGTGTGTGTGTTTGTAGTGTGTGTGTTTGTGTGTGTGTGTTTGTGTGTGTGTTTTTGTGTGTGTGTTTGTGTGTTTGTGTGTGTTTTTGTATGTGTGTTTGTGTGTGTGTGTGTGTGTGTTTGTGTTTGTTTGTGTGTTTGTGTGTTTGTAGTGTGTGTGTTTGTGTGTGTGTGTTTGTGTGTCTTTTTGTATGTGTGTTTGTGTGTGTGTGTTTGTGTGTGTGTGTTTGTGTGTCTTTTTGTATGTGTGTTTGTGTGTGTGTGTGTGGTGTTGTGTCTGTGTGTCTGTGTTTGTTTGTAGTGTGTGTGTTTGTGTGTTTGTAGTGTGTGTGTTTGTGTGTGTGTTTGTAGTGTGTGTGTTTGTGTGTGTGTGTTTTTGTGTGTGTCTTTTTGTGTGTGTGTTTGTGTGTGTCTCTATGTGTGTTTGTAGTGTGTGTGTTTTTGTGTGTGTGTTTGTATGTGTGTGTCTTTTTGTGTGTGTGTTTGTGTGTGTGTTTGTAGTGTGTGTGTTTGTGTGTGTGTGTTTGTGTGTGTGTTTTTGTGTGTGTGTTTGTGTGTTTGTGTGTGTTTTTGTATGTGTGTTTGTGTGTGTGTTTGTGTGTGTGTGTTTGTGTGTGTGTTTGTGTGTGTGTTTGTGTGTGTGTGTTTGTGTGTGTGTTTGTGTGTGTGTTTGTGTGTGTGTGTTTGTGTGTGTGTTTGTGTGTGTGTTTGTGTGTAGCCGAGGTTTTATGACACATGCTTTTACTTGAAAACTTGAAAATGATGTAATAGAACAGCTCGTACTTTATTTTCTCATGAAAGCAGAACACTCCCAACAGACTCAAGTGTCTCTGCTCCTTCAGAATAAGAGCACTCATCATCAACCCTTACACTTCAGAGGAAACATAAAGTCCGTTTGATCGTTTGCTGAGGCCCAAACCAGAAACGATGTTTGTGTTTGTCGGGTTACAGGACTTAATAATAATAATAATCATCTAAACAGTTTCCTGATGAACTTGAGATCTCAGTGACTTCAAGTCTTCTTCAGTACAACATGATGCTCAGTTTGTGGAAAACAGTCCCACTATCCACTAAAGGAAACAGTAGAGAAGGTGGCCATGGTTTTATTAACAAATCACTACCAGAGCGTTACAGGTACAAATGACAACAACAACAACAACAACAATAATTATTATTCTTATTTTAAGTGTTAATAACAATAAAAATAATTGTTGTTATTTTAAGTATGAATAATAATTAATATTATTTCAAGTATTAATAATACTACTAATTCCAATAACCATTATTATTATTCATTATAATAATAATAATGATGATAACAGTGCTATAATTAATAAGAACCATAAAAGTTACAATAATAATGATAATAACCGTATAATTATTAATAATATTAATACTAATAATAATGATCATAATAATGTTAATGACAACAATAGTTATATCTATAATAATAATAATAACAGTATTATTACTACTATTATTAGTAGTAATAATAATAATAACTTATAACAATAAATGCTCTTTTTGAGATTTGGTGGGTTCTGACTTTATTTGATGACTTATATAATTCATGTGTAAGTTTGTTTTGATGCGTTCTATCTTTCATTCGTTTTGTTAAATGATCCTCTATTGTTTATTTTCTACTCTTCACATGCCGTGTGAGTTTTGTCTGCATGTCTGCATGTGACTGGACCCAGGTGTGTGGAACTACATCCTGTCTTTCCTGTGTGCAGAGGCGGGTCTCCGGTGAGGTCCGGACGCAGCCTCAGAGGAGCCTCGCGGACGCCATCGCCATGACGACGGCCTCGGTGGGGATGGGAGTGTCTCTGTACGGCAGCAGGCAGATGGCAGAGAGGTTCCATGTCCAGCATCCACAGGCCTCAGATCAGGGGGTGGAGGCTGTTTGTGTACGTCGCAGAAAGGTTCTGATGGAGGAGGTGGAGCGGGTTCATGTGTTTGTGGTGACGCTTGAAGGAAACTCTGAATGTCCCAGGAGGAAGACGTGTCAACTACTGATTTACACTTTCATCACAATCACAGCGTTTGTTACTAAATATATCTGCGCTTGTGCCGACTGTCTTCAAGAGGACAAGGCGGTACTTTCATCCAAAGGGACCTCAGAACATCCCAGCTCTGCCGTTACAAACCTCTGTATTTCATATTTGAGGTGTTCTGTTTGTGGATGGGTGACTATGTCCCCGCTGACGTGGTTCAAATGTTACTTATGATTCTGTTTGTGTGTTTGTGTTCAGGAGGAAAGATGTTTTCATCAGAACATTCCTTAAATCAATGACCTTCCTTTAAAGGAATGTCTGTTCATGGCAGGACATATCCCATAATAAACAGCATGTTGTTGTTCTTCATAACTAATGTAATAATGTGTGATTCTCAAATAAAGTATCTAGTATCAAGTAAACTATATGTGTGTGTGTGTGTGTGTGTACGTGTGTATGTGTGTTTGTATGAGTGTATGTGTGTGTGTGTTTGTATGAGTGTATGCGTGTGTGTGTGTGTGTGTACGTGTGTATGTGTGTTTGTATGAGTGTATGTGTGTGTGTGTTTGTATGAGTGTATGCGTGTGTGTGTGTGTGTGTACGTGTGTATGTGTGTGTGTTTGTATTAGTGTATGTGTGTGTGTGTGTACTAGTGTATGTGTGTGTGTGTGTACGAGTGTATGTGTGTGTGTTTGTATGTGTGTGTGTATGTACGAGTGTATGTGTGTGTGTTTGTACGTGTGTGTGTATGTACGTGTGTGTGTGTACGTGTGTATGTGTATGTGTTTGTATGAGTGTATGTGTGTGTGTGTGTGTGTGTGTACTAGTGTATGTGTGTGTGTGTACGAGTGTATGTGTGTGTGTTTGTATGTGTGTGTGTATGTACGAGTGTATGTGTGTGTGTTTGTACGTGTGTGTGTATGTACGTGTGTGTGTGTACGTGTGTATGTGTGTGTGTTTGTATGAGTGTATGTGTGTGTGTGTGTGTGTGTACGAGTGTATGTGTGTGTGTGTGTTTGTATGAGTGTATGTGTTGGTATGTGTGTGCGTGTGTACGAGTGTATGTGTGCGTACGAATGTATGTGTGTGTGTTTGTATGAGTGTATGTATGTGTGTGTGTTTGTATGAGTGTATGTGTGTGTGTTTGTATGTGTATGTGTGTGTGTTTGTATGAGTATATGTGTGTGTGTGTGTGTACGTGTGTGTGTACGTGTGTGTGTGTTTGTATGAGTGTATGTGTGTGTGCGTGTGTATGAGTGTATGTGTGTGTGTTTGTATGAGTGTATGTGTGTGTATGTGTGTGCGTGTGTACGAGTGTATGTGTGTGCGTGTGTACGAGTGTATGTGTGTGTGTTTGTATGAGTGTATGTGTGTGTGTGTTTGTATGTGTGTATGTGTGTGTGTGTTTGTATGTGTGTATTTGTGTGTGTGTATGTTTGTTTGTGTATGTATGTGTGTGTGTATGTGTGTGTGTTTGTATGTGTATGTGTGTGTGTATGTGTGTTTTATGAGTGTATGTGTGTGTGTTTCTATGTGTGTGTGTGTGTTTGTAAGAGTATATGTGTGTGTGTGTATGTGTGTGTGTTTGTATGAGTATATGTGTGTGTGTGTGTGTGTACGTGTGTGTGTGTGTTTGTATGAGTGTATGTGTGTGTGTGTGTGCGTGTGTACGAGTGTATGTGTGTGTCTTTGTATGAGTGTATGTGTGTGTGTATGTGTGTGCATGTGTGTGTGTGTCTGTTTGTATGAGTGTATGTATGTGTGTGTGTTTGTATGAGTGTATGTGTGTGTGTTTGTATGTGTATGTGTGTGTGTTTGTATGAGTATATGTGTGTGTGTGTGTGTACGTGTGTGTGTACGTGTGTGTGTGTTTGTATGAGTGTATGAGTGTATGTGTGTGTGTGTTTGTATGTGTGTATGTGTGTGTGTGTGTGTTTGTATGTGTGTATTTGTGTGTGTGTATGTGTGTTTGTGTATGTATGTGTGTGTGTATGTGTGTGTGTTTGTATGAGTGTATGTGTGTGTGTGTTTGTATGTGTGTATGTGTGTGTGTGTGTGTTTGTATGTGTGTATTTGTGTGTGTGTATGTGTGGTTGTGTATGTATGTGTGTGTGTATGTGTGTGTGTTTGTATGTGTATGTGTGTGTGTATGTGTGTTTTATGAGTGTATGTGTGTGTGTTTCTATGTGTGTGTGTGTGTTTGTAAGAGTATATGTGTGTGTGTGTATGTGTGTGTGTTTGTATGAGTATATGTGTGTGTGTGTGTGTGTACGTGTGTGTGTGTGTTTGTATGAGTGTATGTGTGTGTGTGCGTGTGTACGAGTGTATGTGTGTGTCTTTGTATGAGTGTATGTGTGTGTGTATGTGTGTGTATGTGTGTGCGTGTGTACGAGTGTATGTGTGTGTGCATGTGTACGAGTGTATGTGTGTGCGCGTGTTTGTATGTGTGTATTTGTGTGTGTTTATGTGTGTGTGTTTGTATGTGTATGTGTGTGTGTATGTGTGTGCGTGTGTACAAGTGTATGTGTGTGTGTTTGTAGGAGTGTATGTGTGTGTGTGTTTGTATGCGTGTATGTGTGTGTATGTGTGTGTATGTGTGTGTACGAGTGTATGTGTGTGTGTTTGTATGAGTGTATGTGTGTGTATGTGTGTGTATGTGTGTGCGTGTGTACGAGTGTATGTATGTGCATGTGTACGAGTGTATGTGTGTGCGTGTGTACGAGTGTATGTGTGTGCGTGTGTACGAGTGTATGTGTGTGTGTGTTTGTATGAGTGTATGTGTGTGTGTGTTTGTATGTGTCTGTGTTTGTATGTGTATGTGTGTGTGTATGTGTGTGCGTGTGTACAAGTATATGTGTGTGTGTGTTTGTATGAGTGTATGTGTGTGTGTTTGTATGTGTATGTGTGTGTGTTTGTATGAGTGTATGTGTGTGTGTTTGTATGTGTATGTTTGTGTGTTTGTATGAGTGTATTTGTGTATGTGTGTGTGTATTTGTGTGTGTGTGTTTGTATGAGTGTATGTGTGTGTATGTGTGTGTGTTTGTATGAGTGTATGTGTGTGTATGTGTTTGTGTTTGTATGAGTGTATGTGTGCGCGCGTGTTTGTATGTGTGTATTTGTGTGTGTGTATGTGTGTGTGTTTGTATGTGTGTGTGTGTGTTTGTATGAGTGTATGTGTTTGTATGTGTATGTGTATGTGTATGTGTGTGTGTGTGTGTGTTTGTATGAGTATATGTGTATGTGTGTGTGTATGTGTATGTGTGTGTGTGTGTGTGTGTTTGTATGAGTATATGTGTATGTGTGTGTGTGTGTGTTCGTATGAGTAAATGTGTGTGTGCGTGTGTGTGTGTGTGTGTGTGTGTGTGTGTGTGTTTGTATGAGTATATGTGGGTGTGTGTGTGTGTTTGTATGAGTAAATGTGTGTGTGCGTGTGTGTGTGTGAGTCCAGCCTTCATCCATGTGGAAAGTCTTTGTGGGACATAGTTGGACCACTGCACATTCTGTATGGAGGGTCTCCTGTGACGATGACAGGAAATGAGTCAGAGGAGGCGGCAGGAGGACGAGATGAAACTGCTCACATGTGATTTGATGTCAGGCATCAAAGGATGATGAAGAAAGAGGATGATGAAAAGAAGATGTGTGTGTTCCAGGGCTTCACTGAGGGGTTTGTGTGTTTGTGTTGTGATTTCTCTCTCTCAGACCTTTTGGGGTTTTTAGAATTGTCAGAATCACGGTAGGTGCCTCCTCCTCTCTGGTGTCCCTCAGGGCTCCGTCCTCGGCCCCGTACTCTTTAGCATACACATGCTAACACTGGGTCGGATGGTAGACGGGTCCAGTCCCGTTTTTCATGAGGAAATCTGGACTCAGAACGAGATTCAACAAACAGCTGAGCAGAAACTTAAATGAAAGATCGGATTTCTGTACAAAATGGTAACGGTTGTTTTTTCAGTTTTGTGAACCCGTCAGCCTTTTAGTCATTTAGTTTCTACAGACAGATGGTGACGGTGGTTCCTACAGACAGATGGTGACGGTGGTTTCTACAGACAGATGGTGACGGTGGTTTGTACTGACAGTTGTTGACGGTGGTTTCTACAGACAGATGTTGACGGTGGTTTGTAGAGACGGTTGGTGACGGTGGTTTCTACAGACAGATGTTGACGGTGGTTTGTAGAGACGGTTGGTGACGGTGGTTTCTACAGACAGATGGTGAGGGTGGTTTGTACTGATAGTTATTGACGGTGGTTTCTACAGACAGTTGTTGACGGTGGTTTCTACAGACAGATGGTGACAGTGGTTTGTACGGACAGATGGTGAAGGTGGTTTCTACAGACAGATGGTGATGGTGGTTTCTACAGACTGTTGGTGATGGTGTTTTCTTCAGACGGTTGGTGAAGGTGGTTTCTACAGACAGATGGTGATGGTGGTTTCTACAGACTGTTGGTGACGGTGGTTTCTACAGACAGTTGGTGACGGTGGTTTGTACAGACGGTTGGTGACGGTGGTTTCTACCGACAGTTGGTGACGGTGGTTTCTACAGACAGTTGTTGACGGTGGTTTCTACAGACAGATGGTGACGGTGGTATCTACAGACAGTTGTTGACGGTGGTATTTACAGACAGTTGTTGATGGTGGTTTCTAGAGACAGATGTTGACGGTGGTTTCTACAGACAGTTGTTGACAGTGGTTTGTAAAGATAGTTGGTGACGGTGGTTTCTACAGACAGATGGTGACGGTGGTTTCTACAGACAGTTGGTGACGGTGGTTTGTACAGACGGTTGGTGACGGGGGTTTCTACAGACAGTTGTTGACGGTGGTTTCTAAAGATAGTTGTTGACGGTGGTTTCTACAGACAGATGGTGACGTGGTTTCTACAGACAGATGGTGACGGTGGTTTCTACAGACGGTTGGTGTTGGTGGTTTCTACAGACTGTTGGTGATGGTGTTTTCTTCAGACGGTTGGTGAAGGTGGTTTCTACAGACAGATGGTGATGGTGGTTTCTACAGACTGTTGGTGATGGTGGTTTCTTCAGACGGTTGGTGAAGGTGGTTTCTACAGACTGTTGGTGATGGTGGTTTCTACAGACAGATGGTGACGGTGGTTTCTACAGACAGTTGGTGACGGTGGTTTGTACAGACGGTTGGTGACGGTGGTTTCTACGACAGTTGGTGACGGTGGTTTCTACAGACAGTTGTTGATGGTGGTTTCTACAGACAGATGGTGACGGTGGTATCTACAGACAGTTGTTGACGGTGGTATTTACAGACAGTTGTTGACGGTGGTTTCTACAGACAGATGGTGACGGTGGTTTCTACAGACAGTTGGTGACGGTGGTTTCTACAGACAGTTGTTGACCGTGGTTTCTACAGACAGTTGTTGAAGGTGGTTTCTACAGATAGATGTTGACGGGGGTTTCTGCAGACAGTTGGTGACGGTGGTTTCTACAGACAGTTGTTGACGGTGGTTTCTACAGACAGTTGTTGAAGGTGGTTTCTACAGATAGATGTTGACGGGGGTTTCTACAGAAAGTTGTTGACGGTGGTTTCTACAGACAGTTGTTGAAGGATGTTTCTACGGACAGTTGTTGACTGTGGTTTCTACAGACGGTTGGTGACGGTGGTTTCTACAGACTGTTGGTGACGGTGGTTTCTACAGACAGATGTTGACGGTGGTTTGTAGAGACGGTTGGTGACGGTGGTTTCTACAGACAGATAGTGACGGTGGTTTGTACAGACAGTTGTTGACGGTGGTTTCTACAGACAGTTGTTGACGGTGGTTTCTACAGACAGTTGTTGAAGGTGGTTCCTACAGATAGATGTTGACGGGGGTTTCTACAGACAGTTGTTGACGGTGGTTTCTACAGACAGTTGTTGAAGGATGTTTCTACAGACAGTTGTTGACGTTGGTTTCTACAGACAGATGTTGACGGTGGTTTTTACAGACAGTTGTTGATGGTGGTTTCTAGAGACAGATGTTGACGGTGGTTTCTACAGACAGTTGTTGACAGTGGTTTGTAAAGATAGTTGGTGACGGTGGTTTCTACAGACAGATGGTGACGGTGGTTTCTACAGACAGTTGGTGACGGTGGTTTGTACAGACGGTTTGTCACGGGGGTTTCTACAGACAGTTGTTGACGGTGGTTTCTAAAGATAGTTGTTGACGGTGGTTTCAACAGACAAATGGTGACGTTGGTTTCTACAGACAGATGGTGACGGTGGTTTCTACAGACTGTTGGTGATGGTGTTTTCGTCAGACGGTTGGTGAAGGTGGTTTCTACAGACAGATGGTGATGGTGGTTTCTACAGACGGTTGGTGAAGGTGGTTTCTACAGACGGTTGGTGAAGGTGGTTTCTACAGACAGATGGTGATGGTGGTTTCTACAGACTGTTGGTGATGGTGTTTTCGTCAGACGGTTGGTGAAGGTGGTTTCTACAGACAGATGGTGATGGTGGTTTCTACAGACGGTTGGTGAAGGTGGTTTCTACAGACGGTTGGTGACGGTGGTTTCTACAGACGGTTGGTGACGGTGGTTTCTACAGACAGATAGTGACGGTGGTTTCTACAGACAGTTGTTGACGGTGGTTTCTACAGACAGTTGTTGACGGTGGTTTCTACAGACAGTTGTTGAAGGTGGTTTCTACAGATAGATGTTGACGGGGGTTTCTACAGACAGTTGTTGACGGTGGTTTTTACAGACAGTTGTTGACGGTGGTTTCTAGAGACAGATGTTGACGGTGGTTTCTACAGACAGTTGTTGACAGTGGTTTGTAAAGATAGTTGGTGACGGTGGTTTCTACAGACAGATGGTGACGGTGGTTTCTACAGACAGTTGTTGAAGGTGGTTTCTACAGACAGTTGTTGACGGTGGTTTCTACAGACAGTTGTTGATGGTGGTTTCTACAGACAGATGGTGACGGTGGTATCTACAGACAGTTGTTGACGGTGGTATTTACAGACAGTTGTTGACGGTGGTTTCTACAGACAGATGGTGACGGTGGTTTCTACAGACAGTTGGTGACGGTGGTTTCTACAGACAGTTGTTGACCGTGGTTTCTACAGACAGTTGTTGAAGGTGGTTTCTACAGATAGATGTTGACGGGGGTTTCTGCAGACAGTTGGTGACAGTGGTTTCTACAGACAGTTGTTGACGGTTGTTTCTACAGACAGTTGTTGAAGGTGGTTTCTATAGATAGATGTTGACGGGGGTTTCTACAGACTTCTGTTGACGGTGGTTTCTACAGACAGTTGTTGAAGGATGTTTCTACGGACAGTTGTTGACGGTGGTTTCTACAGACGGTTGGTGACGGTGGTTTCTACAGACTGTTGGTGACGGTGGTTTCTACAGACAGATGTTGACGGTGGTTTGTAGAGACGGTTGGTGACGGTGGTTTCTACAGACAGATAGTGACGGTGGTTTGTACAGACAGTTGTTGACGGTGGTTTCTACAGACAGTTGTTGACGGTGGTTTCTACAGACAGTTGTTGAAGGTGGTTCCTACAGATAGATGTTGACGGGGGTTTCTACAGACAGTTGTTGACGGTGGTTTCTACAGACAGTTGTTGAAGGATGTTTCTACAGACAGTTGTTGACGTTGGTTTCTACAGACAGAGGTTGACGGTGGTTTTTCCAGACAGTTGTTGATGGTGGTTTCTAGAGACAGATGTTGACGGTGGTTTCTACAGACAGTTGTTGACAGTGGTTTGTAAAGATAGTTGGTGACGGTGGTTTCTAGAGACAGATGGTGACGGTGGTTTCTACAGACAGTTGTTAACAGTGGTTTGTAAAGATAGTTGGTGACGGTGGTTTCTACAGACAGATGGTGACGGTGGTTTCTACAGACAGTTGGTGACGGTGGTTTGTACAGACGGTTGGTGACGGGGGTTTCTAAAGACAGTTGTTGACGGTGGTTTTTAAAGATAGTTGTTGACGGTGGTTTCTACAGACAAATGGTGACGGTGGTTTCTACAGACAGATTGTGACGGTGGTTTCTACAGACTGTTGGTGATGGTGTTTTCGTCAGACGGTTGGTGAAGGTGGTTTCTACAGACAGATGGTGATGGTGGTTTCTACAGACGGTTGGTGAAGGTGGTTTCTACAGACGGTTGGTGAAGGTGGTTTCTACAGACAGATGGTGATGGTGGTTTCTACAGACTGTTGGTGATGGTGTTTTCGTCAGACGGTTGGTGAAGGTGGTTTCTACAGACGGTTGGTGAAGGTGGTTTCTACAGACAGATGGTGATGGTGGTTTCTACAGACTGTTGGTGATGGTGGTTCCTACAGATAGATGTTGACGGGGGTTTCTACAGACAGTTGTTGACGGTGGTTTCTAGAGACAGATGTTGACGGTGGTTTCTACAGACAGTTGTTGACAGTGGTTTGTAAAGAGAGTTGGTGACGGTGGTTTCTACAGACAGATGGTGACGGTGGTTTCTACAGACAGTTGGTGACGGTGGTTTGTACAGACGGTTGGTGACGGGGGTTTCTACAGACAGTTGTTGACGGTGGTTTCTAAAGATAGTTGTTGACGGTGGTTTCTACAGACCAATGGTGACGGTGGTTTCTACAGACAGATGGTGACGGTGGTTTCTACAGACTGTTGGTGATGGTGTTTTCGTCAGACGGTTGGTGAAGGTGGTTTCTACAGACAGATGGTGATGGTGGTTTCTACAGACGGTTGGTGAAGGTGGTTTCTACAGACGGTTGGTGAAGGTGGTTTCTACAGACAGATGGTGATGGTGGTTTCTACAGACTGTTGGTGATGGTGGTTCCTACAGATAGATGTTGACGGGGGTTTCTACAGACAGTTGTTGACGGTGGTTTCTACAGACAGTTGTTGAAGGATGTTTCTACAGACAGTTGTTGACGTTGGTTTCTACAGACAGATGTTGACGGTGGTTTTTCCAGACAGTTGTTGATGGTGGTTTCTAGAGACAGATGTTGACGGTGGTTTCTACAGACAGTTGTTGACAGTGGTTTGTAAAGATAGTTGGTGACGGTGGTTTCTACAGACAGATGGTGACGGTGGTTTCTACAGACAGTTGGTGACGGTGGTTTGTGCAGACGGTTGGTGACGGGGGTTTCTACAGACAGTTGTTGACGGTGGTTTCTAAAGATAGTTGTTGACGGTGGTTTCTACAGACAAATGGTGACGGTGGTTTCTACAGACAGATGGTGACGGTGGTTTCTACAGACTGTTGGTGATGGTGTTTTCGTCAGACGGTTGGTGAAGGTGGTTTCTACAGACAGATGGTGATGGTGGTTTCTACAGACGGTTGGTGAAGGTGGTTTCTACAGACGGTTGGTGAAGGTGGTTTCTACAGACAGATGGTGATGGTGGTTTCTACAGACTGTTGGTGATGGTGTTTTCGTCAGACGGTTGGTGAAGGTGGTTTCTACAGACAGATGGTGATGGTGGTTTCTACAGACGGTTGGTGAAGGTGGTTTCTACAGACGGTTGGTGACGGTGGTTTCTACAGACGGTTGGTGACGGTGGTTTCTAGAGACAGATAGTGACGGTGGTTTCTACAGACAGTTGTTGACGGTGGTTTCTACAGACAGTTGTTGACGGTGGTTTCTACAGACAGTTGTTGAAGGTGGTTTCTACAGATAGATGTTGACGGTGGTTTCTACAGACGGTTGGTGAAGGTGGTTTCTACAGACAGATGGTGATGGTGGTTTCTACAGACAGTTGTTGACGGTGGTTTCTAGAGACAGATGTTGACGGTGGTTTCTACAGACAGTTGTTGACAGTGGTTTGTAAAGATAGTTGGTGACGGTGGTTTCTACAGACAGATGGTGACGGTGGTTTCTACAGACAGTTGTTGAAGGTGGTTTCTACAGACAGTTGTTGACGGTGGTTTCTACAGACAGTTGTTGAAGCATGTTTCTACAGACAGTTGTTGACGTTGGTTTCTACAGACAGATGTTGACGGTGGTTTTTACAGACAGTTGTTGACGGTGGTTTCTAGAGACAGATGTTGACGGTGGTTTCTACAGACAGTTGTTGACAGTGGTTTGTAAAGATAGTTGGTGACGGTGGTTTCTAGAGACAGATGGTGACGGTGGTTTCTACAGACAGTTGTTGACGGTGGTTTCTACAGACAGATGGTGACGGTGGTTTCTACAGACAGTTGGTGACGGTGGTTTCTACAGACAGTTGTTGACGGTGGTTTCTACAGACAGTTGTTGAAGGTGGTTTCTACAGATAAATGTTGACGGGGGTTTCTACAGACAGTTGGTGACGGAGGTTTCTACAGACAGTTGTTGACGGTGGTTTCTACAGACAGTTGTTGAAGGTGGTTTCTACAGATAGATGTTGACAGGGGTTTCTACAGACAGTTGGTGACGGTGGTTTCTACAGACAGTTGTTGACGGTGGTTTCTACAGACAGTTGTTGAAGGTGGTTTCTACAGATAGATGTTGACCGGGATTTCTACAGACAGTTGTTGACGGTGGTTTCTACAGACAGTTGTTGAAGGTGGTTTCTACAGATAGATGTTGACCGGGGTTTCTACAGACAGTTGTTGACGGTGGTTTCTACAGACAGTTGTTGAAGGATGTTTCTACGGACAGTTGTTGACGGTGGTTTCTACAGACGGTTGGTGACGGTGGTTTCTACAGACGGTTGGTGAAGGTGGTTTCTACAGACAGATGTTGACGGTGGTTTGTAGAGACGGTTGGTGACGGTGGTTTCTACAGACGGTTGGTGACGGTGGTTTCTACAGACGGTTGGTGAAGGTGGTTTCTACAGACAGATGTTGACGGTGGTTTGTAGAGACGGTTGGTGACGGTGGTTTCTACAGACAGATAGTGACGGTGGTTTGTACAGACAGTTGTTGACGGTGGTTTCTACAGACAGTTGTTGACGGTGGTTTCTACAGACAGTTGTTGAAGGTGGTTCCTACAGATAGATGTTGACGGGGGTTTCTACAGACAGTTGTTGACGGTGGTTTCTACAGACAGTTGTTGAAGGATGTTTCTACAGACAGTTGTTGACGTTGGTTTCTACAGACAGTTGGTGACGGTGGTTTCTACAGACGGTTGGTGACGGTGGTTTCTACAGACAGATGTTGACGGTGGTTTGTAGAGACGGTTGGTGACGGTGGTTTCTACAGACAGATAGTGACGGTGGTTTGTACAGACAGTTGTTGACGGTGGTTTCTACAGACAGTTGTTGACGGTGGTTTCTACAGACAGTTGTTGAAGGTGGTTCCTACAGATAGATGTTGACGGGGGTTTCTACAGACAGTTGTTGACGGTGATTTCTACAGACAGTTGTTGAAGGATGTTTCTACAGACAGTTGTTGACGTTGGTTTCTACAGACAGATGTTGACGGTGGTTTTTCCAGACAGTTGTTGATGGTGGTTTCTAGAGACAGATGTTGACGGTGGTTTCTACAGACAGTTGTTGACAGTGGTTTGTAAAGATAGTTGGTGACGGTGGTTTCTACAGACAGATGGTGACGGTGGTTTCTACAGACAGTTGGTGACGGTGGTTTGTACAGACGGTTGGTGACGGGGGTTTCTACAGACAGTTGTTGACGGTGGTTTCTAAAGATAGTTGTTGACGGTGGTTTCTACAGACAAATGGTGACGGTGGTTTCTACAGACAGATGGTGACGGTGGTTTCTACAGACTGTTGGTGATGGTGTTTTCGTCAGACGGTTGGTGAAGGTGGTTTCTACAGACAGATGGTGATGGTGGTTTCTACAGACGGTTGGTGAAGGTGGTTTCTACAGACGGTTGGTGACGGTGGTTTCTACAGACGGTTGGTGACGGTGGTTTCTACAGACAGATAGTGACGGTGGTTTCTACAGACAGTTGTTGACGGTGGTTTCTACAGACAGTTGTTGAAGGATGTTTCTACGGACAGTTGTTGACGGTGGTTTCTACATACGGTTGGTGACGGTGGTTTCTACAGACTGTTGGTGACGGTGGTTTCTACAGACAGATGTTGACGGTGGTTTGTAGAGACGGTTGGTGACGGTGGTTTCTACAGACAGATAGTGACGGTGGTTTGTACAGACAGTTGTTGACGGTGGTTTCTACAGACAGTTGTTGACGGTGGTTTCTACAGACAGTTGTTGAAGGTGGTTCCTACAGATAGATGTTGACGGGGGTTTCTACAGACAGTTGTTGACGGTGGTTTCTACAGACAGTTGTTGAAGGATGTTTCTACAGACAGTTGTTGACGTTGGTTTCTACAGACAGATGTTGACGGTGGTTTTTCCAGACAGTTGTTGATGGTGGTTTCTAGAGACAGATGTTGACGGTGGTTTCTACAGACAGTTGTTGACAGTGGTTTGTAAAGATAGTTGGTGACGGTGGTTTCTACAGACGGTTGGTGAAGGTGGTTTCTACAGACAGATGTTGACGGTGGTTTGTAGAGACGGTTGGTGACGGTGGTTTCTACAGACAGATAGTGACGGTGGTTTGTACAGACAGTTGTTGACGGTGGTTTCTACAGACAGTTGTTGACGGTGGTTTCTACAGACAGTTGTTGAAGGTGGTTCCTACAGATAGATGTTGACGGGGGTTTCTACAGACAGTTGTTGACGGTGGTTTCTACAGACAGTTGTTGAAGGATGTTTCTACAGACAGTTGTTGACGTTGGTTTCTACAGACAGTTGGTGACGGTGGTTTCTACAGACGGTTGGTGACGGTGGTTTCTACAGACAGATGTTGACGGTGGTTTGTAGAGACGGTTGGTGACGGTGGTTTCTACAGACAGATAGTGACGGTGGTTTGTACAGACAGTTGTTGACGGTGGTTTCTACAGACAGTTGTTGAAGGTGGTTTCTACAGACAGTTGTTGAAGGTGGTTCCTACAGATAGATGTTGACGGGGGTTTCTACAGACAGTTGTTGACGGTGATTTCTACAGACAGTTGTTGAAGGATGTTTCTACAGACAGTTGTTGACGTTGGTTTCTACAGACAGATGTTGACGGTGGTTTTTCCAGACAGTTGTTGATGGTGGTTTCTAGAGACAGATGTTGACGGTGGTTTCTACAGACAGTTGTTGACAGTGGTTTGTAAAGATAGTTGGTGACGGTGGTTTCTACAGACAGATGGTGACGGTGGTTTCTACAGACAGTTGGTGACGGTGGTTTGTACAGACGGTTGGTGACGGGGGTTTCTACAGACAGTTGTTGACGGTGGTTTCTAAAGATAGTTGTTGACGGTGGTTTCTACAGACAAATGGTGACGGTGGTTTCTACAGACAGATGGTGACGGTGGTTTCTACAGACTGTTGGTGATGGTGTTTTCGTCAGACGGTTGGTGAAGGTGGTTTCTACAGACAGATGGTGATGGTGGTTTCTACAGACGGTTGGTGAAGGTGGTTTCTACAGACGGTTGGTGACGGTGGTTTCTACAGACGGTTGGTGACGGTGGTTTCTACAGACAGATAGTGACGGTGGTTTCTACAGACAGTTGTTGACGGTGGTTTCTACAGACAGTTGTTGAAGGATGTTTCTACGGACAGTTGTTGACGGTGGTTTCTACATACGGTTGGTGACGGTGGTTTCTACAGACTGTTGGTGACGGTTTTTTCTACAGACAGATGTTGACGGTGGTTTGTAGAGACGGTTGGTGACGGTGGTTTCTACAGACAGATAGTGACGGTGGTTTGTACAGACAGTTGTGCACGGTGGTTTCTACAGACAGTTGTTGACGGTGGTTTCTACAGACAGTTGTTGAAGGTGGTTCCTACAGATAGATGTTGACGGGGGTTTCTACAGACAGTTGTTGACGGTGGTTTTTACAGACAGTTGTTGAAGGATGTTTCTACAGACAGTTGTTGACGTTGGTTTCTACAGACAGATGTTGACGGTGGTTTTTCCAGACAGTTGTTGATGGTGGTTTCTAGAGACAGATGTTGACGGTGGTTTCTACAGACAGTTGTTGACAGTGGTTTGTAAAGATAGTTGGTGACGGTGGTTTCTACAGACAGATGGTGACGGTGGTTTCTACAGACAGTTGGTGACGGTGGTTTGTACAGACGGTTGGTGACGGGGGTTTCTACAGACAGTTGTTGACGGTGGTTTCTAAAGATAGTTGTTGACGGTGGTTTCTACAGACAAATGGTGACGGTGGTTTCTACAGACAGATGGTGACGGTGGTTTCTACAGACTGTTGGTGATGGTGTTTTCGTCAGACGGTTGGTGAAGGTGGTTTCTACAGACAGATGGTGATGGTGGTTTCTACAGACGGTTGGTGAAGGTGGTTTCTACAGACGGTTGGTGAAGGTGGTTTCTACAGACAGATGGTGATGGTGGTTTCTACAGACTGTTGGTGATGGTGTTTTCGTCAGACGGTTGGTGAAGGTGGTTTCTACAGACAGATGGTGATGGTGGTTTCTACAGACGGTTGGTGAAGGTGGTTTCTACAGACGGTTGGTGACGGTGGTTTCTACAGACGGTTGGTGACGGTGGTTTCTACAGACAGATAGTGACGGTGGTTTCTACAGACAGTTGTTGACGGTGGTTTCTACAGACAGTTGTTGACGGTGGTTTCCACAGACAGTTGTTGAAGGTGGTTTCTACAGATAGATGTTGACGGGGGTTTCTACAGACAGTTGTTGACGGATGTTTCTACAGACAGTTGTTGAAGGATGTTTCTACAGACAGTTGTTGACGTTGGTTTCTACAGACAGATGTTGACGGTGGTTTTTACAGACAGTTGTTGACGGTGGTTTCTAGAGACAGATGTTGACGGTGGTTTCTACAGACAGTTGTTGACAGTGGTTTGTAAAGATAGTTGGTGACGGTGGTTTCTACAGACAGATGGTGACGGTGGTTTCTACAGACAGTTGTTGAAGGTGGTTTCTACAGACAGTTGTTGACGGTGGTTTCTACAGACAGTTGTTGAAGGATGTTTCTACAGACAGTTGTTGACGTTGGTTTCTACAGACAGATGTTGACGGTGGTTTTTACAGACAGTTGTTGACGGTGGTTTCTAGAGACAGATGTTGACGTTGGTTTCTACAGACAGTTGTTGACAGTGGTTTGTAAAGATAGTTGGTGACGGTGGTTTCTACAGACAGATGGTGACGGTGGTTTCTACAGACAGTTGTTGACGGTGGTTTCTACAGACAGATGGTGACGGTGGTTTCTACAGACAGTTGGTGACGGTGGTTTCTACAGACAGTTGTTGACGGTGGTTTCTACAGACAGTTGTTGAAGGTGGTTTCTACAGATAAATGTTGACGGGGGTTTCTACAGACAGTTGGTGACGGAGGTTTCTACAGACAGTTGTTGACGGTGGTTTCTACAGACAGTTGTTGAAGGTGGTTTCTACAGATAGATGTTGACAGGGGTTTCTACAGACAGTTGGTGACGGTGGATTCTACAGACAGTTGTTGACGGTGGTTTCTACAGACAGTTGTTGAAGGTGGTTTCTACAGATAGATGTTGACCGGGGATTCTACAGACAGTTGTTGACGGTGGTTTCTACAGACAGTTGTTGAAGGTGGTTTCTACAGATAGATGTTGACCGGGGTTTCTACAGACAGTTGTTGACGGTGGTTTCTACAGACAGTTGTTGAAGGATGTTTCTACGGACAGTTGTTGACGGTGGTTTCTACAGACGGTTGGTGACGGTGGTTTCTACAGACGGTTGGTGAAGGTGGTTTCTACAGACAGATGTTGACGGTGGTTTGTAGAGACGGTTGGTGACGGTGGTTTCTACAGACGGTTGGTGACGGTGGTTTCTACAGACGGTTGGTGAAGGTGGTTTCTACAGACAGATGTTGACGGTGGTTTGTAGAGACGGTTGGTGACGGTGGTTTCTACAGACAGATAGTGACGGTGGTTTGTACAGACAGTTGTTGATGCCGGTTTCTAGAGACAGATGTTGACGGTGGTTTCTACAGACAGTTGTTGACAGTGGTTTGTAAAGATAGTTGGTGACGGTGGTTTCTACAGACGGTTGGTGAAGGTGGTTTCTACAGACAGATGTTGACGGTGGTTTGTAGAGACGGTTGGTGACGGTGGTTTCTACAGACAGATAGTGACGGTGGTTTGTACAGACAGTTGTTGACGGTGGTTTCTACAGACAGTTGTTGACGGTGGTTTCTACAGACAGTTGTTGAAGGTGGTTCCTACAGATAGATGTTGACGGGGGTTTCTACAGACAGTTGTTGACGGTGGTTTCTACAGACAGTTGTTGAAGGATGTTTCTACAGACAGTTGTTGACGTTGGTTTCTACAGACAGTTGGTGACGGTGGTTTCTACAGACGGTTGGTGACGGTGGTTTCTACAGACAGATGTTGACGGTGGTTTGTAGAGACGGTTGGTGACGGTGGTTTCTACAGACAGATAGTGACGGTGGTTTGTACAGACAGTTGTTGACGGTGGTTTCTACAGACAGTTGTTGACGGTGGTTTCTACAGACAGTTGTTGAAGGTGGTTCCTACAGATAGATGTTGACGGGGGTTTCTACAGACAGTTGTTGACGGTGATTTCTACAGACAGTTGTTGAAGGATGTTTCTACAGACAGTTGTTGACGTTGGTTTCTACAGACAGATGTTGACGGTGGTTTTTCCAGACAGTTGTTGATGGTGGTTTCTAGAGACAGATGTTGACGGTGGTTTCTACAGACAGTTGTTGACAGTGGTTTGTAAAGATAGTTGGTGACGGTGGTTTCTACAGACAGATGGTGACGGTGGTTTCTACAGACAGTTGGTGACGGTGGTTTGTACAGACGGTTGGTGACGGGGGTTTCTACAGACAGTTGTTGACGGTGGTTTCTAAAGATAGTTGTTGACGGTGGTTTCTACAGACAAATGGTGACGGTGGTTTCTACAGACAGATGGTGACGGTGGTTTCTACAGACTGTTGGTGATGGTGTTTTCGTCAGACGGTTGGTGAAGGTGGTTTCTACAGACAGATGGTGATGGTGGTTTCTACAGACGGTTGGTGAAGGTGGTTTCTACAGACGGTTGGTGACGGTGGTTTCTACAGACGGTTGGTGACGGTGGTTTCTACAGACAGATAGTGACGGTGGTTTCTACAGACAGTTGTTGACGGTGGTTTCTACAGACAGTTGTTGAAGGATGTTTCTACGGACAGTTGTTGACGGTGGTTTCTACATACGGTTGGTGACGGTGGTTTCTACAGACTGTTGGTGACGGTTTTTTCTACAGACAGATGTTGACGGTGGTTTGTAGAGACGGTTGGTGACGGTGGTTTCTACAGACAGATAGTGACGGTGGTTTGTACAGACAGTTGTGCACGGTGGTTTCTACAGACAGTTGTTGACGGTGGTTTCTACAGACAGTTGTTGAAGGTGGTTCCTACAGATAGATGTTGACGGGGGTTTCTACAGACAGTTGTTGACGGTGGTTTTTACAGACAGTTGTTGAAGGATGTTTCTACAGACAGTTGTTGACGTTGGTTTCTACAGACAGATGTTGACGGTGGTTTTTCCAGACAGTTGTTGATGGTGGTTTCTAGAGACAGATGTTGACGGTGGTTTCTACAGACAGTTGTTGACAGTGGTTTGTAAAGATAGTTGGTGACGGTGGTTTCTACAGACAGATGGTGACGGTGGTTTCTACAGACAGTTGGTGACGGTGGTTTGTACAGACGGTTGGTGATGGGGGTTTCTACAGACAGTTGTTGACGGTGGTTTCTAAAGATAGTTGTTGACGGTGGTTTCTACAGACAAATGGTGACGGTGGTTTCTACAGACAGATGGTGACGGTGGATTCTACAGACTGTTGGTGATGGTGTTTTCGTCAGACGGTTGGTGAAGGTGGTTTCTACAGACAGATGGTGATGGTGGTTTCTACAGACGGTTGGTGAAGGTGGTTTCTACAGACGGTTGGTGAAGGTGGTTTCTACAGACAGATGGTGATGGTGGTTTCTACAGACTGTTGGTGATGGTGTTTTCGTCAGACGGTTGGTGAAGGTGGTTTCTACAGACAGATGGTGATGGTGGTTTCTACAGACGGTTGGTGAAGGTGGTTTCTACAGACGGTTGGTGACGGTGGTTTCTACAGACGGTTGGTGACGGTGGTTTCTACAGACAGATAGTGACGGTGGTTTCTACAGACAGTTGTTGACGGTGGTTTCTACAGACAGTTGTTGACGGTGGTTTCCACAGACAGTTGTTGAAGGTGGTTTCTACAGATAGATGTTGACGGGGGTTTCTACAGAAAGTTGTTGACGGATGTTTCTACAGACAGTTGTTGAAGGATGTTTCTACAGACAGTTGTTGACGTTGGTTTCTACAGACAGATGTTGACGGTGGTTTTTACAGACAGTTGTTGACGGTGGTTTCTAGAGACAGATGTTGACGGTGGTTTCTACAGACAGTTGTTGACAGTGGTTTGTAAAGATAGTTGGTGACGGTGGTTTCTACAGACAGATGGTGACGGTGGTTTCTACAGACAGTTGTTGAAGGTGGTTTCTACAGACAGTTGTTGACGGTGGTTTCTACAGACAGTTGTTGAAGGATGTTTCTACAGACAGTTGTTGACGTTGGTTTCTACAGACAGATGTTGACGGTGGTTTTTACAGACAGTTGTTGACGGTGGTTTCTAGAGACAGATGTTGACGTTGGTTTCTACAGACAGTTGTTGACAGTGGTTTGTAAAGATAGTTGGTGACGGTGGTTTCTACAGACAGATGGTGACGGTGGTTTCTACAGACAGTTGTTGACGGTGGTTTCTACAGACAGATGGTGACGGTGGTTTCTACAGACAGTTGGTGACGGTGGTTTCTACAGACAGTTGTTGACGGTGGTTTCTACAGACAGTTGTTGAAGGTGGTTTCTACAGATAAATGTTGACGGGGGTTTCTACAGACAGTTGGTGACGGAGGTTTCTACAGACAGTTGTTGACGGTGGTTTCTACAGACAGTTGTTGAAGGTGGTTTCTACAGATAGATGTTGACAGGGGTTTCTACAGACAGTTGGTGACGGTGGATTCTACAGACAGTTGTTGACGGTGGTTTCTACAGACAGTTGTTGAAGGTGGTTTCTACAGATAGATGTTGACCGGGGATTCTACAGACAGTTGTTGACGGTGGTTTCTACAGACAGTTGTTGAAGGTGGTTTCTACAGATAGATGTTGACCGGGGTTTCTACAGACAGTTGTTGACGGTGGTTTCTACAGACAGTTGTTGAAGGATGTTTCTACGGACAGTTGTTGACGGTGGTTTCTACAGACGGTTGGTGACGGTGGTTTCTACAGACGGTTGGTGAAGGTGGTTTCTACAGACAGATGTTGACGGTGGTTTGTAGAGACGGTTGGTGACGGTGGTTTCTACAGACGGTTGGTGACGGTGGTTTCTACAGACGGTTGGTGAAGGTGGTTTCTACAGACAGATGTTGACGGTGGTTTGTAGAGACGGTTGGTGACGGTGGTTTCTACAGACAGATAGTGACGGTGGTTTGTACAGACAGTTGTTGATGGTGGTTTCTAGAGACAGATGTTGACGGTGGTTTCTACAGACAGTTGTTGACAGTGGTTTGTAAAGATAGTTGGTGACGGTGGTTTCTACAGACAGATGGTGACGGTGGTTTCTACAGACAGTTGGTGACGGTGGTTTCTACAGACAGTTGTTGAAGGATGTTTCTACAGACAGTTGTTGACGTTGGTTTCTACAGACAGATGTTGACGGTGGTTTTTACAGACAGTTGTTGACGGTGGTTTCTAGAGACAGATGTTGACGTTGGTTTCTACAGACAGTTGTTGACAGTGGTTTGTAAAGATAGTTGGTGACGGTGGTTTCTACAGACAGATGGTGACGGTGGTTTCTACAGACAGTTGTTGACGGTGGTTTCTACAGACAGATGGTGACGGTGGTTTCTACAGACAGTTGGTGACGGTGGTTTCTACAGACAGTTGTTGACGGTGGTTTCTACAGACAGTTGTTGAAGGTGGTTTCTACAGATAAATGTTGACGGGGGTTTCTACAGACAGTTGGTGACGGAGGTTTCTACAGACAGTTGTTGACGGTGGTTTCTACAGACAGTTGTTGAAGGTGGTTTCTACAGATAGATGTTGACAGGGGTTTCTACAGACAGTTGGTGACGGTGGATTCTACAGACAGTTGTTGACGGTGGTTTCTACAGACAGTTGTTGAAGGTGGTTTCTACAGATAGATGTTGACCGGGGATTCTACAGACAGTTGTTGACGGTGGTTTCTACAGACAGTTGTTGAAGGTGGTTTCTACAGATAGATGTTGACCGGGGTTTCTACAGACAGTTGTTGACGGTGGTTTCTACAGACAGTTGTTGAAGGATGTTTCTACGGACAGTTGTTGACGGTGGTTTCTACAGACGGTTGGTGACGGTGGTTTCTACAGACGGTTGGTGAAGGTGGTTTCTACAGACAGATGTTGACGGTGGTTTGTAGAGACGGTTGGTGACGGTGGTTTCTACAGACGGTTGGTGACGGTGGTTTCTACAGACGGTTGGTGAAGGTGGTTTCTACAGACAGATGTTGACGGTGGTTTGTAGAGACGGTTGGTGACGGTGGTTTCTACAGACAGATAGTGACGGTGGTTTGTACAGACAGTTGTTGATGGTGGTTTCTAGAGACAGATGTTGACGGTGGTTTCTACAGACAGTTGTTGACAGTGGTTTGTAAAGATAGTTGGTGACGGTGGTTTCTACAGACAGATGGTGACGGTGGTTTCTACAGACAGTTGGTGACGGTGGTTTGTACAGACGGTTGGTGACGGGGGTTTCTACAGACAGTTGTTGACGGTGGTTTCTAAAGATAGTTGTTGACGGTGGTTTCTACAGACAAATGGTGACGGTGGTTTCTACAGACAGATGGTGACGGTGGTTTCTACAGACTGTTGGTGATGGTGTTTTCGTCAGACGGTTGGTGAAGGTGGTTTCTACAGACAGATGGTGATGGTGGTTTCTACAGACGGTTGGTGAAGGTGGTTTCTACAGACGGTTGGTGACGGTGGTTTCTACAGACGGTTGGTGACGGTGGTTTCTACAGACAGATAGTGACGGTGGTTTCTACAGACAGTTGTTGACGGTGGTTTCTACAGACAGTTGTTGAAGGATGTTTCTACGGACAGTTGTTGACGGTGGTTTCTACATACGGTTGGTGACGGTGGTTTCTACAGACTGTTGGTGACGGTGGTTTCTACAGACAGATGTTGACGGTGGTTTGTAGAGACGGTTGGTGACGGTGGTTTCTACAGACAGATAGTGACGGTGGTTTGTACAGACAGTTGTTGACGGTGGTTTCTACAGACAGTTGTTGACGGTGGTTTCTACAGACAGTTGTTGAAGGTGGTTCCTACAGATAGATGTTGACGGGGGTTTCTACAGACAGTTGTTGACGGTGGTTTCTACAGACAGTTGTTGAAGGATGTTTCTACAGACAGTTGTTGACGTTGGTTTCTACAGACAGATGTTGACGGTGGTTTTTCCAGACAGTTGTTGATGGTGGTTTCTAGAGACAGATGTTGACGGTGGTTTCTACAGACAGTTGTTGACAGTGGTTTGTAAAGATAGTTGGTGACGGTGGTTTCTACAGACAGATGGTGACGGTGGTTTCTACAGACAGTTGGTGACGGTGGTTTGTACAGACGGTTGGTGACGGGGGTTTCTACAGACAGTTGTTGACGGTGGTTTCTAAAGATAGTTGTTGACGGTGGTTTCTACAGACAAATGGTGACGGTGGTTTCTACAGACAGATGGTGACGGTGGTTTCTACAGACTGTTGGTGATGGTGTTTTCGTCAGACGGTTGGTGAAGGTGGTTTCTACAGACAGATGGTGATGGTGGTTTCTACAGACGGTTGGTGAAGGTGGTTTCTACAGACGGTTGGTGAAGGTGGTTTCTACAGACAGATGGTGATGGTGGTTTCTACAGACTGTTGGTGATGGTGTTTTCGTCAGACGGTTGGTGAAGGTGGTTTCTACAGACAGATGGTGATGGTGGTTTCTACAGACGGTTGGTGAAGGTGGTTTCTACAGACGGTTGGTGACGGTGGTTTCTACAGACGGTTGGTGACGGTGGTTTCTACAGACAGATAGTGACGGTGGTTTCTACAGACAGTTGTTGACGGTGGTTTCTACAGACAGTTGTTAACGGTGGTTTCTACAGACAGTTGTTGAAGGTGGTTTCTACAGATAGATGTTGACGGGGGTTTCTACAGACAGTTGTTGACGGTGGTTTCTACAGACAGTTGTTGAAGGATGTTTCTACAGACAGTTGTTGACGTTGGTTTCTACAGACAGATGTTGACGGTGGTTTTTACAGACAGTTGTTGACGGTGGTTTCTAGAGACAGATGTTGATGGTGGTTTCTACAGACAGTTGTTGACAGTGGTTTGTAAAGATAGTTGGTGACGGTGGTTTCTACAGACAGATGGTGACGGTGGTTTCTACAGACAGTTGTTGAAGGTGGTTTCTACAGACAGTTGTTGACGGTGGTTTCTACAGACAGTTGTTGAAGGATGTTTCTACAGACAGTTGTTGACGTTGGTTTCTACAGACAGATGTTGACGGTGGTTTTTACAGACAGTTGTTGACGGTGGTTTCTAGAGACAGATGTTGACGGTGGTTTCTACAGACAGTTGTTGACAGTGGTTTGTAAAGATAGTTGGTGACGGTGGTTTCTACAGACAGATGGTGACGGTGGTTTCTACAGACAGTTGTTGACGGTGGTTTCTACAGACAGATGGTGACGGTGGTTTCTACAGACAGTTGGTGACGGTGGTTTCTACAGACAGTTGTTGACGGTGGTTTCTACAGACAGTTGTTGAAGGTGGTTTCTACAGATAAATGTTGACGGGGGTTTCTACAGACAGTTGGTGACGGAGGTTTCTACAGACAGTTGTTGACGGTGGTTTCTACAGACAGTTGTTGAAGGTGGTTTCTACAGATAGATGTTGACAGGGGTTTCTACAGACAGTTGGTGACGGTGGATTCTACAGACAGTTGTTGACGGTGGTTTCTACAGACAGTTGTTGAAGGTGGTTTCTACAGATAGATGTTGACCGGGGTTTCTACAGACAGTTGTTGACGGTGGTTTCTACAGACAGTTGTTGAAGGTGGTTTCTACAGATAGATGTTGACCGGGGTTTCTACAGACAGTTGTTGACGGTGGTTTCTACAGACAGTTGTTGAAAGATGTTTCTACGGACAGTTGTTGACGGTGGTTTCTACAGACGGTTGGTGACGGTGGTTTCTACAGACTGTTGGTGAAGGTGGTTTCTACAGACAGATGTTGACGGTGGTTTGTAGAGACGGTTGGTGACGGTGGTTTCTACAGACGGTTGGTGACGGTGGTTTCTACAGACGGTTGGTGAAGGTGGTTTCTACAGACAGATGTTGACGGTGGTTTGTAGAGACGGTTGGTGACGGTGGTTTCTACAGACAGATAGTGACGGTGGTTTGTACAGACAGTTGTTAACGGTGGTTTCTACAGACAGTTGTTGACGGTGGTTTCTACAGACAGTTGTTGAAGGTGGTTCCTACAGATAGATGTTGACGGGGGTTTCTACAGACAGTTGTTGACGGTGGTTTCTACAGACAGTTGTTGAAGGATGTTTCTACAGACAGTTGTTGACGTTGGTTTCTACAGACAGTTGGTGACGGTGGTTTCTACAGACGGTTGGTGACGGTGGTTTCTACAGACAGATGTTGACGGTGGTTTGTAGAGACGGTTGGTGACGGTGGTTTCTACAGACAGATAGTGACGGTGGTTTGTACAGACAGTTGTTGACGGTGGTTTCTACAGACAGTTGTTGACGGCGGTTTCTACAGACAGTTGTTGAAGGTGGTTCCTACAGATAGATGTTGGCGGGGGTTTCTACAGACAGTTGTTGACGGTGATTTCTACAGACAGTTGTTGAAGGATGTTTCTACAGACAGTTGTTGACGTTGGTTTCTACAGACAGATGTTGACGGTGGTTTTTCCAGACAGTTGTTGATGGTGGTTTCTAGAGACAGATGTTGACGGTGGTTTCTACAGACAGTTGTTGACAGTGGTTTGTAAAGATAGTTGGTGACGGTGGTTTCTACAGACAGATGGTGACGGTGGTTTCTACAGACAGTTGGAGACGGTGGTTTGTACAGACGGTTGGTGACGGGGGTTTCTACAGACAGTTGTTGACGGTGGTTTCTAAAGATAGTTGTTGACGGTGGTTTCTACAGACAAATGGTGACGGTGGTTTCTACAGACAGATGGTGACGGTGGTTTCTACAGACTGTTGGTGATGGTGTTTTCGTCAGACGGTTGGTGAAGGTGGTTTCTACAGACAGATGGTGATGGTGGTTTCTACAGACAGTTGGTGAAGGTGGTTTCTACAGACGGTTGGTGAAGGTGGTTTCTACAGACAGATGGTGATGGTGGTTTCTACAGACTGTTGGTGATGGTGTTTTCGTCAGACGGTTGGTGAAGGTGGTTTCTACAGACAGATGGTGATGGTGGTTTCTACAGACGGTTGGTGAAGGTGGTTTCTACAGACGGTTGGTGACGGTGGTTTCTACAGACGGTTGGTGACGGTGGTTTCTACAGACAGATAGTGACGGTGGTTTCTACAGACAGTTGTTGACGGTGGTTTCTACAGACAGTTGTTGAAGGTGGTTTCTACAGATAGATGTTGACAGGGGTTTCTACAGACAGTTGGTGACGGTGGATTCTACAGACAGTTGTTGACGGTGGTTTCTACAGACAGTTGTTGAAGGTGGTTTCTACAGATAGATGTTGACCGGGGTTTCTACAGACAGTTGTTGATGGTGGTTTCTACAGACAGTTGTTGAAGGTGGTTTCTACAGATAGATGTTGACCGGGGTTTCTACAGACAGTTGTTGACGGTGGTTTCTACAGACAGTTGTTGAAGGTGGTTTCTACAGATAGATGTTGACCGGGGTTTCTACAGACAGTTGTTGACGGTGGTTTCTACAGACAGTTGTTGAAAGATGTTTCTACGGACAGTTGTTGACGGTGGTTTCTACAGACGGTTGGTGACGGTGGTTTCTACAGACGGTTGGTGAAGGTGGTTTCTACAGACAGATGTTGACGGTGGTTTGTAGAGACGGTTGGTGACGGTGGTTTCTACAGACGGTTGGTGACGGTGGTTTCTACAGACGGTTGGTGAAGGTGGTTTCTACAGACAGATGTTGACGGTGGTTTGTAGAGACGGTTGGTGACGGTGGTTTCTACAGACAGATAGTGACGGTGGTTTGTACAGACAGTTGTTAACGGTGGTTTCTACAGACAGTTGTTGACGGTGGTTTCTACAGACAGTTGTTGAAGGTGGTTCCTACAGATAGATGTTGACGGGGGTTTCTACAGACAGTTGTTGACGGTGGTTTCTACAGACAGTTGTTGAAGGATGTTTCTACAGACAGTTGTTGACGTTGGTTTCTACAGACAGTTGGTGACGGTGGTTTCTACAGACGGTTGGTGACGGTGGTTTCTACAGACAGATGTTGACGGTGGTTTGTAGAGACGGTTGGTGACGGTGGTTTCTACAGACAGATAGTGACGGTGGTTTGTACAGACAGTTGTTGACGGTGGTTTCTACAGACAGTTGTTGACGGTGGTTTCTACAGACAGTTGTTGAAGGTGGTTCCTACAGATAGATGTTGACGGGGGTTTCTACAGACAGTTGTTGACGGTGATTTCTACAGACAGTTGTTGAAGGATGTTTCTACAGACAGTTGTTGACGTTGGTTTCTACAGACAGATGTTGACGGTGGTTTTTCCAGACAGTTGTTGATGGTGGTTTCTAGAGACAGATGTTGACGGTGGTTTCTACAGACAGTTGTTGACAGTGGTTTGTAAAGATAGTTGGTGACGGTGGTTTCTACAGACAGATGGTGACGGTGGTTTCTACAGACAGTTGGAGACGGTGGTTTGTACAGACGGTTGGTGACGGGGGTTTCTACAGACAGTTGTTGACGGTGGTTTCTAAAGATAGTTGTTGACGGTGGTTTCTACAGACAAATGGTGACGGTGGTTTCTACAGACAGATGGTGACGGTGGTTTCTACAGACTGTTGGTGATGGTGTTTTCGTCAGACGGTTGGTGAAGGTGGTTTCTTCAGACAGATGGTGATGGTGGTTTCTACAGACAGTTGGTGAAGGTGGTTTCTACAGACGGTTGGTGAAGGTGGTTTCTACAGACAGATGGTGATGGTGGTTTCTACAGACTGTTGGTGATGGTGTTTTCGTCAGACGGTTGGTGAAGGTGGTTTCTACAGACAGATGGTGATGGTGGTTTCTACAGACGGTTGGTGAAGGTGGTTTCTACAGACGGTTGGTGACGGTGGTTTCTACAGACGGTTGGTGACGGTGGTTTCTACAGACAGATAGTGACGGTGGTTTCTACAGACAGTTGTTGACGGTGGTTTCTACAGACAGTTGTTGACGGTGGTTTCTACAGACAGTTGTTGAAGGTGGTTTCTACAGATAGATGTTGACCGGGGGTTTCTACAGACAGTTGTTGACGGTGGTTTCTACAGACAGTTGTTGAAGAATGTTTCTACAGACAGTTGTTGACGTTGGTTTCTACAGACAGATGTTGACGGTGGTTTTTACAGACAGTTGTTGACGGTGGTTTGTAAAGATAGTTGGTGACGGTGGTTTCTACAGACAGATGGTGACGGTGGTTTCTACAGACAGTTGTTGAAGGTGGTTTCTACAGACAGTTGTTGACGGTGGTTTCTACAGACAGTTGTTGAAGGATGTTTCTACAGACAGTTGTTGACGTTGGTTTCTACAGACAGATGTTGACGGTGGTTTTTACAGACAGTTGTTGACGGTGGTTTCTAGAGACAGATGTTGACGGTGGGTTCTACAGACAGTTGTTGACAGTGGTTTGTAAAGATAGTTGGTGACGGTGGTTTCTACAGACAGATGGTGACGGTGGTTTCTACAGACAGTTGTTGACGGTGGTTTCTACAGACAGATGGTGACGGTGGTTTCTACAGACAGTTGGTGACGGTGGTTTCTACAGACAGTTGTTGACGGTGGTTTCTACAGACAGTTGTTGAAGGTGGTTTCTACAGATAAATGTTGACGGGGGTTTCTACAGACAGTTGGTGACGGTGGTTTCTACAGACAGTTGTTGACGGTGGTTTCTACAGACAGTTGTTGAAGGTGGTTTCTACAGATAGATGTTGACAGGGGTTTCTACAGACAGTTGGTGACGGTGGTTTCTACAGATAGATGTTGACAGGGGTTTCTACAGACAGTTGTTGACGGTGGTTTCTACAGACAGTTGTTGACGGTGGTTTCTACAGACAGTTGTTGAAGGTGGTTTCTACAGATAGATGTTGACGGGGGTTTCTACAGACAGTTGTTGACGGTGGTTTCTACAGACAGTTGTTGAAGGATGTTTCTACAGACAGTTGTTGACGTTGGTTTCTACAGACAGATGTTGACGGTGGTTTTTACAGACAGTTGTTGACGGTGGTTTGTAAAGATAGTTGGTGACGGTGGTTTCTACAGACAGATGGTGACGGTGGTTTCTACAGACAGTTGTTGAAGGTGGTTTCTACAGACAGTTGTTGACGGTGGTTTCTACAGACAGTTGTTGAAGGATGTTTCTACAGACAGTTGTTGACGTTGGTTTCTACAGACAGATGTTGACGGTGGTTTTTACAGACAGTTGTTGACGGTGGTTTCTAGAGACAGATGGTGACGGTGGTTTCTACAGACAGTTGTTGACGGTGGTTTCTACAGACAGTTGTTGAAGGTGGTTTCTACAGATAAATGTTGACGGGGGTTTCTACAGACAGTTGGTGACGGTGGTTTCTACAGACAGTTGTTGACGGTGGTTTCTACAGACAGTTGTTGAAGGTGGTTTCTACAGATAGATGTTGACAGGGGTTTCTACAGACAGTTGGTGACGGTGGTTTCTACAGATAGATGTTGAAGGTGGTTTCTACAGACAGTTGTTGACGGTGGTTTCTACAGACAGTTGTTGAAGGATGTTTCTACAGACAGTTGTTGACGTTGGTTTCTACAGACAGATTTCACGGTGGTTTTTACAGACAGTTGTTGACGGTGGTTTCTAGAGACAGATGTTGACGGTGGGTTCTACAGACAGTTGTTGACAGTGGTTTGTAAAGATAGTTGGTGACGGTGGTTTCTACAGACAGATGGTGACGGTGGTTTCTACAGACAGTTGTTGACGGTGGTTTCTACAGACAGATGGTGACGGTGGTTTCTACAGACAGTTGGTGACGGTGGTTTCTACAGACAGTTGTTGACGGTGGTTTCTAGAGACAGTTGTTGAAGGTGGTTTCTACAGATAAATGTTGACGGGGGTTTCTACAGACAGTTGGTGACGGTGGTTTCTACAGACAGTTGTTGACGGTGGTTTCTACAGACAGTTGTTGAAGGTGGTTTCTACAGATAGATGTTGACAGGGGTTTCTACAGACAGTTGGTGACGGTGGTTTCTACAGATAGATGTTGACAGGGGTTTCTACAGACAGTTGGTGACGGTGGTTTCTACAGACAGTTGTTGACGGTGGTTTCTAAAGATAGTTGTTGACGGTGGTTTCTACAGACAAATGGTGACGGTGGTTTCTACAGACAGATGGTGACGGTGGTTTCTACAGACTGTTGGTGATGGTGTTTTCGTCAGACGGTTGGTGAAGGTGGTTTCTACAGACAGATGGTGATGGTGGTTTCTACAGACAGTTGGTGAAGGTGGTTTCTACAGACGGTTGGTGAAGGTGGTTTCTACAGACAGATGGTGATGGTGGTTTCTACAGACTGTTGGTGATGGTGTTTTCGTCAGACGGTTGGTGAAGGTGGTTTCTACAGACAGATGGTGATGGTGGTTTCTACAGACGGTTGGTGAAGGTGGTTTCTACAGACGGTTGGTGACGGTGGTTTCTACAGACGGTTGGTGACGGTGGTTTCTACAGACAGATAGTGACGGTGGTTTCTACAGACAGTTGTTGACGGTGGTTTCTACAGACAGTTGTTGAAGGTGGTTTCTACAGATAGATGTTGACAGGGGTTTCTACAGACAGTTGGTGACGGTGGATTCTACAGACAGTTGTTGACGGTGGTTTCTACAGACAGTTGTTGAAGGTGGTTTCTACAGATAGATGTTGACCGGGGTTTCTACAGACAGTTGTTGACGGTGGTTTCTACAGACAGTTGTTGAAGGTGGTTTCTACAGATAGATGTTGACCGGGGTTTCTACAGACAGTTGTTGACGGTGGTTTCTACAGACAGTTGTTGAAGGTGGTTTCTACAGATAGATGTTGACCGGGGTTTCTACAGACAGTTGTTGACGGTGGTTTCTACAGACAGTTGTTGAAAGATGTTTCTACGGACAGTTGTTGACGGTGGTTTCTACAGACGGTTGGTGACGGTGGTTTCTACAGACGGTTGGTGAAGGTGGTTTCTACAGACAGATGTTGACGGTGGTTTGTAGAGACAGTTGGTGACGGTGGTTTCTACAGACGGTTGGTGACGGTGGTTTCTACAGACAGATGTTGACGGTGGTTTGTAGAGACGGTTGGTGACGGTGGTTTCTACAGACAGATAGTGACGGTGGTTTGTACAGACAGTTGTTAACGGTGGTTTCTACAGACAGTTGTTGACGGTGGTTTCTACAGACAGTTGTTGAAGGTGGTTCCTACAGATAGATGTTGACGGGGGTTTCTACAGACAGTTGTTGACGGTGGTTTCTACAGACAGTTGTTGAAGGATGTTTCTACAGACAGTTGTTGACGTTGGTTTCTACAGACAGTTGGTGACGGTGGTTTCTACAGACGGTTGGTGACGGTGGTTTCTACAGACAGATGTTGACGGTGGTTTGTAGAGACGGTTGGTGACGGTGGTTTCTACAGACAGATAGTGACGGTGGTTTGTACAGACAGTTGTTGACGGTGGTTTCTACAGACAGTTGTTGACGGTGGTTTCTACAGACAGTTGTTGAAGGTGGTTCCTACAGATAGATGTTGACGGGGGTTTCTACAGACAGTTGTTGACGGTGATTTCTACAGACAGTTGTTGAAGGATGTTTCTACAGACAGTTGTTGACGTTGGTTTCTACAGACAGATGTTGACGGTGGTTTTTCCAGACAGTTGTTGATGGTGGTTTCTAGAGACAGATGTTGACGGTGGTTTCTACAGACAGTTGTTGACAGTGGTTTGTAAAGATAGTTGGTGACGGTGGTTTCTACAGACAGATGGTGACGGTGGTTTCTACAGACAGTTGGAGACGGTGGTTTGTACAGACGGTTGGTGACGGGGGTTTCTACAGACAGTTGTTGACGGTGGTTTCTAAAGATAGTTGTTGACGGTGGTTTCTACAGACAAATGGTGACGGTGGTTTCTACAGACAGATGGTGACGGTGGTTTCTACAGACTGTTGGTGATGGTGTTTTCGTCAGACGGTTGGTGAAGGTGGTTTCTTCAGACAGATGGTGATGGTGGTTTCTACAGACAGTTGGTGAAGGTGGTTTCTACAGACGGTTGGTGAAGGTGGTTTCTACAGACAGATGGTGATGGTGGTTTCTACAGACTGTTGGTGATGGTGTTTTCGTCAGACGGTTGGTGAAGGTGGTTTCTACAGACAGATGGTGATGGTGGTTTCTACAGACGGTTGGTGAAGGTGGTTTCTACAGACGGTTGGTGACGGTGGTTTCTACAGACGGTTGGTGACGGTGGTTTCTACAGACAGATAGTGACGGTGGTTTCTACAGACAGTTGTTGACGGTGGTTTCTACAGACAGTTGTTGACGGTGGTTTCTACAGACAGTTGTTGAAGGTGGTTTCTACAGATAGATGTTGACCGGGGGTTTCTACAGACAGTTGTTGACGGTGGTTTCTACAGACAGTTGTTGAAGAATGTTTCTACAGACAGTTGTTGACGTTGGTTTCTACAGACAGATGTTGACGGTGGTTTTTACAGACAGTTGTTGACGGTGGTTTGTAAAGATAGTTGGTGACGGTGGTTTCTACAGACAGATGGTGACGGTGGTTTCTACAGACAGTTGTTGAAGGTGGTTTCTACAGACAGTTGTTGACGGTGGTTTCTACAGACAGTTGTTGAAGGATGTTTCTACAGACAGTTGTTGACGTTGGTTTCTACAGACAGATGTTGACGGTGGTTTTTACAGACAGTTGTTGACGGTGGTTTCTACAGACAGATGTTGACGGTGGGTTCTACAGACAGTTGTTGACAGTGGTTTGTAAAGATAGTTGGTGACGGTGGTTTCTACAGACAGATGGTGACGGTGGTTTCTACAGACAGTTGTTGACGGTGGTTTCTACAGACAGATGGTGACGGTGGTTTCTACAGACAGTTGGTGACGGTGGTTTCTACAGACAGTTGTTGACGGTGGTTTCTACAGACAGTTGTTGAAGGTGGTTTCTACAGATAAATGTTGACGGGGGTTTCTACAGACAGTTGGTGACGGTGGTTTCTACAGACAGTTGTTGACGGTGGTTTCTACAGACAGTTGTTGAAGGTGGTTTCTACAGATAGATGTTGACAGGGGTTTCTACAGACAGTTGGTGACGGTGGTTTCTACAGATAGATGTTGACAGGGGTTTCTACAGACAGTTGGTGACGGTGGTTTCTACAGACAGTTGTTGACGGTGGTTTCTACAGACAGTTGTTGACGGTGGTTTCTACAGACAGTTGTTGAAGGTGGTTTCTACAGATAGATGTTGACGGGGGTTTCTACAGACAGTTGTTGACGGTGGTTTCTACAGACAGTTGTTGAAGGATGTTTCTACAGACAGTTGTTGACGTTGGTTTCTACAGACAGATGTTGACGGTGGTTTTTACAGACAGTTGTTGACGGTGGTTTGTAAAGATAGTTGGTGACGGTGGTTTCTACAGACAGATGGTGACGGTGGTTTCTACAGACAGTTGTTGAAGGTGGTTTCTACAGACAGTTGTTGACGGTGGTTTCTACAGACAGTTGTTGAAGGATGTTTCTACAGACAGTTGTTGACGTTGGTTTCTACAGACAGATGTTGACGGTGGTTTCTACAGACAGTTGTTGACGGTGGTTTCTAGAGACAGATGGTGACGGTGGTTTCTACAGACAGTTGTTGACGGTGGTTTCTACAGACAGTTGTTGAAGGTGGTTTCTACAGATAAATGTTGACGGGGGTTTCTACAGACAGTTGGTGACGGTGGTTTCTACAGACAGTTGTTGACGGTGGTTTCTACAGACAGTTGTTGAAGGATGTTTCTACAGACAGTTGTTGACGTTGGTTTCTACAGACAGATGTTGACGGTGGTTTTTACAGACAGTTGTTGACGGTGGTTTGTAAAGATAGTTGGTGACGATGGTTTCTACTGACAGATGGTGACAGTGGTTTCTACAGACAGTTGTTGAAGGTGGTTTCTACAGACAGTTGTTGACGGTGGTTTCTACAGACAGTTGTTGAAGGATGTTTCTACAGACAGTTGTTGACGTTGGTTTCTACAGACAGATGTTGACGGTGGTTTTTACAGACAGTTGTTGACGGTGGTTTCTAGAGACAGATGGTGACGGTGGTTTCTACAGACAGTTGTTGACGGTGGTTTCTACAGACAGTTGTTGAAGGTGGTTTCTACAGATAAATGTTGACGGGGGTTTCTACAGACAGTTGGTGACGGTGGTTTCTACAGACAGTTGTTGACGGTGGTTTCTACAGACAGTTGTTGAAGGTGGTTTCTACAGATAGATGTTGACAGGGGTTTCTACAGACAGTTGGTGACGGTGGTTTCTACAGATAGATGTTGACAGGGGTTTCTACAGACAGTTGGTGACGGTGGTTTCTACAGACAGTTGTTGACGGTGGTTTCTACAGACAGTTGTTGACAGTGGTTTCTACAGACAGTTGTTGAAGGTGGTTTCTACAGATAGATGTTGACGGGGGTTTCTACAGACAGTTGTTGACGGTGGTTTCTACAGACAGTTGTTGAAGGATGTTTCTACAGACAGTTGTTGACGTTGGTTTCTACAGACAGATGTTGACGGTGGTTTTTACAGACAGTTGTTGACGGTGGTTTGTAAAGATAGTTGGTGACGGTGGTTTCTACAGACAGATGGTGACGGTGGTTTCTACAGACAGTTGTTGAAGGTGGTTTCTACAGACAGTTGTTGACGGTGGTTTCTACAGACAGTTGTTGAAGGATGTTTCTACAGACAGTTGTTGACGTTGGTTTCTACAGACAGATGTTGACGGTGGTTTTTACAGACAGTTGTTGACGGTGGTTTCTAGAGACAGATGTTGACGGTGGGTTCTACAGACAGTTGTTGACAGTGGTTTGTAAAGATAGTTGGTGACGGTGGTTTCTACAGACAGATGGTGACGGTGGTTTCTACAGACAGTTGTTGACGGTGGTTTCTACAGACAGATGGTGACGGTGGTTTCTACAGACAGTTGGTGACGGTGGTTTCTACAGACAGTTGTTGACGGTGGTTTCTACAGACAGTTGTTGAAGGTGGTTTCTACAGATAAATGTTGACGGGGGTTTCTACAGACAGTTGGTGACGGTGGTTTCTACAGACAGTTGTTGACGGTGGTTTCTACAGACAGTTGTTGAAGGTGGTTTCTACAGATAGATGTTGACAGGGGTTTCTACAGACAGTTGGTGGCGGTGGTTTCTACAGACAGTTGTTGACGGTGGTTTCTACAGACAGTTGTTGAAGGTGGTTTCTACAGATAGATGTTGACCGGGGTTTCTACAGACAGTTGTTGACGGTGGTTTCTACAGTCAGTTGTTGAAGGATGTTTCTACGGACAGTTGTTGACGGTGGTTTCTACAGACGGTTGGTGACGGTGGTTTCTACAGACTGTTGGTGACGGTGGTTTCTACAGACGGTTGGTGAAGGTGGTTTCTACAGACGGTTGGCGACGGTGGTTTCTACAGACGGTTGGTGACGGTGGTTTCTACAGACGGTTGGTGAAGGTGGTTTCTACAGACGGTTGGTGACGGTGGTTTCTACAGACGGTTGGTGACGGTGGTTTCTACAGACAGATAGTGACGGTGGTTTCTACAGACAGTTGTTGACGGTGGTTTCTACAGACAGTTGTTGAAGGTGGTTTCTACAGATAGATGTTGACGGGGGTTTCTACAGACAGTTGTTGACGGTGCTTTCTACAGACAGATGGTGACGGTGGTTTCTACAGACGGTTGGTGAAGGTGGTTTTTACAGACGGTTGGTGAAGGTGGTTTCTACAGACAGATGGTGATGGTGGTTTCTACAGACTGTTGTTGATGGTGTTTTCTTCAGACGGTTGGTGAAGGTGGTTTCTACAGACTGTTGGTGATGGTGTTTTCTTCAGACGGTTGGTGAAGGTGGTTTCTACAGACAGATGGTGACGGTGGTTCCTACAGACAGATGGTGACGGTTGTTTCTACAGACAGATGGTGACGGTGGTTTGTACTGACAGTTGTTGACGGTGGTTCCTACAGACAGATGGTGACGGTGGTTTCTACAGACAGATGTTGACGGTGGTTTCTACAGACAGTTGTTGAAGGATGTTTCTACAGACAGTTGTTGACGTTGGTTTCTACAGACAGATGTTGACGGTGGTTTTTACAGACAGTTGTTGACGGTGGTTTGTAAAGATAGTTGGTGACGGTGGTTTCTACAGACAGATGGTGACGGTGGTTTCTACAGACAGTTGTTGAAGGTGGTTTCTACAGACAGTTGTTGACGGTGGTTTCTACAGACAGTTGTTGAAGGATGTTTCTACAGACAGTTGTTGACGTTGGTTTCTACAGACAGATGTTGACGGTGGTTTTTACAGACAGTTGTTGACGGTGGTTTCTAGAGACAGATGTTGACGGTGGGTTCTACAGACAGTTGTTGACAGTGGTTTGTAAAGATAGTTGGTGACGGTGGTTTCTACAGACAGATGGTGACGGTGGTTTCTACAGACAGTTGTTGACGGTGGTTTCTACAGACAGATGGTGACGGTGGTTTCTACAGACAGTTGGTGACGGTGGTTTCTACAGACAGTTGTTGACGGTGGTTTCTACAGACAGTTATTGAAGGTGGTTTCTACAGATAAATGTTGACGGGGGTTTCTACAGACAGTTGGTGACGGTGGTTTCTACAGACAGTTGTTGACGGTGGTTTCTACAGACAGTTGTTGAAGGTGGTTTCTACAGATAGATGTTGACAGGGGTTTCTACAGACAGTTGGTGACGGTGGTTTCTACAGATAGTTGTTGACGGTGGTTTCTACAGACAGTTGTTGAAGGTGGTTTCTACAGATAGATGTTGACCGGGGTTTCTACAGACAGTTGTTGACGGTGGTTTCTACAGTCAGTTGTTGAAGGATGTTTCTACGGACAGTTGTTGACGGTGGTTTCTACAGACGGTTGGTGACGGTGGTTTCTACAGACTGTTGGTGAAGGTGGTTTCTACAGACGGTTGGTGAAGGTGGTTTCTACAGACGGTTGGTGACGGTGGTTTCTACAGACGGTTGGTGACGGTGGTTTCTACAGACGGTTGGTGAAGGTGGTTTCTACAGACGGTTGGTGACGGTGGTTTCTACAGACGGTTGGTGACGGTGGTTTCTACAGACAGATAGTGACGGTGGTTTCTACAGACAGTTGTTGACGGTGGTTTCTACAGACAGTTGTTGACGGTGGTTTCTACAGACAGTTGTTGAAGGTGGTTTCTACAGATAGATGTTGACGGGGGTTTCTACAGACAGTTGTTGACGGTGCTTTCTACAGACAGTTGTTGAAGGATGTTTCTACAGACAGTTGTTGACGGTGGTTTCTACAGACGGTTGGTGACGGTGGTTTCTACAGACTGTTGGTGACGGTGGTTTCTACAGACGGTTGGTGATGGTGGTTTCTACAGACGGTTGGTGACGGTGGTTTCTACAGACGGTTGGTGACGGTGGTTTCTACAGACGGTTGGTGAAGGTGGTTTCTACAGACGGTTGGTGACGGTGGTTTCTACAGACGGTTGGTGACGGTGGTTTCTACAGACGGTTGGGGAAGTTGGTTTCTACAGACAGATGGTGACGGGGGTTTCTACAGACAGTTGTTGACGGTGGTTTCTACAGACAGTTGTTGAAGGATGTTTCTACAGACAGTTGTTGACGTTGGTTTCTACAGACAGATGTTGACGGTGGTTTTTCCAGACAGTTGTTGATGGTGGTTTCTAGAGACAGATGTTGACGGTGGTTTCTACAGACAGTTGTTGACAGTGGTTTGTAAAGATAGTTGGTGACGGTGGTTTCTACAGACAGATGGTGACGGTGGTTTGTACAGACAGTTGGTGACGGTGGTTTGTACAGACGGTTGGTGACGGGGGTTTCTACAGACAGTTGTTGACGGTGGTTTCTAAAGATAGTTGTTGACGGTGGTTTCTACAGACAAATGGTGACGGTGGTTTCTACAGACAGATGGTGACGGTGGTTTCTACAGACTGTTGGTGATGGTGTTTTCGTCAGACGGTTGGTGAAGGTGGTTTCTACAGACAGATGGTGATGGTGGTTTCTACAGACGGTTGGTGAAGGTGGTTTCTACAGACGGTTGGTGAAGGTGGTTTCTACAGACAGATGGTGATGGTGGTTTCTACAGACTGTTGGTGATGGTGTTTTCGTCAGACGGTTGGTGAAGGTGGTTTCTACAGACAGATGGTGATGGTGGTTTCTACAGACGGTTGGTGAAGGTGGTTTCTACAGACGGTTGGTGACGGTGGTTTCTACAGACGGTTGGTGACGGTGGTTTCTACAGACAGATAGTGACGGTGGTTTCTACAGACAGTTGTTGACGGTGGTTTCTACAGACAGTTGTTGACGGTGGTTTCTACAGACAGTTGTTGAAGGTGGTTTCTACACATAGATGTTGACGGGGGTTTCTACAGACAGTTGTTGACGGTGGTTTCTACAGACAGTTGTTGAAGGATGTTTCTACAGACAGTTGTTGACGTTGGTTTCTACAGACAGATGTTGACGGTGGTTTTTACAGACAGTTGTTGACGGTGGTTTCTAGAGACAGATGTTGACGGTGGTTTCTACAGACAGTTGTTGACAGTGGTTTGTAAAGATAGTTGGTGACGGTGGTTTCTACAGACAGATGGTGACGGTGGTTTCTACAGACAGTTGTTGAAGGTGGTTTCTACAGACAGTTGTTGACGGTGGTTTCTACAGACAGTTGTTGAAGGATGTTTCTACAGACAGTTGTTGACGTTGGTTTCTACAGACAGATGTTGACGGTGGTTTTTACAGACAGTTGTTGACGGTGGTTTCTAGAGACAGATGTTGACGGTGGTTTCTACAGACAGTTGTTGACAGTGGTTTGTAAAGATAGTTGGTGATGGTGGTTTCTACAGACAGATGGTGACGGTGGTTTCTACAGACAGTTGTTGACGGTGGTTTCTACAGACAGATGGTGACGGTGGTTTCTACAGACAGTTGGTGACGGTGGTTTCTACAGACAGTTGTTGACGGTGGTTTCTACAGACAGTTGTTGAAGGTGGTTTCTACAGATAAATGTTGACGGGGGTTTCTACAGACAGTTGGTGACGGAGGTTTCTACAGACAGTTGTTGACGGTGGTTTCTACAGACAGTTGTTGAAGGTGGTTTCTACAGATAGATGTTGACAGGGGTTTCTACAGACAGTTGGTGACGGTGGATTCTACAGACAGTTGTTGACGGTGGTTTCTACAGACAGTTGTTGAAGGTGGTTTCTACAGATAGATGTTGACCGGGGTTTCTACAGACAGTTGTTGACGGTGGTTTCTACAGACAGTTGTTGAAGGTGGTTTCTACAGATAGATGTTGACCGGGGTTTCTACAGACAGTTGTTGACGGTGGTTTCTACAGACAGTTGTTGAAAGATGTTTCTACGGACAGTTGTTGACGGTGGTTTCTACAGACGGTTGGTGACGGTGGTTTCTACAGACGGTTGGTGAAGGTGGTTTCTACAGACAGATGTTGACGGTGGTTTGTAGAGACGGTTGGTGACGGTGGTTTCTACAGACGGTTGGTGACGGTGGTTTCTACAGACGGTTGGTGAAGGTGGTTTCTACAGACAGATGTTGACGGTGGTTTGTAGAGACGGTTGGTGACGGTGGTTTCTACAGACAGATAGTGACGGTGGTTTGTACAGACAGTTGTTAACGGTGGTTTCTACAGACAGTTGTTGACGGTGGTTTCTACAGACAGTTGTTGAAGGTGGTTCCTACAGATAGATGTTGACGGGGGTTTCTACAGACAGTTGTTGACGGTTGTTTCTACAGACAGTTTTTGAAGGATGTTTCTACAGACAGTTGTTGACGTTGGTTTCTACAGACAGTTGGTGACGGTGGTTTCTACAGACGGTTGGTGACGGTGGTTTCTACAGACAGATGTTGACGGTGGTTTGTAGAGACGGTTGGTGACGGTGGTTTCTACAGACGGTTGGTGACGGTGGTTTCTACAGACAGATAGTGACGGTGGTTTGTACAGACAGTTGTTGACGGTGGTTTCTACAGACAGTTGTTGACGGTGGTTTCTACAGACAGTCTTTGAAGGTGGTTCCTACAGATAGATGTTGACGGGGGTTTCTACAGACAGTTGTTGACGGTGATTTCTACAGACAGTTGTTGAAGGATGTTTCTACAGACAGTTGTTGACGTTGGTTTCTACAGACAGATGTTGACGGTGGTTTTTCCAGACAGTTGTTGATGGTGGTTTCTAGAGACAGATGTTGACGGTGGTTTCTACAGACAGTTGTTGACAGTGGTTTGTAAAGATAGTTGGTGACGGTGGTTTCTACAGACAGATGGTGACGGTGGTTTCTACAGACAGTTGGAGACGGTGGTTTGTACAGACGGTTGGTGACGGGGGTTTCTACAGACAGTTGTTGACGGTGGTTTCTAAAGATAGTTGTTGACGGTGGTTTCTACAGACAAATGGTGACGGTGGTTTCTACAGACAGATGGTGACGGTGGTTTCTACAGACTGTTGGTGATGGTGTTTTCGTCAGACGGTTGGTGAAGGTGGTTTCTACAGACAGATGGTGATGGTGGTTTCTACAGACAGTTGGTGAAGGTGGTTTCTACAGACGGTTGGTGAAGGTGGTTTCTACAGACAGATGGTGATGGTGGTTTCTACAGACTGTTGGTGATGGTGTTTTCGTCAGACGGTTGGTGAAGGTGGTTTCTACAGACAGATGGTGATTGTGGTTTCTACAGACGGTTGGTGAAGGTGGTTTCTACAGACGGTTGGTGACGGTGGTTTCTACAGACGGTTGGTGACGGTGGTTTCTACAGACAGATAGTGACGGTGGTTTCTACAGACAGTTGTTGACGGTGGTTTCTACAGACAGTTGTTGACGGTGGTTTCTACAGACAGTTGTTGAAGGTGGTTTCTACAGATAGATGTTGACCGGGGGTTTCTACAGACAGTTGTTGACGGTGGTTTCTACAGACAGTTGTTGAAGGATGTTTCTACAGACAGTTGTTGACGTTGGTTTCTACAGACAGATGTTGACGGTGGTTTTTACAGACAGTTGTTGACTGTGGTTTGTAAAGATAGTTGGTGACGGTGGTTTCTACAGACAGATGGTGACGGTGGTTTCTACAGACAGTTGTTGAAGGTGGTTTCTACAGACAGTTGTTGACGGTGGTTTCTACAGACAGTTGTTGAAGGATGTTTCTACAGACAGTTGTTGACGTTGGTTTCTACAGACAGATGTTGACGGTGGTTTTTACAGACAGTTGTTGACGGTGGTTTCTAGAGACAGATGTTGACGGTGGGTTCTACAGACAGTTGTTGACAGTGGTTTGTAAAGATAGTTGGTGACGGTGGTTTCTACAGACAGATGGTGACGGTGGTTTCTACAGACAGTTGTTGACGGTGGTTTCTACAGACAGATGGTGACGGTGGTTTCTACAGACAGTTGGTGACGGTGGTTTCTACAGACAGTTGTTGACGGTGGTTTCTACAGACAGTTGTTGAAGGTGGTTTCTACAGATAAATGTTGACGGGGGTTTCTACAGACAGTTGGTGACGGTGGTTTCTACAGACAGTTGTTGACGGTGGTTTCTACAGACAGTTGTTGAAGGTGGTTTCTACAGATAGATGTTGACAGGGGTTTCTACAGACAGTTGGTGACGGTGGTTTCTACAGATAGATGTTGACAGGGGTTTCTACAGACAGTTGGTGACGGTGGTTTCTACAGACAGTTGTTGACGGTGGTTTCTACAGACAGTTGTTGACGGTGGTTTCTACAGACAGTTGTTGAAGGTGGTTTCTACAGATAGATGTTGACGGGGGTTTCTACAGACAGTTGTTGACGGTGGTTTCTACAGACAGTTGTTGAAGGATGTTTCTACAGACAGTTGTTGACGTTGGTTTCTACAGACAGATGTTGACGGTGGTTTTTACAGACAGTTGTTGACGGTGGTTTGTAAAGATAGTTGGTGACGGTGGTTTCTACAGACAGATGGTGACGGTGGTTTCTACAGACAGTTGTTGAAGGTGGTTTCTACAGACAGGTGTTGACGGTGGTTTCTACAGACAGTTGTTGAAGGATGTTTCTACAGACAGTTGTTGACGTTGGTTTCTACAGACAGATGTTGACGGTGGTTTTTACAGACAGTTGTTGACGGTGGTTTCTAGAGACAGATGGTGACGGTGGTTTCTACAGACAGTTGTTGACGGTGGTTTCTACAGACAGTTGTTGAAGGTGGTTTCTACAGATAAATGTTGACGGGGGTTTCTACAGACAGTTGGTGACGGTGGTTTCTACAGACAGTTGTTGACGGTGGTTTCTACAGACAGTTGTTGAAGGTGTTTTCTACAGATAGATGTTGACAGGGGTTTCTACAGACAGTTGGTGACGGTGGTTTCTACAGATAGATGTTGAAGGTGGTTTCTACAGACAGTTGTTGACGGTGGTTTCTACAGACAGTTGTTGAAGGATGTTTCTACAGACAGTTGTTGACGTTGGTTTCTACAGACAGATGTTGACGGTGGTTTTTACAGACAGTTGTTGACGGTGGTTTCTAGAGACAGATGTTGACGGTGGGTTCTACAGACAGTTGTTGACAGTGGTTTGTAAAGATAGTTGGTGACGGTGGTTTCTACAGACAGATGGTGACGGTGGTTTCTACAGACAGTTGTTGACGGTGGTTTCTACAGACAGATGGTGACGGTGGTTTCTACAGACAGTTGGTGACGGTGGTTTCTACAGACAGTTGTTGACGGTGGTTTCTAGAGACAGTTGTTGAAGGTGGTTTCTACAGATAAATGTTGACGGGGGTTTCTACAGACAGTTGGTGACGGTGGTTTCTACAGACAGTTGTTGACGGTGGTTTCTACAGACAGTTGTTGAAGGTGGTTTCTACAGATAGATGTTGACAGGGGTTTCTACAGACAGTTGGTGACGGTGGTTTCTACAGATAGATGTTGACAGGGGTTTCTACAGACAGTTGGTGACGGTGGTTTCTACAGACAGTTGTTGACGGTGGTTTCTACAGACAGTTGTTGACGGTGGTTTCTACAGACAGTTGTTGAAGGTGGTTTCTACAGATAGATGTTGACGGGGGTTTCTACAGACAGTTGTTGACGGTGGTTTCTACAGACAGTTGTTGAAGGATGTTTCTACAGACAGTTGTTGACGTTGGTTTCTACAGACAGATGTTGACGGTGGTTTTTACAGACAGTTGTTGACGGTGGTTTGTAAAGATAGTTGGTGACGGTGGTTTCTACAGACAGATGGTGACGGTGGTTTCTACAGACAGTTGTTGAAGGTGGTTTCTACAGACAGTTGTTGACGGTGGTTTCTACAGACAGTTGTTGAAGGATGTTTCTACAGACAGTTGTTGACGTTGGTTTCTACAGACAGATGTTGACGGTGGTTTTTACAGACAGTTGTTGACGGTGGTTTCTAGAGACAGATGGTGACGGTGGTTTCTACAGACAGTTGTTGACGGTGGTTTCTACAGACAGTTGTTGAAGGTGGTTTCTACAGATAAATGTTGACGGGGGTTTCTACAGACAGTTGGTGACGGTGGTTTCTACAGACAGTTGTTGACGGTGGTTTCTACAGACAGTTGTTGAAGGTGGTTTCTACAGATAGATGTTGACAGGGGTTTCTACAGACAGTTGGTGACGGTGGTTTCTACAGATAGATGTTGACAGGGGTTTCTACAGACAGTTGGTGACGGTGGTTTCTACAGACAGTTGTTGAAGGATGTTTCTACAGACAGTTAATGACGTTGGTTTCCACAGACAGATGTTGACGGTGGTTTTTACAGACAGTTGTTGACGGTGGTTTCTAGAGACAGATGTTGACGGTGGGTTCTACAGACAGTTGTTGACAGTGGTTTGTAAAGATAGTTGGTGACGGTGGTTTCTACAGACAGATGGTGACGGTGGTTTCTACAGACAGTTGTTGACGGTGGTTTCTACAGACAGATGGTGACGGTGGTTTCTACAGACAGTTGGTGACGGTGGTTTCTACAGACAGTTGTTGACGGTGGTTTCTACAGACAGTTGTTGAAGGTGGTTTCTACAGATAAATGTTGACGGGGGTTTCTACAGACAGTTGGTGACGGTGGTTTCTACAGACAGTTGTTGACGGTGGTTTCTACAGACAGTTGTTGAAGGTGGTTTCTACAGATAGATGTTGACAGGGGTTTCTACAGACAGTTGGTGACGGTGGTTTCTACAGACAGTTGTTGACGGTGGTTTCTACAGACAGTTGTTGAAGGTGGTTTCTACAGATAGATGTTGACCGGGGTTTCTACAGACAGTTGTTGACGGTGGTTTCTACAGTCAGTTGTTGAAGGATGTTTCTACGGACAGTTGTTGACGGTGGTTTCTACAGACGGTTGGTGACGGTGGTTTCTACAGACTGTTGGTGACGGTGGTTTCTACAGACGGTTGGTGAAGGTGGTTTCTACAGACGGTTGGTGACGGTGGTTTCTACAGACGGTTGGTGACGGTGGTTTCTACAGACGGTTGGTGAAGGTGGTTTCTACAGACAGTTGGTGACGGTGGTTTCTACAGACGGTTGGTGACGGTGGTTTCTACAGACAGATAGTGACGGTGGTTTCTACAGACAGTTGTTGACGGTGGTTTCTACAGACAGTTGTTGAAGGTGGTTTCTACAGATAGATGTTGACGGGGGTTTCTACAGACAGTTGTTGACGGTGCTTTCTACAGACAGTTGTTGAAGGATGTTTCTACAGACAGTTGTTGACGGTGGTTTCTACAGACGGTTGGTGACGGTGGTTTCTACAGACTGTTGGTGACGGTGGTTTCTACAGACGGTTGGTGATGGTGGTTTCTACAGACGGTTGGTGACGGTGGTTTCTACAGACGGTTGGTGACGGTGGTTTCTACAGACGGTTGGTGAAGGTGGTTTCTACAGACGGTTGGTGACGGTGGTTTTTACAGACGGTTGGTGACGGTGGTTTCTACAGACGGTTGGGGAAGTTGGTTTCTACAGACAGATGGTGACGGTGGTTTCTACAGACGGTTGGTGAAGGTGGTTTCTACAGACGGTTGGTGAAGGTGGTTTCTACAGACAGATGGTGATGGTGGTTTCTACAGACTGTTGTTGATGGTGTTTTCTTCAGACGGTTGGTGAAGGTGGTTTCTACAGACTGTTGGTGATGGTGTTTTCTTCAGACGGTTGGTGAAGGTGGTTTCTACAGACAGATGGTGACGGTGGTTCCTACAGACAGATGGTGACGGTTGTTTCTACAGACAGATGGTGACGGTGGTTTGTACTGACAGTTGTTGACGGTGGTTCCTACAGACAGTTGGTGACGGTGGTTTCTACAGACAGATGTTGACGGTGGTTTCTACAGACAGTTGTTGAAGGATGTTTCTACAGACAGTTGTTGACGTTGGTTTCTACAGACAGATGTTGACGGTGGTTTTTACAGACAGTTGTTGACGGTGGTTTCTAGAGACAGATGGTGACGGTGGTTTCTACAGACAGTTGTTGACGGTGGTTTCTACAGACAGTTGTTGAAGGTGGTTTCTACAGATAAATGTTGACGGGGGTTTCTACAGACAGTTGGTGACGGTGGTTTCTACAGACAGTTGTTGACGGTGGTTTCTACAGACAGTTGTTGAAGGTGGTTTCTACAGATAGATGTTGACAGGGGTTTCTACAGACAGTTGGTGACGGTGGTTTCTACAGATAGATGTTGACAGGGGTTTCTACAGACAGTTGGTGACGGTGGTTTCTACAGACAGTTGATGAAGGATGTTTCTACAGACAGTTAATGACGTTGGTTTCCACAGACAGATGTTGACGGTGGTTTTTACAGACAGTTGTTGACGGTGGTTTCTAGAGACAGATGTTGACGGTGGGTTCTACAGACAGTTGTTGACAGTGGTTTGTAAAGATAGTTGGTGACGGTGGTTTCTACAGACAGATGGTGACGGTGGTTTCTACAGACAGTTGTTGACGGTGGTTTCTACAGACAGATGGTGACGGTGGTTTCTACAGACAGTTGGTGACGGTGGTTTCTACAGACAGTTGTTGACGGTGGTTTCTACAGACAGTTGTTGAAGGTGGTTTCTACAGATAAATGTTGACGGGGGTTTCTACAGACAGTTGGTGACGGTGGTTTCTACAGACAGTTGTTGACGGTGGTTTCTACAGACAGTTGTTGAAGGTGGTTTCTACAGATAGATGTTGACAGGGGTTTCTACAGACAGTTGGTGACGGTGGTTTCTACAGACAGTTGTTGACGGTGGTTTCTACAGACAGTTGTTGAAGGTGGTTTCTACAGATAGATGTTGACCGGGGTTTCTACAGACAGTTGTTGACGGTGGTTTCTACAGTCAGTTGTTGAAGGATGTTTCTACGGACAGTTGTTGACGGTGGTTTCTACAGACGGTTGGTGACGGTGGTTTCTACAGACTGTTGGTGACGGTGGTTTCTACAGACGGTTGGTGAAGGTGGTTTCTACAGACGGTTGGTGACGGTGGTTTCTACAGACGGTTGGTGACGGTGGTTTCTACAGACGGTTGGTGAAGGTGGTTTCTACAGACAGTTGGTGACGGTGGTTTCTACAGACGGTTGGTGACGGTGGTTTCTACAGACAGATAGTGACGGTGGTTTCTACAGACAGTTGTTGACGGTGGTTTCTACAGACAGTTGTTGAAGGTGGTTTCTACAGATAGATGTTGACGGGGGTTTCTACAGACAGTTGTTGACGGTGCTTTCTACAGACAGTTGTTGAAGGATGTTTCTACAGACAGTTGTTGACGGTGGTTTCTACAGACGGTTGGTGACGGTGGTTTCTACAGACTGTTGGTGACGGTGGTTTCTACAGACGGTTGGTGATGGTGGTTTCTACAGACGGTTGGTGACGGTGGTTTCTACAGACGGTTGGTGACGGTGGTTTCTACAGACGGTTGGTGAAGGTGGTTTCTACAGACGGTTGGTGACGGTGGTTTTTACAGACGGTTGGTGACGGTGGTTTCTACAGACGGTTGGGGAAGTTGGTTTCTACAGACAGATGGTGACGGTGGTTTCTACAGACGGTTGGTGAAGGTGGTTTCTACAGACGGTTGGTGAAGGTGGTTTCTACAGACAGATGGTGATGGTGGTTTCTACAGACTGTTGTTGATGGTGTTTTCTTCAGACGGTTGGTGAAGGTGGTTTCTACAGACTGTTGGTGATGGTGTTTTCTTCAGACGGTTGGTGAAGGTGGTTTCTACAGACAGATGGTGACGGTGGTTCCTACAGACAGATGGTGACGGTTGTTTCTACAGACAGATGGTGACGGTGGTTTGTACTGACAGTTGTTGACGGTGGTTCCTACAGACAGTTGGTGACGGTGGTTTCTACAGACAGATGTTGACGGTGGTTTCTACAGACAGTTGTTGAAGGATGTTTCTAAAGACAGTTGTTGACGTTGGTTTCTACAGACAGATGTTGACGGTGGTTTTTACAGACAGTTGTTGACGGTGGTTTGTAAAGATAGTTGGTGACGGTGGTTTCTACAGACAGATGGTGACGGTGGTTTCTACAGACAGTTGTTGAAGGTGGTTTCTACAGACAGTTGTTGACGGTGGTTTCTACAGACAGTTGTTGAAGGATGTTTCTACAGACAGTTGTTGACGTTGGTTTCTACAGACAGATGTTGACGGTGGTTTTTACAGACAGTTGTTGACGGTGGTTTCTAGAGACAGATGTTGACGGTGGGTTCTACAGACAGTTGTTGACGGTGGTTTCTACAGACAGTTGTTGACAGTGGTTTGTAAAGATAGTTGGTGACGGTGGTTTCTACAGACAGATGGTGACGGTGGTTTCTACAGACAGTTGTTGACGGTGGTTTCTACAGACAGATGGTGACGGTGGTTTCTACAGACAGTTGGTGACGGTGGTTTCTACAGACAGTTGTTGACGGTGGTTTCTACAGACAGTTGTTGAAGGTGGTTTCTACAGATAAATGTTGACGGGGGTTTCTACAGACAGTTGGTGACGGAGGTTTCTACAGACAGTTGTTGACGGTGGTTTCTACAGACAGTTGTTGAAGGTGGTTTCTACAGATAGATGTTGACAGGGGTTTCTACAGACAGTTGGTGACGGTGGATTCTACAGACAGTTGTTGACGGTGGTTTCTACAGACAGTTGTTGAAGGTGGTTTCTACAGATAGATGTTGACCGGGGTTTCTACAGACAGTTGTTGACGGTGGTTTCTACAGACAGTTGTTGAAGGTGGTTTCTACAGATAGATGTTGACCGGGGTTTCTACAGACAGTTGTTGACGGTGGTTTCTACAGACAGTTGTTGAAAGATGTTTCTACGGACAGTTGTTGACGGTGGTTTCTACAGGCGGTTGGTGACGGTGGTTTCTACAGACGGTTGGTGAAGGTGGTTTCTACAGACAGATGTTGACGGTGGTTTGTAGAGACGGTTGGTGACGGTGGTTTCTACAGACGGTTGGTGACGGTGGTTTCTACAGACGGTTGGTGAAGGTGGTTTCTACAGACAGATGTTGACGGTGGTTTGTAGAGACGGTTGGTGACGGTGGTTTCTACAGACAGATAGTGACGGTGGTTTGTACAGACAGTTGTTAACGGTGGTTTCTACAGACAGTTGTTGACGGTGGTTTCTACAGACAGTTGTTGAAGGTGGTTCCTACAGATAGATGTTGACGGGGGTTTCTACAGACAGTTGTTGACGGTGGTTTCTACAGACAGTTGTTGAAGGATGTTTCTACAGACAGTTGTTGACGTTGGTTTCTACAGACAGTTGGTGACGGTGGTTTCTACAGACGGTTGGTGACGGTGGTTTCTACAGACAGATGTTGACGGTGGTTTGTAGAGACGGTTGGTGACGGTGGTTTCTACAGACAGATAGTGACGGTGGTTTGTACAGACAGTTGTTGACGGTGGTTTCTACAGACAGTTGTTGACGGTGGTTTCTACAGACAGTCTTTGAAGGTGGTTCCTACAGATAGATGTTGACGGGGGTTTCTACAGACAGTTGTTGACGGTGATTTCTACAGACAGTTGTTGAAGGATGTTTCTACAGACAGTTGTTGACGTTGGTTTCTACAGACAGATGTTGACGGTGGTTTTTCCAGACAGTTGTTGATGGTGGTTTCTAGAGACAGATGTTGACGGTGGTTTCTACAGACAGTTGTTGACAGTGGTTTGTAAAGATAGTTGGTGACGGTGGTTTCTACAGACAGATGGTGACGGTGGTTTCTACAGACAGTTGGAGACGGTGGTTTGTACAGACGGTTGGTGACGGGGGTTTCTACAGACAGTTGTTGACGGTGGTTTCTAAAGATAGTTGTTGACGGTGGTTTCTACAGACAAATGGTGACGGTGGTTTCTACAGACAGATGGTGACGGTGGTTTCTACAGACTGTTGGTGATGGTGTTTTCGTCAGACGGTTGGTGAAGGTGGTTTCTACAGACAGATGGTGATGGTGGTTTCTACAGACAGTTGGTGAAGGTGGTTTCTACAGACGGTTGGTGAAGGTGGTTTCTACAGACAGATGGTGATGGTGGTTTCTACAGACTGTTGGTGATGGTGTTTTCGTCAGACGGTTGGTGAAGGTGGTTTCTACAGACAGATGGTGATTGTGGTTTCTACAGACGGTTGGTGACGGTGGTTTCTACAGACAGTTGTTGACGGTGGTTTCTACAGACAGTTGTTGACGGTGGTTTCTAAAGACAGTTGTTGAAGGTGGTTTCTACAGATAGATGTTGACCGGGGGTTTCTACAGACAGTTGTTGACGGTGGTTTCTACAGACAGTTGTTGAAGGATGTTTCTACAGACAGTTGTTGACGTTGGTTTCTACAGACAGATGTTGACGGTGGTTTTTACAGACAGTTGTTGACTGTGGTTTGTAAAGATAGTTGGTGACGGTGGTTTCTACAGACAGATGGTGACGGTGGTTTCTACAGACAGTTGTTGAAGGTGGTTTCTACAGACAGTTGTTGACGGTGGTTTCTACAGACAGTTGTTGAAGGATGTTTCTACAGACAGTTGTTGACGTTGGTTTCTACAGACAGATGTTGACGGTGGTTTTTACAGACAGTTGTTGACGGTGGTTTCTAGAGACAGATGTTGACGGTGGGTTCTACAGACAGTTGTTGACAGTGGTTTGTAAAGATAGTTGGTGACGGTGGTTTCTACAGACAGATGGTGACGGTGGTTTCTACAGACAGTTGTTGACGGTGGTTTCTACAGACAGATGGTGACGGTGGTTTCTACAGACAGTTGGTGACGGTGGTTTCTACAGACAGTTGTTGACGGTGGTTTCTACAGACAGTTGTTGAAGGTGGTTTCTACAGATAAATGTTGACGGGGGTTTCTACAGACAGTTGGTGACGGTGGTTTCTACAGACAGTTGTTGACGGTGGTTTCTACAGACAGTTGTTGAAGGTGGTTTCTACAGATAGATGTTGACAGGGGTTTCTACAGACAGTTGGTGACGGTGGTTTCTACAGATAGATGTTGACAGGGGTTTCTACAGACAGTTGGTGACGGTGGTTTCTACAGACAGTTGTTGACGGTGGTTTCTACAGACAGTTGTTGACGGTGGTTTCTACAGACAGTTGTTGAAGGTGGTTTCTACAGATAGATGTTGACGGGGGTTTCTACAGACAGTTGTTGACGGTGGTTTCTACAGACAGTTGTTGAAGGATGTTTCTACAGACAGTTGTTGACGTTGGTTTCTACAGACAGATGTTGACGGTGGTTTTTACAGACAGTTGTTGACGGTGGTTTGTAAAGATAGTTGGTGACGGTGGTTTCTACAGACAGATGGTGACGGTGGTTTCTACAGACAGTTGTTGAAGGTGGTTTCTACAGACAGGTGTTGACGGTGGTTTCTACAGACAGTTGTTGAAGGATGTTTCTACAGACAGTTGTTGACGTTGGTTTCTACAGACAGATGTTGACGGTGGTTTTTACAGACAGTTGTTGACGGTGGTTTCTAGAGACAGATGGTGACGGTGGTTTCTACAGACAGTTGTTGACGGTGGTTTCTACAGACAGTTGTTGAAGGTGGTTTCTACAGATAAATGTTGACGGGGGTTTCTACAGACAGTTGGTGACGGTGGTTTCTACAGACAGTTGTTGACGGTGGTTTCTACAGACAGTTGTTGAAGGTGGTTTCTACAGATAGATGTTGACAGGGGTTTCTACAGACAGTTGGTGACGGTGGTTTCTACAGATAGATGTTGAAGGTGGTTTCTACAGACAGTTGTTGACGGTGGTTTCTACAGACAGTTGTTGAAGGATGTTTCTACAGACAGTTGTTGACGTTGGTTTCTACAGACAGATGTTGACGGTGGTTTTTACAGACAGTTGTTGACGGTGGTTTCTAGAGACAGATGTTGACGGTGGGTTCTACAGACAGTTGTTGACAGTGGTTTGTAAAGATAGTTGGTGACGGTGGTTTCTACAGACAGATGGTGACGGTGGTTTCTACAGACAGTTGTTGACGGTGGTTTCTACAGACAGATGGTGACGGTGGTTTCTACAGACAGTTGGTGACGGTGGTTTCTACAGACAGTTGTTGACGGTGGTTTCTAGAGACAGTTGTTGAAGGTGGTTTCTACAGATAAATGTTGACGGGGGTTTCTACAGACAGTTGGTGACGGTGGTTTCTACAGACAGTTGTTGACGGTGGTTTCTACAGACAGTTGTTGAAGGTGGTTTCTACAGATAGATGTTGACAGGGGTTTCTACAGACAGTTGGTGACGGTGGTTTCTACAGATAGATGTTGACAGGGGTTTCTACAGACAGTTGGTGACGGTGGTTTCTACAGACAGTTGTTGACGGTGGTTTCTACAGACAGTTGTTGACGGTGGTTTCTACAGACAGTTGTTGAAGGTGGTTTCTACAGATAGATGTTGACGGGGGTTTCTACAGACAGTTGTTGACGGTGGTTTCTACAGACAGTTGTTGAAGGATGTTTCTACAGACAGTTGTTGACGTTGGTTTCTACAGACAGATGTTGACGGTGGTTTTTACAGACAGTTGTTGACGGTGGTTTGTAAAGATAGTTGGTGACGGTGGTTTCTACAGACAGATGGTGACGGTGGTTTCTACAGACAGTTGTTGAAGGTGGTTTCTACAGACAGTTGTTGACGGTGGTTTCTACAGACAGTTGTTGAAGGATGTTTCTACAGACAGTTGTTGACGTTGGTTTCTACAGACAGATGTTGACGGTGGTTTTTACAGACAGTTGTTGACGGTGGTTTCTAGAGACAGATGGTGACGGTGGTTTCTACAGACAGTTGTTGACGGTGGTTTCTACAGACAGTTGTTGAAGGTGGTTTCTACAGATAAATGTTGACGGGGGTTTCTACAGACAGTTGGTGACGGTGGTTTCTACAGACAGTTGTTGACGGTGGTTTCTACAGACAGTTGTTGAAGGTGGTTTCTACAGATAGATGTTGACAGGGGTTTCTACAGACAGTTGGTGACGGTGGTTTCTACAGATAGATGTTGACAGGGGTTTCTACAGACAGTTGGTGACGGTGGTTTCTACAGACAGTTGTTGAAGGATGTTTCTACAGACAGTTGTTGACGTTGGTTTCTACAGACAGATGTTGACGGTGGTTTTTACAGACAGTTGTTGACGGTGGTTTCTAGAGACAGATGTTGACGGTGGGTTCTACAGACAGTTGTTGACAGTGGTTTGTAAAGATAGTTGGTGACGGTGGTTTCTACAGACAGATGGTGACGGTGGTTTCTACAGACAGTTGTTGACGGTGGTTTCTACAGACAGATGGTGACGGTGGTTTCTACAGACAGTTGGTGACGGTGGTTTCTACAGACAGTTGTTGACGGTGGTTTCTACAGACAGTTGTTGAAGGTGGTTTCTACAGATAAATGTTGACGGGGGTTTCTACAGACAGTTGGTGACGGTGGTTTCTACAGACAGTTGTTGACGGTGGTTTCTACAGACAGTTGTTGAAGGTGGTTTCTACAGATAGATGTTGACAGGGGTTTCTACAGACAGTTGGTGACGGTGGTTTCTACAGACAGTTGTTGACGGTGGTTTCTACAGACAGTTGTTGAAGGTGGTTTCTACAGATAGATGTTGACCGGGGTTTCTACAGACAGTTGTTGACGGTGGTTTCTACAGTCAGTTGTTGAAGGATGTTTCTACGGACAGTTGTTGACGGTGGTTTCTACAGACGGTTGGTGACGGTGGTTTCTACAGACTGTTGGTGACGGTGGTTTCTACAGACGGTTGGTGAAGGTGGTTTCTACAGACGGTTGGTGACGGTGGTTTCTACAGACGGTTGGTGACGGTGGTTTCTACAGACGGTTGGTGAAGGTGGTTTCTACAGACGGTTGGTGACGGTGGTTTCTACAGACGGTTGGTGACGGTGGTTTCTACAGACAGATAGTGACGGTGGTTTCTACAGACAGTTGTTGACGGTGGTTTCTACAGACAGTTGTTGAAGGTGGTTTCTACAGATAGATGTTGACGGGGGTTTCTACAGACAGTTGTTGACGGTGCTTTCTACAGACAGTTGTTGAAGGATGTTTCTACAGACAATTGTTGACGGTGGTTTCTACAGACGGTTGGTGACGGTGGTTTCTACAGACTGTTGGTGACGGTGGTTTCTACAGACGGTTGGTGATGGTGGTTTCTACAGACGGTTGGTGACGGTGGTTTCTACAGACGGTTGGTGACGGTGGTTTCTACAGACGGTTGGTGAAGGTGGTTTCTACAGACGGTTGGTGACGGTGGTTTTTACAGACGGTTGGTGACGGTGGTTTCTACAGACGGTTGGGGAAGTTGGTTTCTACAGACAGATGGTGACGGTGGTTTCTACAGACGGTTGGTGAAGGTGGTTTCTACAGACGGTTGGTGAAGGTGGTTTCTACAGACAGATGGTGATGGTGGTTTCTACAGACTGTTGTTGATGGTGTTTTCTTCAGACGGTTGGTGAAGGTGGTTTCTACAGACTGTTGGTGATGGTGTTTTCTTCAGACGGTTGGTGAAGGTGGTTTCTACAGACAGATGGTGACGGTGGTTCCTACAGACAGATGGTGACGGTTGTTTCTACAGACAGATGGTGACGGTGGTTTGTACTGACAGTTGTTGACGGTGGTTCCTACAGACAGTTGGTGACGGTGGTTTCTACAGACAGATGTTGACGGTGGTTTCTACAGACAGTTGTTGAAGGATGTTTCTAAAGACAGTTGTTGACGTTGGTTTCTACAGACAGATGTTGACGGTGGTTTTTACAGACAGTTGTTGACGGTGGTTTGTAAAGATAGTTGGTGACGGTGGTTTCTACAGACAGATGGTGACGGTGGTTTCTACAGACAGTTGTTGAAGGTGGTTTCTACAGACAGTTGTTGACGGTGGTTTCTACAGACAGTTGTTGAAGGATGTTTCTACAGACAGTTGTTGACGTTGGTTTCTACAGACAGATGTTGACGGTGGTTTTTACAGACAGTTGTTGACGGTGGTTTCTAGAGACAGATGTTGACGGTGGGTTCTACAGACAGTTGTTGACAGTGGTTTGTAAAGATAGTTGGTGACGGTGGTTTCTACAGACAGATGGTGACGGTGGTTTCTACAGACAGTTGTTGACGGTGGTTTCTACAGACAGATGGTGACGGTGGTTTCTACAGACAGTTGGTGACGGTGGTTTCTACAGACAGTTGTTGACGGTGGTTTCTACAGACAGTTGTTGAAGGTGGTTTCTACAGATAAATGTTGACGGGGGTTTCTACAGACAGTTGGTGACGGTGGTTTCTACAGACAGTTGTTGACGGTGGTTTCTACAGACAGTTGTTGAAGGTGGTTTCTACAGATAGATGTTGACAGGGGTTTCTACAGACAGTTGGTGACGGTGGTTTCTACAGACAGTTGTTGACGTTGGTTTCTACAGACAGATGTTGACGGTGGTTTTTCCAGACAGTTGTTGATGGTGGTTTCTAGAGACAGATGTTGACGGTGGTTTCTACAGACAGTTGTTGAAGGTGGTTTCTACAGATAGATGTTGACAGGGGTTTCTACAGACAGTTGGTGAAGGTGGTTTCTACAGACGGTTGGTGACGGTGGTTTCTACAGACGGTTGGTGACGGTGGTTTCTACAGACGGTTGGTGAAGGTGGTTTCTACAGACGGTTGGTGACGGTGGTTTCTACAGACGGTTGGTGACGGTGGTTTCTACAGACAGATAGTGACGGTGGTTTCTACAGACAGTTGTTGACAGTGGTTTCTACAGACAGTTGTTGACGGTGGTTTCTACAGACAGTTGTTGAAGGTGGTTTCTACAGATAGATGTTGACGGGGGTTTCTACAGACAGTTGTTGACGGTGCTTTCTACAGACAGTTGTTGAAGGATGTTTCTACAGACAGTTGTTGACGGTGGTTTCTACAGACGGTTGGTGATGGTGGTTTCTACAGACGGTTGGTGACGGTGGTTTCTACAGACGGTTGGTGATGGTGGTTTCTACAGACGGTTGGTGACGGTGGTTTCTACAGACGGTTGGTGACGGTGGTTTCTACAGACGGTTGGTGAAGGTGGTTTCTACAGACGGTTGGTGACGGTGGTTTCTACAGACGGTTGGTGACGGTGGTTTCTACAGACGGTTGGTGAAGGTTGTTTCTACAGACAGATGGTGATGGTGGTTTCTACAGACTGTTGGTGAAGGTGGTTTCTACAGACTGTTGGTGATGGTGTTTTCTTCAGACGGTTGGTGAAGGTGGTTTCTACAGACAGATGGTGACGGTGGTTCCTACAGACAGATGGTGACGGTTGTTTCTACAGACAGATGGTGACGGTGGTTTGTACTGACAGTTGTTGACGGTGGTTCCTACAGACAGATGGTAATGGTGGTTTCTACAGACAGATGTTGACGGTGGTTTGTAGAGACGGTTGGTGATGGTGGTTTCTACAGACAGATGGTGACGGTGGTTTGTACTGACAGTTGTTGACGGTGGTTTCTACAGACAGTTGTTGACGGTGGTTTCTACAGACAGTTGTTGACGGTGGTATTTACAGACAGTTGTTGATGGTGGTTTCTAGAGACAGATGTTGACGGTGGTTTCTACAGACAGTTGTTGACAGTGGTTTGTAAAGATAGTTGGTGACGGTGGTTTCTACAGACAGATGGTGACGGTGGTTTCTACAGACAGTTGGTGACGGTGGTTTGTACAGACGGTTGGTGACGGTGGTTTCTACAGACAGTTGTTGACGGTGGTTTCTAAAGATAGTTGTTGACGGTGGTTTCTACAGACAGATGGTGACGTGGTTTCTACAGACTGTTGGTGATGGTGTTTTCTTCAGACGGTTGGTGAAGTTGGTTTCTACAGACAGATGGTGATGGTGGTTTCTACAGACTGTTGGTGATGGTGGTTTCTTCAGACGGTTGGTGAAGGTGGTTTCTACAGACTGTTGGTGATGGTGGTTTCTACAGACAGTTGGTGACGGTGGTTTCTACAGACAGTTGGTGACGGTGGTTTGTACAGACGGTTGGTGACGGTGGTTTCTACCGACAGTTGGTGACGGTGGTTTCTACAGACAGTTGTTGACGGTGGTTTCTACAGACAGTTGTTGAAGGTGGTTTCTACAGATAGATGTTGACGGGGGTTTCTACAGACAGTTGTTGACGGTGCTTTCTACAGACAGTTGTTGAAGGATGTTTCTACAGACAGTTGTTGACGGTGGTTTCTACAGACGGTTGGTGACGGTGGTTTCTACAGACTGTTGGTGATGGTGGTTTCTACAGACGGTTGGTGAAGGTGGTTTCTACAGACGGTTGGTGACGGTGGTTTCTACAGACGGTTGGTGACGGTGGTTTCTACAGACGGTTGGTGAAGGTGGTTTCTACAGACGGTTGGTGAAGGTGGTTTCTACAGACGGTTGGTGACGGTGGTTTCTACAGACGGTTGGGGAAGTTGGTTTCTACAGACAGATGGTGACGGTGGTTTCTACAGACGGTTGGTGAAGGTGGTTTCTACAGACGGTTGGTGAAGGTGGTTTCTACAGACAGATGGTGATGGTGGTTTCTACAGACTGTTGTTGATGGTGTTTTCTTCAGACGGTTGGTGAAGGTGGTTTCTACAGTCTGTTGGTGATGGTGTTTTCTTCAGACGGTTGGTGAAGGTGGTTTCTACAGACAGATGGTGACGGTGGTTTCTACAGACAGATGGTGACGGTGGTTTGTACTGACAGTTGTTGACGGTGGTTCCTACAGACAGATGGTGACGGTGGTTTCTACAGACAGATGTTGACGGTGGTTTGTAGAGACGGTTGGTGACGGTGGTTTCTACAGACAGATGGTGACGGTGGTTTGTACTGACAGTTGTTGACGGTGGTTTCTACAGACAGTTGTTGACGGTGGTTTCTACAGACAGATGGTGACGGTGGTTTGTACGGACAGATGGTGAAGGTGGTTTCTACAGACAGATGGTGAAGGTGGTTTCTACAGACTGTTGGTGATGGTGTTTTCTTCAGACGGTTGGTGAAGGTGGTTTCTACAGACAGATGGTGATGGTGGTTTCTACAGACTGTTGGTGACGGTGGTTTCTACAGACAGTTGGTGACGGTGGTTTGTACAGACGGTTGGTGACGGTGCTTTCTACTGACAGTTGGTGACGGTGGTTTCTACAGACAGTTGTTGACGGTGGTTTCTAGAGACAGATGGTGACGGTGGTATCTACAGACAGTTGTTGACGTTGGTATTTACAGACAGTTGTTGATGGTGGTTTCTAGAGACAGATGTTGACGGTGGTTTCTACAGACAGTTGTTGACAGTGGTTTGTAAAGATAGTTGGTGACGGTGGTTTCTACAGACAGATGGTGACGGTGGTTTGTAAAGATAGTCGGTGACGGTGGTTTCTACAGACAGATGGTGACGGTGGTTTCTACAGACAGTTGGTGACGGTGGTTTGTACAGACGGTTGGTGACGGTGGTTTCTACAGACAGTTGTTGACGGTGGTTTCTAAAGATAGTTGTTGACGGTGGTTTCTACAGACAGATGGTGACGTGGATTCTACAGACAGATGGTGACGGTGGTTTCTACAGACGGTTGGTGAAGGTGGTTTCTACAGACAGTTGTTGAAGGATGTTTCTACAGACAGTTGTTGACGTTGGTTTCTACAGACAGATGTTGACGGTGGTTTTTACAGACAGTTGTTGACGGTGGTTTCTAGAGACAGATGTTGACGGTGGGTTCTACAGACAGTTGTTGACAGTGGTTTGTAAAGATAGTTGGTGACGGTGGTTTCTACAGACAGATGTTGACGGTGGTTTCTACAGACAGTTGTTGACGGTGGTTTCTACAGACAGATGGTGACGGTGGTATCTACAGACAGTTGGTGACGGTGGTTTCTACAGACAGTTGTTGACGGTGGTTTCTACAGACAGTTGTTGAAGGTGGTTTCTACAGATAAATGTTGACGGGGGTTTCTACAGACAGTTGGTGACGGTGGTTTCTACAGACAGTTGTTGACGGTGGTTTCTACAGACAGTTGTTGAAGGTGGTTTCTACAGATAGATGTTGACAGGGGTTTCTACAGACAGTTGGTGACGGTGGTTTCTACAGACAGTTGTTGACGGTGGTTTCTACAGACAGTTGTTGAAGGTGGTTTCTACAGATAGATGTTGACCGGGGTTTCTACAGACGGTTGGTGAAGGTGGTTTCTACAGACAGTTGTTGAAGGATGTTTCTACAGACAGTTGTTGACGTTGGTTTCTACAGACAGATGTTGACGGTGGTTTTTACAGACAGTTGTTGACGGTGGTTTCTAGAGACAGATGTTGACGGTGGGTTCTACAGACAGTTGTTGACAGTGGTTTGTAAAGATAGTTGGTGACGGTGGTTTCTACAGACAGATGTTGACGGTGGTTTCTACAGACAGTTGTTGACGGTGGTTTCTACAGACAGATGGTGACGGTGGTATCTACAGACAGTTGGTGACGGTGGTTTCTACAGACAGTTGTTGACGGTGGTTTCTACAGACAGTTGTTGAAGGTGGTTTCTACAGATAAATGTTGACGGGGGTTTCTACAGACAGTTGGTGACGGTGGTTTCTACAGACAGTTGTTGACGGTGGTTTCTACAGACAGTTGTTGAAGGTGGTTTCTACAGATAGATGTTGACAGGGGTTTCTACAGACAGTTGGTGACGGTGGTTTCTACAGACAGTTGTTGACGGTGGTTTCTACAGACAGTTGTTGAAGGTGGTTTCTACAGATAGATGTTGACCGGGGTTTCTACAGACAGTTGTTGACGGTGGTTTCTACAGTCAGTTGTTGAAGGATGTTTCTACGGACAGTTGTTGACGGTGGTTTCTACAGACGGTTGGTGACGGTGGTTTCTACAGACTGTTGGTGACGGTGGTTTCTACAGACGGTTGGTGAAGGTGGTTTCTACAGACGGTTGGTGACGGTGGTTTCTACAGACGGTTGGTGACGGTGGTTTCTACAGACGGTTGGTGAAGGTGGTTTCTACAGACGGTTGGTGACGGTGGTTTCTACAGACGGTTGGTGACGGTGGTTTCTACAGACAGATAGTGACGGTGGTTTCTACAGACAGTTGTTGACGATGGTTTCTACAGACAGTTGTTGACGGTGGTTTCTACAGACAGTTGTTGAAGGTGGTTTCTACAGATAGATGTTGACGGTGGTTTCTACAGACAGTTGTTGACGGTGCTTTCTACAGACAGTTGTTGAAGGATGTTTCTACAGACAGTTGTTGACGGTGGTTTCTACAGACGGTTGGTGACGGTGGTTTCTACAGACTGTTGGTGACGGTGGTTTCTACAGACGGTTGGTGACGGTGGTTTCTACAGACGGTTGGTGACGGTGGTTTCTACAGACGGTTGGTGACGGTGGTTTCTACAGACGGTTGGTGACGGTGGTTTCTACAGACGGTTGGGGAAGTTGGTTTCTACAGACAGATGGTGACGGTGGTTTCTACAGACGGTTGGTGAAGGTGGTTTCTACAGACGGTTGGTGAAGGTTGTTTCTACAGACAGATGGTGATGGTGGTTTCTACAGACTGTTGTTGATGGTGTTTTCTTCAGACGGTTGGTGAAGGTGGTTTCTACAGACTGTTGGTGATGGTGTTTTCTTCAGACGGTTGGTGAAGGTGGTTTCTACAGACAGATGGTGACGGTGGTTCCTACAGACAGATGGTGACGGTTGTTTCTACAGACAGATGGTGATGGTGGTTTCTACAGACTGTTGTTGATGGTGTTTTCTTCAGACGGTTGGGGAAGTTGGTTTCTACAGACAGATGGTGACGGTGGTTTCTACAGACGGTTGGTGAAGGTGGTTTCTACAGACGGTTGGTGAAGGTTGTTTCTACAGACAGATGGTGATGGTGGTTTCTACAGACTGTTGTTGATGGTGTTTTCTTCAGACGGTTGGTGAAGGTGGTTTCTACAGACTGTTGGTGATGGTGTTTTCTTCAGACGGTTGGTGAAGGTGGTTTCTACAGACAGATGTTGACGGGGGTTTGTAGAGACGGTTGGTGACGGTGGTTTCTACAGACAGATGGTGACGGTGGTTTGTACTGACAGTTGTTGACGGTGGTTTCTACAGACAGTTGTTGACGGTGGTTTCTACAGACAGATGGTGACGATGGTTTGTACGGACAGATGGCGAAGGTGGTTTCTACAGACAGATGGTGATGGTGGTTTCTACAGACTGTTGGTGATGGTGTTTTCTTCAGACGGTTGGTGAAGGTGGTTTCTACAGACAGATGGTGATGGTGGTTTCTACAGACTGTTGGTGACGGTGGTTTCTACAGACAGTTGGTGACGGTGGTTTGTACAGACGGTTGGTGACGGTGGTTTCTACCGACAGTTGGTGACGGTGGTTTCTACAGACAGTTGTTGACGGTGGTTTCTACAGACAGATGGTGACGGTGGTATCTACAGACAGTTGTTGACGGTGGTATTTACAGACAGTTGTTGATGGTGGTTTCTAGAGACAGATGTTGACGGTGGTTTCTACAGACAGTTGTTGACAGTGGTTTGTAAAGATAGTTGGTGACGGTGGTTTCTACAGACAGATGGTGACGGTGGTTTCTACAGACAGTTGGTGACGGTGGTTTGTACAGACGGTTGGTGACGGTGGTTTCTACAGACAGTTGTTGACGGTGGTTTCTAAAGATAGTTGTTGACGGTGGTTTCTACAGACGGTTGGGGAAGTTGGTTTCTACAGACAGATGGTGACGGTGGTTTCTACAGACGGTTGGTGAAGGTGGTTTCTACAGACGGTTGGTGAAGGTGGTTTCTACAGACAGATGGTGATGGTGGTTTCTACAGACTGTTGTTGATGGTGTTTTCTTCAGACGGTTGGTGAAGGTGGTTTCTACAGTCTGTTGGTGATGGTGTTTTCTTCAGACGGTTGGTGAAGGTGGTTTCTACAGACAGATGGTGACGGTGGTTCCTACAGACAGATGGTGACGGTGGTTTCTACAGACAGATGGTGACGGTGGTTTGTACTGACAGTTGTTGACGGTGGTTCCTACAGACAGATGGTGACGGTGGTTTCTACAGACAGATGTTGACGGTGGTTTGTAGAGACGGTTGGTGACGGTGGTTTCTACAGACAGATGGTGACGGTGGTTTGTACTGACAGTTGTTGATGGTGGTTTCTACAGACAGTTGTTGACGGTGGTTTCTACAGACAGATGGTGACGGTGGTTTGTACGGACAGATGGTGAAGGTGGTTTCTACAGACAGATGGTGAAGGTGGTTTCTACAGACTGTTGGTGATGGTGTTTTCTTCAGACGGTTGGTGAAGGTGGTTTCTACAGACAGATGGTGATGGTGGTTTCTACAGACTGTTGGTGACGGTGGTTTCTACAGACAGTTGTTGATGGTGGTTTCTAGAGACAGATGTTGACGGTGGTTTCTACAGACAGTTGTTGACAGTGGTTTGTACAGACGGTTGGTGACGGTGGTTTCTACCGACAGTTGGTGACGGTGGTTTCTACAGACAGTTGTTGACGGTGGTTTGTACAGACGGTTGGTGACGGTGGTTTCTACTGACAGTTGGTGACGGTGGTTTCTACAGACAGTTGTTGAAGGATGTTTCTACGGACAGTTGTTGACGGTGGTTTCTACAGACGGTTGGTGACGGTGGTTTCTACAGACTGTTGGTGACGGTGGTTTCTACAGACAGATGTTGACGGTGGTTTGTAGAGACGGTTGGTGACGGTGGTTTCTACAGACAGATAGTGACGGTGGTTTGTACAGACAGTTGTTGACGGTGGTTTCTACAGACAGTTGTTGAAAGTGGTTCCTACAGATAGATGTTGACGGGGGTTTCTACAGACAGTTGTTGACGGTAGTTTCTACAGACAGTTGTTGAAGGATGTTTCTACAGACAGTTGTTGACGTTGGTTTCTACAGACAGATGTTGACGGTGGTTTTTCCAGACAGTTGTTGATGGTGGTTTCTAGAGACAGATGTTGACGGTGGTTTCTACAGACAGTTGTTGACAGTGGTTTGTAAAGATAGTTGGTGACGGTGGTTTCTACAGACAGATGGTGACGGTGGTTTCTACAGACAGTTGGTGACGGTGGTTTGTACAGACGGTTGGTGACGGGGGTTTCTACAGACAGTTGTTGACGGTGGTTTCTAAAGATAGTTGTTGACGATGGTTTCTACAGACAAATGGTGACGGTGGTTTCTACAGACAGATGGTGAAGGTGGTTTCTACAGACTGTTGGTGATGGTGTTTTCGTCAGACGGTTGGTGAAGGTGGTTTCTTCAGACAGATGGTGATGGTGGTTTCTACAGACGGTTGGTGAAGGTGGTTTCTACAGACGGTTGGTGAAGGTGGTTTCTACAGACAGATGGTGATGGTGGTTTCTACAGACTGTTGGTGATGGTGTTTTCGTCAGACGGTTGGTGAAGGTGGTTTCTACAGACAGATGGTGATGGTGGTTTCTACAGACGGTTGGTGAAGGTGGTTTCTACAGACGGTTGGTGACGGTGGTTTCTACAGACGGTTGGTGACGGTGGTTTCTACAGACAGATAGTGACGGTGGTTTGTACAGACAGTTGTTGACGGTGGTTTCTACAGACAGTTGTTGACGGTGGTTTCTACAGACAGTTTTTGAAGGTGGTTTCTACAGATAGATTTTGTCGGGGGTTTCTACAGACAGTTGTTGACGGTGGTTTCTACAGACAGTTGTTGAAGGATGTTTCTACAGACAGTTGTTGACGTTGGTTTCTACAGACAGATGTTGACGGTGGTTTTTACAGACAGTTGTTGACGGTGGTTTCTAGAGACAGATGTTGACGGTGGTTTCTACAGACAGTTGTTGACAGTGGTTTGTAAAGATAGTTGGTGACGGTGGTTTCTACAGACAGATGGTGACGGAGGTTTCTACAGACAGTTGTTGAAGGTGGTTTCTACAGACAGTTGTTGACGGTGGTTTCTACAGACAGTTGTTGAAGGATGTTTCTACAGACAGTTGTTGACGTTGGTTTCTACAGACAGATGTTGACGGTGGTTTTTACAGACAGTTGTTGACGGTGGTTTCTAGAGACAGATGTTGACGGTGGTTTCTACAGACAGTTGTTGACAGTGGTTTGTAAAGATAGTTGGTGACGGTGGTTTCTACAGACAGATGGTGACGGAGGTTTCTACAGACAGTTGTTGAAGGTGGTTTCTACAGACAGTTGTTGACGGTGGTTTCTACAGACAGTTGTTGAAGGATGTTTCTACAGACAGTTGTTGACGTTGGTTTCTACAGACAGATGTTGACGGTGGTTTTTACAGACAGTTGTTGACGGTGGTTTCTAGAGACAGATGTTGACGGTGGTTTCTACAGACAGTTGTATACAGTGGTTTGTAAAGATAGTTGGTGACGGTGGTTTCTACAGACAGATGGTGACGGAGGTTTCTACAGACAGTTGTTGAAGGTGGTTTCTACAGACAGTTGTTGACGGTGGTTTCTACAGACAGTTGTTGAAGGATGTTTCTACAGACAGTTGTTGACGTTGGTTTCTACAGACAGATGTTGATGGTGGTTTTTACAGACAGTTGTTGACGGTGGTTTCTAGAGACAGATGTTGACGGTGGTTTCTACAGACAGTTGTTGACAGTGGTTTGTAAAGATAGTTGGTGACGTTGGTTTCTACAGACAGATGGTGACGTGGTTTCTACAGACAGATGGTGACGGTGGTTTCTACAGACGGTTGGTGAAGGTGGTTTCTACAGACGGTTGGTGAAGGTGGTTTCTACAGACAGATGGTGATGGTGGTTTCTACAGACTGTTGGTGATGGTGTTTTCGTCAGACGGTTGGTGAAGGTGGTTTCTACAGACAGATGGTGATGGTGGTTTCTACAGACGGTTGGTGAAGGTGGTTTCTACAGACGGTTGGTGACGGTGGTTTCTACAGACGGTTGGTGACGGTGGTTTCTACAGACAGATAGTGACGGTGGTTTGTACAGACAGTTGTTGACGGTGGTTTCTACAGACAGTTGTTGACGGTGGTTTCTACAGACAGTTGTTGAAGTTGGTTTCTACAGATAGATGTTGACGGGGGTTTCTACAGACAGTTGTTGACGGTGGTTTCTACAGACAGTTGTTGAAGGATGTTTCTACAGACAGTTGTTGACGTTGGTTTCTACAGACAGATGTTGACGGTGGTTTTTACAGACAGTTGTTGACGGTGGTTTCTAGAGACAGATGTTGACGGTGGTTTCTACAGACAGTTGTTGACAGTGGTTTGTAAAGATAGTTGGTGACGGTGGTTTCTACAGACAGATGGTGACGGTGGTTTCTACAGACAGTTGTTGAAGGTGGTTTCTACAGACAGTTGTTGACGGTGGTTTCTACAGACAGTTGTTGAAGGATGTTTCTACAGACAGTTGTTGACGTTGGTTTCTACAGACACATGTTGACGGTGGTTTTTACAGACAGTTGTTGACGGTGGTTTCTAGAGACAGATGTTGACGGTGGTTTCTACAGACAGTTGTTGACAGTGGTTTGTAAAGATAGTTGGTGACGGTGGTTTCTACAGACAGATGTGACGGTGGTTTCTACAGACAGTTGTTGACGGTGGTTTCTAAAGATAGTTGTTGACGGTGGTTTCTACAGACAGATGGTGACGTGGTTTCTACAGACAGATGGTGACGGTGGTTTCTACAGACGGTTGGTGAAGGTGGTTTCTACAGACGGTTGGTGAAGGTGGTTTCTACAGACAGATGGTGATGGTGGTTTCTACAGACTGTTGGTGATGGTGTTTTCTTCAGACGGTTGGTGAAGGTGGTTTCTACAGACAGATGGTGATGGTGGTTTCTACAGACTGTTGGTGATGGTGGTTTCTTCAGACGGTTGGTGAAGGTGGTTTCTACAGACTGTTGGTGATGGTGGTTTCTACAGACAGTTGGTGACGGTGGTTTCTACAGACAGTTGGTGACGGTGGTTTGGTTTGTACAGACGGTTGGTGACGGTGGTTTCTACCGACAGTTGGTGACGGTGGTTTCTACAGACAGTTGTTGACGGTGGTTTCTACAGACAGATGGTGACGGTGGTATCTACAGACAGTTGTTGACGGTGGTATTTACAGACAGTTGTTGACGGTGGTTTCTACAGACAGATGGTGTCGGTGGTTTCTACAGACAGTTGGTGACTGTGGTTTCTACAGACAGTTGTTGACCGTGGTTTCTACAGACAGTTGTTGAAGGTGGTTTCTACAGATAGATGTTGACGGGGGTTTCTGCAGACAGTTGGTGACGGTGGTTTCTACAGACAGTTGTTGACGGTGGTTTCTACAGACAGTTGTTGAAGGTGGTTTCTACAGATAGATGTTGACGGGGGTTTCTACAGACAGTTGTTGACGGTGGTTTCTACAGACAGTTGTTGAAGGATGTTTCTACGGACAGTTGTTGACGGTGGTTTCTACAGACGGTTGGTGACGGTGGTTTCTACAGACTGTTGGTGACGGTGGTTTCTACAGACAGATGTTGACGGTGGTTTGTAGAGACGGTTGGTGACGGTGGTTTCTACAGACAGATAGTGACGGTGGTTTGTACAGACAGTTGTTGACGGTGGTTTCTACAGACAGTTGTTGACGGTGGTTCCTACAGATAGATGTTGACGGGGGTTTCTACAGACAGTTGTTGACGGTGGTTTCTACAGACAGTTGTTGAAGGATGTTTCTACAGACAGTTGTTGACGTTGGTTTCTACAGACAGATGTTGACGGTGGTTTTTCCAGACAGTTGTTGATGGTGGTTTCTAGAGACAGATGTTGACGGTGGTTTCTACAGACAGTTGTTGAAGGTGGTTTCTACAGATAGATGTTGACGGGGGTTTCTACAGACAGTTGTTGACGGTGGTTTCTACAGACAGTTGTTGAAGGATGTTTCTACAGACAGTTGTTGACGTTGGTTTCTACAGACAGATGTTGACGGTGGTTTTTACAGACAGTTGTTGACGGTGGTTTCTAGAGACAGATGTTGACGGTGGTTTCTACAGACAGTTGTTGACAGTGGTTTGTAAAGATAGTTGGTGACGGTGGTTTCTACAGACAGATGGTGACGGTGGTTTCTACAGACGGTTGGTGAAGGTTGTTTCTACAGACGGTTGGTGAAGGTGGTTTCTACAGACAGATGTTGATGGTGGTTTCTACAGACAGTTGTTGAAGGATGTTTCTACAGACAGTTGTTGACGTTGGTTTCTACAGACAGATGTTGACGGTGGTTTTTACAGACAGTTGTTGACGGTGGTTTCTAGAGACAGATGTTGACGGTGGTTTCTACAGACAGTTGTTGACAGTGGTTTGTAAAGATAGTTGGTGACGGTGGTTTCTACAGACAGATGGTGACGGTGGTTTCTACAGACAGTTGTTGACGGTGGTTTCTAAAGATAGTTGTTGACGGTGGTTTCTACAGACAGATGGTGACGTGGTTTCTACAGACAGATGGTGACGGTGGTTTCTACAGACGGTTGGTGAAGGTGGTTTCTACAGACGGTTGTTGACGGTGGTTACTACAGACAGATGGTGACGGTGGTATCTACAGACAGTTGTTGACGGTGGTATTTACAGACAGTTGTTGACGTTGGTTTCTACAGACAGATGGTGTCGGTGGTTTCTACAGACAGTTGGTGACTGTGGTTTCTACAGACAGTTGTTGACCGTGGTTTCTACAGACAGTTGTTGAAGGTGGTTTCTACAGATAGATGTTGACGGGGGTTTCTGCAGACAGTTGGTGACGGTGGTTTCTACAGACAGTTGTTGACGGTGGTTTCTACAGACAGTTGTTGAAGGTGGTTTCTACAGATAGATGTTGACGGGGGTTTCTACAGACAGTTGTTGACGGTGGTTTCTACAGACAGTTGTTGAAGGATGTTTCTACGGACAGTTGTTGACGGTGGTTTCTACAGACGGTTGGTGACGGTGGTTTCTACAGACTGTTGGTGACGGTGGTTTCTACAGACAGATGTTGACGGTGGTTTGTAGAGACGGTTGGTGACGGTGGTTTCTACAGACAGATAGTGACGGTGGTTTGTACAGACAGTTGTTGACGGTGGTTTCTACAGACAGTTGTTGACGGTGGTTCCTACAGATAGATGTTGACGGGGGTTTCTACAGACAGTTGTTGACGGTGGTTTCTACAGACAGTTGTTGAAGGATGTTTCTACAGACAGTTGTTGACGTTGGTTTCTACAGACAGATGTTGACGGTGGTTTTTCCAGACAGTTGTTGATGGTGGTTTCTAGAGACAGATGTTGACGGTGGTTTCTACAGACAGTTGTTGAAGGTGGTTTCTACAGATAGATGTTGACGGGGGTTTCTACAGACAGTTGTTGACGGTGGTTTCTACAGACAGTTGTTGAAGGATGTTTCTACAGACAGTTGTTGACGTTGGTTTCTACAGACAGATGTTGACGGTGGTTTTTACAGACAGTTGTTGACGGTGGTTTCTAGAGACAGATGTTGACGGTGGTTTCTACAGACAGTTGTTGACAGTGGTTTGTAAAGATAGTTGGTGACGGTGGTTTCTACAGACAGATGGTGACGGTGGTTTCTACAGACGGTTGGTGAAGGTTGTTTCTACAGACGGTTGGTGAAGGTGGTTTCTACAGACAGATGTTGATGGTGGTTTCTACAGACAGTTGTTGAAGGATGTTTCTACAGACAGTTGTTGACGTTGGTTTCTACAGACAGATGTTGACGGTGGTTTTTACAGACAGTTGTTGACGGTGGTTTCTAGAGACAGATGTTGACGGTGGTTTCTACAGACAGTTGTTGACAGTGGTTTGTAAAGATAGTTGGTGACGGTGGTTTCTACAGACAGATGGTGACGGTGGTTTCTACAGACAGTTGTTGACGGTGGTTTCTAAAGATAGTTGTTGACGGTGGTTTCTACAGACAGATGGTGACGTGGTTTCTACAGACAGATGGTGACGGTGGTTTCTACAGACGGTTGGTGAAGGTGGTTTCTACAGACGGTTGTTGACGGTGGTTACTACAGACAGATGGTGACGGTGGTATCTACAGACAGTTGTTGACGGTGGTATTTACAGACAGTTGTTGACGTTGGTTTCTACAGACAGATGGTGTCGGTGGTTTCTACAGACAGTTGGTGACTGTGGTTTCTACAGACAGTTGTTGACCGTGGTTTCTACAGACAGTTGTTGAAGGTGGTTTCTACAGATAGATGTTGACGGGGGTTTCTGCAGACAGTTGGTGACGGTGGTTTCTACAGACAGTTGTTGACGGTGGTTTCTACAGACAGTTGTTGAAGGTGGTTTCTACAGATAGATGTTGACGGGGGTTTCTACAGACAGTTGGTGACGGTGGTTTCTACAGACAGTTGTTGAAGGATGTTTCTACGGACAGTTGTTGACGGTGGTTTCTACAGACGGTTGGTGACGGTGGTTTCTACAGACTGTTGGTGACGGTGGTTTCTACAGACAGATGTTGACGGTGGTTTGTAGAGACGGTTGGTGACGGTGGTTTCTACAGACAGATAGTGACGGTGGTTTGTACAGACAGTTGTTGACGGTGGTTTCTACAGACAGTTGTTGACGGTGGTTCCTACAGATAGATGTTGACGGGGGTTTCTACAGACAGTTGTTGACCGTGGTTTCTACAGACAGTTGTTGAAGGATGTTTCTACAGACAGTTGTTGACGTTGGTTTCTACAGACAGATGTTGACGGTGGTTTTTCCAGACAGTTGTTGATGGTGGTTTCTAGAGACAGATGTTGACGGTGGTTTCTACAGACAGTTGTTGAAGGTGGTTTCTACAGATAGATGTTGACGGGGGTTTCTACAGACAGTTGTTGACGGTGGTTTCTACAGACAGTTGTTGAAGGATGTTTCTACAGACAGTTGTTGACGTTGGTTTCTACAGACAGATGTTGACGGTGGTTTTTACAGACAGTTGTTGACGGTGGTTTCTAGAGACAGATGTTGACGGTGGTTTCTACAGACAGTTGTTGACAGTGGTTTGTAAAGATAGTTGGTGACGGTGGTTTCTACAGACAGATGGTGACGGTGGTTTCTACAGACGGTTGGTGAAGGTGGTTTCTACAGACGGTTGGTGAAGGTGGTTTCTACAGACAGATGGTGATGGTGGTTTCTACAGACAGTTGTTGAAGGATGTTTCTACAGACAGTTGTTGACGTTGGTTTCTACAGACAGATGTTGACGGTGGTTTTTACAGACAGTTGTTGACGGTGGTTTCTAGAGACAGATGTTGACGGTGGTTTCTACAGACAGTTGTTGACAGTGGTTTGTAAAGATAGTTGGTGACGGTGGTTTCTACAGACAGATGGTGACGGTGGTTTCTACAGACAGTTGTTGACGGTGGTTTCTAAAGATAGTTGTTGACGGTGGTTTCTACAGACAGATGGTGACGTGGTTTCTACAGACAGATGGTGACGGTGGTTTCTACAGACGGTTGGTGAAGGTGGTTTCTACAGACAGATGTTGACGGTGGTTTTTACAGACAGTTGTTGACGGTGGTTTCTAGAGACAGATGTTGACGGTGGTTTCTACAGACAGTTGTTGACAGTGGTTTGTAAAGATAGTTGGTGACGGTGGTTTCTACAGACAGATGGTGACGGTGGTTTCTACAGACAGTTGTTGACGGTGGTTTCTAAAGATAGTTGTTGACGGTGGTTTCTACAGACAGTTGTTGAAGGATGTTTCTACGGACAGTTGTTGACGGTGGTTTCTACAGACGGTTGGTGACGGTGGTTTCTACAGACTGTTGGTGACGGTGGTTTCTACAGACAGATGTTGACGGTGGTTTGTAGAGACGGTTGGTGACGGTGGTTTCTACAGACAGACAGTGACGGTGGTTTGTACAGACAGTTGTTGACGGTGGTTTCTACAGACAGTTGTTGACGGTGGTTCCTACAGATAGATGTTGACGGGGGTTTCTACAGACAGTTGTTGACGGTGGTTTCTACAGACAGTTGTTGAAGGATGTTTCTACAGACAGTTGTTGACGTTGGTTTCTACAGACAGATGTTGACGGTGGTTTTTCCAGACAGTTGTTGATGGTGGTTTCTAGAGACAGATGTTGACGGTGGTTTCTACAGACAGTTGTTGAAGGTGGTTTCTACAGATAGATGTTGACGGGGGTTTCTACAGACAGTTGTTGACGGTGGTTTCTACAGACAGTTGTTGAAGGATGTTTCTACAGACAGTTGTTGACGTTGGTTTCTACAGACAGATGTTGACGGTGGTTTTTACAGACAGTTGTTGACGGTGGTTTCTAGAGACAGATGTTGACGGTGGTTTCTACAGACAGTTGTTGACAGTGGTTTGTAAAGATAGTTGGTGACGGTGGTTTCTACAGACAGATGGTGACGGTGGTTTCTACAGACGGTTGGTGAAGGTGGTTTCTACAGACGGTTGGTGAAGGTGGTTTCTACAGACAGATGGTGATGGTGGTTTCTACAGACAGTTGTTGAAGGATGTTTCTACAGACAGTTGTTGACGTTGGTTTCTACAGACAGATGTTGACGGTGGTTTTTACAGACAGTTGTTGACGGTGGTTTCTAGAGACAGATGTTGACGGTGGTTTCTACAGACAGTTGTTGACAGTGGTTTGTAAAGATAGTTGGTGACGGTGGTTTCTACAGACAGATGGTGACGGTGGTTTCTACAGACAGTTGTTGAAGGTGGTTTCTACAGACAGTTGTTGACGGTGGTTTCTAAAGACAGTTGTTGAAGGATGTTTCTACAGACAGTTGTTGACGTTGGTTTCTACAGACAGATGTTGACGGTGGTTTTTACAGACAGTTGTTGACGGTGGTTTCTAGAGACAGATGTTGACGGTGGTTTCTACTGACAGTTGTTGACAGTGGTTTGTAAAGATAGTTGGTGACGGTGGTTTCTACAGACAGATGGTGACGGTGGTTTCTACAGACAGTTGTTGACGGTGGTTTCTAAAGATAGTTGTTGACGGTGGTTTCTACAGACAGATGGTGACGTGGTTTCTACAGACAGATGGTGACGGTGGTTTCTACAGACGGTTGGTGAAGGTGGTTTCTACAGACGGTTGGTGAAGGTGGTTTCTACAGACAGATGGTGATGGTGGTTTCTACAGACTGTTGGTGATGGTGTTTTCTTCAGACGGTTGGTGAAGGTGGTTTCTACAGACAGATGGTGATGGTGGTTTCTACAGACTGTTGGTGATGGTGGTTTCTTCAGACGGTTGGTGAAGGTGGTTTCTACAGACTGTTGGTGATGGTGGTTTCTACAGACAGTTGGTGACGGTGGTTTCTACAGACAGTTGGTGACGGTGGTTTGTACAGACGGTTGGTGACGGTGGTTTCTACCGACAGTTGGTGACGGTGGTTTCTACAGACAGTTGTTGACGGTGGTTTCTACAGACAGATGGTGACGGTGGTATCTACAGACAGTTGTTGACGGTGGTATTTACAGACAGTTGTTGACGGTGGTTTCTACAGACAGATGGTGTCGGTGGTTTCTACAGACAGTTGGTGACTGTGGTTTCTACAGACAGTTGTTGACCGTGGTTTCTACAGACAGTTGTTGAAGGTGGTTTCTACAGATAGATGTTGACGGGGGTTTCTGCAGACAGTTGGTGACGGTGGTTTCTACAGACAGTTGTTGACGGTGGTTTCTACAGACAGTTTTTGAAGGTGGTTTCTACAGATAGATGTTGACGGGGGTTTCTACAGACAGTTGTTGACGGTGGTTTCTACAGACAGTTGTTGAAGGATGTTTCTACGGACAGTTGTTGACGGTGGTTTCTACAGACGGTTGGTGACGGTGGTTTCTACAGACTGTTGGTGACGGTGGTTTCTACAGACAGATGTTGACGGTGGTTTGTAGAGACGGTTGGTGACGGTGGTTTCTACAGACAGATAGTGACGGTGGTTTGTACAGACAGTTGTTGACGGTGGTTTCTACAGACAGTTGTTGACGGTGGTTCCTACAGATAGATGTTGACGGGGGTTTCTACAGACAGTTGTTGACGGTGGTTTCTACAGACAGTTGTTGAAGGATGTTTCTACAGACAGTTGTTGACGTTGGTTTCTACAGACAGATGTTGACGGTGGTTTTTCCAGACAGTTGTTGATGGTGGTTTCTAGAGACAGATGTTGACGGTGGTTTCTACAGACAGTTGTTGAAGGTGGTTTCTACAGATAGATGTTGACGGGGGTTTCTACAGACAGTTGTTGACGGTGGTTTCTACAGACAGTTGTTGAAGGATGTTTCTACAGACAGTTGTTGACGTTGGTTTCTACAGACAGATGTTGACGGTGGTTTTTACAGAAAGTTGTTGACGGTGGTTTCTAGAGACAGATGTTGACGGTGGTTTCTACAGACAGTTGTTGACAGTGGTTTGTAAAGATAGTTGGTGACGGTGGTTTCTACAGACAGATGGTGACGGTGGTTTCTACAGACAGTTGTTGAAGGTGGTTTCTACAGACAATTGTTGACGGTGGTTTCTACAGACAGTTGTTGAAGGATGTTTCTACAGACAGTTGTTGACGTTGGTTTCTACAGACAGATGTTGACGGTGGTTTTTACAGACAGTTGTTGACGGTGGTTTCTAGAGACAGATGTTGACGGTGGTTTCTACAGACAGTTGTTGACAGTGGTTTGTAAAGATAGTTGGTGACGGTGGTTTCTACAGACAGATGGTGACGGTCGTTTCTACAGACAGTTGTTGACGGTGGTTTCTAAAGATAGTTGTTGACGGTCGTTTCTACAGACAGATGGTGACGTGGTTTCTACAGACAGATGGTGACGGTGGTTTCTACAGACGGTTGGTGAAGGTGGTTTCTACAGACGGTTGGTGAAGGTGGTTTCTACAGACAGATGGTGATGGTGGTTTCTACAGACTGTTGGTGATGGTGTTTTCTTCAGACGGTTGGTGAAGGTGGTTTCTACAGACAGATGGTGATGGTGGTTTCTACAGACTGTTGGTGATGGTGGTTTCTTCAGACGGTTGGTGAAGGTGGTTTCTACAGACTGTTGGTGATGGTGGTTTCTACAGACAGTTGGTGACGGTGGTTTCTACAGACAGTTGGTGACGGTGGTTTGTACAGACGGTTGGTGACGGTGGTTTCTACCGACAGTTGGTGACGGTGGTTTCTACAGACAGTTGTTGACGGTGGTTACTACAGACAGATGGTGACGGTGGTATCTACAGACAGTTGTTGACGGTGGTATTTACAGACAGTTGTTGACGGTGGTTTCTACAGACAGATGGTGTCGGTGGTTTCTACAGACAGTTGGTGACTGTGGTTTCTACAGACAGTTGTTGACCGTGGTTTCTACAGACAGTTGTTGAAGGTGGTTTCTACAGATAGATGTTGACGGGGGTTTCTGCAGACAGTTGGTGACGGTGGTTTCTACAGACAGTTGTTGACGGTGGTTTCTACAGACAGTTGTTGAAGGTGGTTTCTACAGATAGATGTTGACGGGGGTTTCTACAGACAGTTGTTGACGGTGGTTTCTACAGACAGTTGTTGAAGGATGTTTCTACGGACAGTTGTTGACGGTGGTTTCTACAGACAGATGTTGACGGTGGTTTTTCCAGACAGTTGTTGATGGTGGTTTCTAGAGACAGATGTTGACGGTGGTTTCTACAGACAGTTGTTGAAGGTGGTTTCTACAGATAGATGTTGACGGGGGTTTCTACAGACAGTTGTTGACGGTGGTTTCTACAGACAGTTGTTGAAGGATGTTTCTACAGACAGTTGTTGACGTTGGTTTCTACAGACAGATGTTGACGGTGGTTTTTACAGACAGTTGTTGACGGTGGTTTCTAGAGACAGATGTTGACGGTGGTTTCTACAGACAGTTGTTGACAGTGGTTTGTAAAGATAGTTGGTGACGGTGGTTTCTACAGACAGATGGTGACGGTGGTTTCTACAGACGGTTGGTGAAGGTGGTTTCTACAGACGGTTGGTGAAGGTGGTTTCTACAGACAGATGGTGATGGTGGTTTCTACAGACAGTTGTTGAAGGATGTTTCTACAGACAGTTGTTGACGTTGGTTTCTACAGACAGATGTTGACGGTGGTTTTTACAGACAGTTGTTGACGGTGGTTTCTAGAGACAGATGTTGACGGTGGTTTCTACAGACAGTTGTTGACAGTGGTTTGTAAAGATAGTTGGTGACGGTGGTTTCTACAGACAGATGGTGACGGTGGTTTCTACAGACAGTTGTTGAAGGTGGTTTCTACAGACAGTTGTTGACGGTGGTTTCTACAGACAGTTGTTGAAGGATGTTTCTACAGACAGTTGTTGACGTTGGTTTCTACAGACAGATGTTGACGGTGGTTTTTACAGACAGTTGTTGACGGTGGTTTCTAGAGACAGATGTTGACGGTGGTTTCTACTGACAGTTGTTGACAGTGGTTTGTAAAGATAGTTGGTGACGGTGGTTTCTACAGACAGATGGTGACGGTGGTTTCTACAGACAGTTGTTGACGGTGGTTTCTAAAGATAGTTGTTGACGGTGGTTTCTACAGACAGATGGTTACGTGGTTTCTACAGACAGATGGTGACGGTGGTTTCTACAGACGGTTGGTGAAGGTGGTTTCTACAGACGGTTGGTGAAGGTGGTTTCTACAGACAGATGGTGATGGTGGTTTCTACAGACTGTTGGTGATGGTGTTTTCTTCAGACGGTTGGTGAAGGTGGTTTCTACAGACTGTTGGTGATGGTGGTTTCTACAGACAGTTGGTGACGGTGGTTTCTACAGACAGTTGGTGACGGTGGTTTGTACAGACGGTTGGTGACGGTGGTTTCTACCGACAGTTGGTGACGGTGGTTTCTACAGACAGTTGTTGACGGTGGTTTCTACAGACAGATGGTGACGGTGGTATCTACAGACAGTTGTTGACGGTGGTATTTACAGACAGTTGTTGACGGTGGTTTCTACAGACAGATGGTGTCGGTGGTTTCTACAGACAGTTGGTGACTGTGGTTTCTACAGACAGTTGTTGACCGTGGTTTCTACAGACAGTTGTTGAAGGTGGTTTCTACAGATAGATGTTGACGGGGGTTTCTGCAGACAGTTGGTGACGGTGGTTTCTACAGACAGTTGTTGACGGTGGTTTCTACAGACAGTTGTTGAAGGTGGTTTCTACAGATAGATGTTGACGGGGGTTTCTACAGACAGTTGTTGACGGTGGTTTCTACAGACAGTTGTTGAAGGATGTTTCTACGGACAGTTGTTGACGGTGGTTTCTACAGACGGTTGGTGACGGTGGTTTCTACAGACTGTTGGTGACGGTGGTTTCTACAGACAGATGTTGACGGTGGTTTGTAGAGACGGTTGGTGACGGTGGTTTCTACAGACAGATAGTGACGGTGGTTTGTACAGACAGTTGTTGACGGTGGTTTCTACAGACAGTTGTTGACGGTGGTTCCTACAGATAGATGTTGACGGGGGTTTCTACAGACAGTTGTTGACGGTGGTTTCTACAGACAGTTGTTGAAGGATGTTTCTACAGACAGTTGTTGACGTTGGTTTCTACAGACAGATGTTGACGGTGGTTTTTCCAGACAGTTGTTGATGGTGGTTTCTAGAGACAGATGTTGACGGTGGTTTCTACAGACAGTTGTTGAAGGTGGTTTCTACAGATAGATGTTGACGGGGGTTTCTACAGACAGTTGTTGACGGTGGTTTCTACAGACAGTTGTTGAAGGATGTTTCTACAGACAGTTGTTGACGTTGGTTTCTACAGACAGATGTTGACGGTGGTTTTTACAGAAAGTTGTTGACGGTGGTTTCTAGAGACAGATGTTGACGGTGGTTTCTACAGACAGTTGTTGACAGTGGTTTGTAAAGATAGTTGGTGACGGTGGTTTCTACAGACAGATGGTGACGGTGGTTTCTACAGACAGTTGTTGAAGGTGGTTTCTACAGACAATTGTTGACGGTGGTTTCTACAGACAGTTGTTGAAGGATGTTTCTACAGACAGTTGTTGACGTTGGTTTCTACAGACAGATGTTGACGGTGGTTTTTACAGACAGTTGTTGACGGTGGTTTCTAGAGACAGATGTTGACGGTGGTTTCTACAGACAGTTGTTGACAGTGGTTTGTAAAGATAGTTGGTGACGGTGGTTTCTACAGACAGATGGTGACGGTGGTTTCTACAGACAGTTGTTGACGGTGGTTTCTAAAGATAGTTGTTGACGGTCGTTTCTACAGACAGATGGTGACGTGGTTTCTACAGACAGATGGTGACGGTGGTTTCTACAGACGGTTGGTGAAGGTGGTTTCTACAGACGGTTGGTGAAGGTGGTTTCTACAGACAGATGGTGATGGTGGTTTCTACAGACTGTTGGTGATGGTGTTTTCTTCAGACGGTTGGTGAAGGTGGTTTCTACAGACAGATGGTGATGGTGGTTTCTACAGACTGTTGGTGATGGTGGTTTCTTCAGACGGTTGGTGAAGGTGGTTTCTACAGACTGTTGGTGATGGTGGTTTCTACAGACAGTTGGTGACGGTGGTTTCTACAGACAGTTGGTGACGGTGGTTTGTACAGACGGTTGGTGACGGTGGTTTCTACCGACAGTTGGTGACGGTGGTTTCTACAGACAGTTGTTGACGGTGGTTACTACAGACAGATGGTGACGGTGGTATCTACAGACAGTTGTTGACGGTGGTATTTACAGACAGTTGTTGACGGTGGTTTCTACAGACAGATGGTGTCGGTGGTTTCTACAGACAGTTGGTGACTGTGGTTTCTACAGACAGTTGTTGACCGTGGTTTCTACAGACAGTTGTTGAAGGTGGTTTCTACAGATAGATGTTGACGGGGGTTTCTGCAGACAGTTGGTGACGGTGGTTTCTACAGACAGTTGTTGACGGTGGTTTCTACAGACAGTTGTTGAAGGTGGTTTCTACAGATAGATGTTGACGGGGGTTTCTACAGACAGTTGTTGACGGTGGTTTCTACAGACAGTTGTTGAAGGATGTTTCTACGGACAGTTGTTGACGGTGGTTTCTACAGACGGTTGGTAACGGTGGTTTCTACAGACTGTTGGTGACGGTGGTTTCTACAGACAGATGTTGACGGTGGTTTGTAGAGACGGTTGGTGACGGTGGTTTCTACAGACAGATAGTGACGGTGGTTTGTACAGACAGTTGTTGACGGTGGTTTCTACAGACAGTTGTTGACGGTGGTTCCTACAGATAGATGTTGACGGGGGTTTCTAAAGACAGTTGTTGACGGTGGTTTCTACAGACAGTTGTTGAAGGATGTTTCTACAGACAGTTGTTGACGTTGGTTTCTACAGACAGATGTTGACGGTGGTTTTTCCAGACAGTTGTTGATGGTGGTTTCTAGAGACAGATGTTGACGGTGGTTTCTACAGACAGTTGTTGACAGTGGTTTGTAAAGATAGTTGGTGATGGTGGTTTCTACAGACAGATGGTGACGGTGGTTTCTACAGACAGTTGGTGACGGTGGTTTGTACAGACGGTTGGTGACGGGGGTTTCTACAGACAGTTGTTGACGGTGGTTTCTAAAGATAGTTGTTGACGGTGGTTTCTACAGACAAATGGTGACGGTGGTTTCTACAGACAGATGGTGACGGTGGTTTCTACAGACTGTTGGTGATGGTGTTTTCGTCAGACGGTTGGTGAAGGTGGTTTCTACAGACAGTTGGTGACGGTGGTTTGTACAGACGGTTGGTGACGGTGGTTTCTACCGACAGTTGGTGACGGTGGTTTCTACAGACAGTTGTTGACGGTGGTTTCTACAGACAGATGGTGACGGTGGTATCTACAGACAGTTGTTGACGGTGGTATTTACAGACAGTTGTTGACGGTGGTTTCTACAGACAGATGGTGTCGGTGGTTTCTACAGACAGTTGGTGACTGTGGTTTCTACAGACAGTTGTTGACCGTGGTTTCTACAGACAGTTGTTGATGGTGGTTTCTAGAGACAGATGTTGACGGTGGTTTCTACAGACAGTTGTTGAAGGTGGTTTCTACAGATAGATGTTGACGGGGGTTTCTACAGACAGTTGTTGACGGTGGTTTCTACAGACAGTTGTTGAAGGATGTTTCTACAGACAGTTGTTGACGTTGGTTTCTACAGACAGATGTTGACGGTGGTTTTTACAGAAAGTTGTTGACGGTGGTTTCTAGAGACAGATGTTGACGGTGGTTTCTACAGACAGTTGTTGACAGTGGTTTGTAAAGATAGTTGGTGACGGTGGTTTCTACAGACAGATGGTGACGGTGGTTTCTACAGACAGTTGTTGAAGGTGGTTTCTACAGACAATTGTTGACGGTGGTTTCTACAGACAGTTGTTGAAGGATGTTTCTACAGACAGTTGTTGACGTTGGTTTCTACAGACAGATGTTGACGGTGGTTTTTACAGACAGTTGTTGACGGTGGTTTCTAGAGACAGATGTTGACGGTGGTTTCTACAGACAGTTGTTGACAGTGGTTTGTAAAGATAGTTGGTGACGGTGGTTTCTACAGACAGATGGTGACGGTGGTTTCTACAGACAGTTGTTGACGGTGGTTTCTAAAGATAGTTGTTGACGGTCGTTTCTACAGACAGATGGTGACGTGGTTTCTACAGACAGATGGTGACGGTGGTTTCTACAGACGGTTGGTGAAGGTGGTTTCTACAGACGGTTGGTGAAGGTGGTTTCTACAGACAGATGGTGATGGTGGTTTCTACAGACTGTTGGTGATGGTGTTTTCTTCAGACGGTTGGTGAAGGTGGTTTCTACAGACAGATGGTGATGGTGGTTTCTACAGACTGTTGGTGATGGTGGTTTCTTCAGACGGTTGGTGAAGGTGGTTTCTACAGACTGTTGGTGATGGTGGTTTCTACAGACAGTTGGTGACGGTGGTTTCTACAGACAGTTGGTGACGGTGGTTTGTACAGACGGTTGGTGACGGTGGTTTCTACCGACAGTTGGTGACGGTGGTTTCTACAGACAGTTGTTGACGGTGGTTACTACAGACAGATGGTGACGGTGGTATCTACAGACAGTTGTTGACGGTGGTATTTACAGACAGTTGTTGACGGTGGTTTCTACAGACAGATGGTGTCGGTGGTTTCTACAGACAGTTGGTGACTGTGGTTTCTACAGACAGTTGTTGACCGTGGTTTCTACAGACAGTTGTTGAAGGTGGTTTCTACAGATAGATGTTGACGGGGGTTTCTGCAGACAGTTGGTGACGGTGGTTTCTACAGACAGTTGTTGACGGTGGTTTCTACAGACAGTTGTTGAAGGTGGTTTCTACAGATAGATGTTGACGGGGGTTTCTACAGACAGTTGTTGACGGTGGTTTCTACAGACAGTTGTTGAAGGATGTTTCTACGGACAGTTGTTGACGGTGGTTTCTACAGACGGTTGGTAACGGTGGTTTCTACAGACTGTTGGTGACGGTGGTTTCTACAGACAGATGTTGACGGTGGTTTGTAGAGACGGTTGGTGACGGTGGTTTCTACAGACAGATAGTGACGGTGGTTTGTACAGACAGTTGTTGACGGTGGTTTCTACAGACAGTTGTTGACGGTGGTTCCTACAGATAGATGTTGACGGGGGTTTCTAAAGACAGTTGTTGACGGTGGTTTCTACAGACAGTTGTTGAAGGATGTTTCTACAGACAGTTGTTGACGTTGGTTTCTACAGACAGATGTTGACGGTGGTTTTTCCAGACAGTTGTTGATGGTGGTTTCTAGAGACAGATGTTGACGGTGGTTTCTACAGACAGTTGTTGACAGTGGTTTGTAAAGATAGTTGGTGATGGTGGTTTCTACAGACAGATGGTGACGGTGGTTTCTACAGACAGTTGGTGACGGTGGTTTGTACAGACGGTTGGTGACGGGGGTTTCTACAGACAGTTGTTGACGGTGGTTTCTAAAGATAGTTGTTGACGGTGGTTTCTACAGACAAATGGTGACGGTGGTTTCTACAGACAGATGGTGACGGTGGTTTCTACAGACTGTTGGTGATGGTGTTTTCGTCAGACGGTTGGTGAAGGTGGTTTCTTCAGACAGATGGTGATGGTGGTTTCTACAGACGGTTGGTGAAGGTGGTTTCTACAGACGGTTGGTGAAGGTGGTTTCTACAGACAGATGGTGATGGTGGTTTCTACAGACTGTTGGTGATGGTGTTTTCGTCAGACGGTTGGTGAAGGTGGTTACTACAGACAGATGGTGATGGTGGTTTCTACAGACGGTTGGTGAAGGTGGTTTCTACAGACGGTTGGTGACGGTGGTTTCTACAGACGGTTGGTGACGGTGGTTTCTACAGACAGATAGTGACGGTGGTTTTTACAGACAGTTGTTGACGGTGGTTTCTACAGACAGTTGTTGACGGTGGTTTCTACAGACAGTTGTTGAAGGTGGTTTCTACAGATAGATGTTGACGGGGGTTTCTACAGACAGTTGTTGACTGTGGTTTCTACAGACAGTTGTTGAAGGATGTTTCTACAGACAGTTGTTGACGTTGGTTTCTACAGACAGATGTTGACGGTGGTTTTTACAGACAGTTGTTGACGGTGGTTTCTAGAGACAGATGTTGACGGTGGTTTCTACAGACAGTTGTTGACAGTGGTTTGTAAAGATAGTTGGTGACGGTGGTTTCTACAGACAGATGGTGACGGTGGTTTCTACAGACAGTTGTTGAAGGTGGTTTCTACAGACAGTTGTTGACGGTGGTTTCTACAGACAGTTGTTGAAGGATGTTTCTACAGACAGTTGTTGACGTTGGTTTCTACAGACAGATGTTGACGGTGGTTTTTACAGACAGTTGTTGATGGTGGTTTCTAGAGACAGATGTTGACGGTGGTTTCTACAGACAGTTGTTGACAGTGGTTTGTAAAGATAGTTGGTGACGGTGGTTTCTACAGACAGATGGTGACGGTGGTTTCTACAGACAGTTGTTGACGGTGGTTCCTACAGACAGATGGTGACGGTGGTTTCTACAGACAGTTGGTGACGGTGGTTTCTACAGACAGTTGTTGACGGTGGTTTCTACAGACAGTTGTTGAAGGTGGTTTCTACAGATAAATTTTGACGGGGGTTTCTACAGACAGTTGGTGACGGTGGTTTCTACAGACAGTTGTTGACGGTGGTTTCTACAGACAGTTGTTGAAGGTGGTTTCTACAGATAGATGTTGACAGGGGTTTCTACAGACAGTTGGTGACGGTGGTTTCTACAGACAGTTGTTGACGGTGGTTTCTACAGACAGTTGTTGTAGGTGGTTTCTACAGATAGATGTTGACCGGGGTTTCTACAGACAGTTGTTGACGGTGGTTTCTACAGACAGTTGTTGAAGGATGTTTCTACGGACAGTTGTTGACGGTGGTTTCTACAGACGGTTGGTGACGGTGGTTTCTACAGACTGTTGGTGACGGTGGTTTCTACAGACGGTTGGTGAAGGTGGTTTCTACAGACGGTTGGTGACGGTGGTTTCTACAGACGGTTGGTGAAGGTGGTTTCTACAGACGGTTGGTGACGGTGGTTTCTACAGACGGTTGGTGACGGTGGTTTCTACAGACAGATAGTGACGGTGGTTTGTACAGACAGTTGTTGACGGTGGTTTTTACAGACAGTTGTTGACGGTGGTTTCTAGAGACAGATGTTGACGGTGGTTTCTACAGACAGTTGTTGACAGTGGTTTGTAAAGATAGTTGGTGACGGTGGTTTCTACAGACAGATGGTGACGGTGGTTTCTACAGACAGTTGTTGTAGGTGGTTTCTACAGACAGTTGTTGACGGTGGTTTCTACAGACAGTTGTTGAAGGTGGTTTCTACAGATAGATATTGACGGGGGTTTCTACAGACAGTTGTTGATGGTGGTTTCTACAGACAGATGTTGACGGTTGTTTTTACAGACAGTTGTTGACGGTGGTTTCTAGAGACAGATGTTGACGGTGGTTTCTACAGACAGTTGTTGACAGTGGTTTGTAAAGATAGTTGGTGACGGTGGTTTCTACAGACAGATGGTGACGGTGGTTTCTACAGACAGTTGTTGTAGGTGGTTTCTACAGACAGTTGTTGACGGTGGTTTCTACAGACAGATGTTGATGGTGGTTTTTACAGACAGTTGTTGACGGTGGTTTCTAGAGACAGATGTTGACGGTGGTTTCTACAGACAGTTGTTGACAGTGGTTTGTAAAGATAGTTGGTGACGGTGGTTTCTACAGACAGATGGTGACGGTGGTTTCTACAGACAGTTGTTGACGGTGGTTTCTACAGACAGATGGTGACGGTGGTTTCTACAGACAGTTGGTGACGGTGGTTTCTACAGACAGTTGTTGACGGTGGTTTCTACAGACAGTTGTTGAAGGTGGTTTCTACAGATACATTTTGACGGGGGTTTCTACAGACAGTTGGTGACGGTGGTTTCTACAGACAGTTGTTGACGGTGGTTTCTACAGACAGTTGTTGAAGGTGGTTTCTACAGATAGATGTTGACAGGGGTTTCTACAGACAGTTGGTGACGGTGGTTTCTACAGACAGTTGTTGACGGTGGTTTCTACAGACAGTTGTTGTAGGTGGTTTCTACAGATAGATGTTGACCGGGGTTTCTAAAGACAGTTGTTGACGGTGGTTTCTACAGACAGTTGTTGAAGGATGTTTCTACGGACAGTTGTTGACGGTGGTTTCTACAGACGGTTGGTGACGGTGGTTTCTACAGACTGTTGGTGACGGTGGTTTCTACAGACAGATGGTGACGGTGGTTTCTACAGACAGTTGTTGAAGGATGTTTCTACAGACAGTTGTTGACGTTGGTTTCTACAGACAGATGTTGACGGTGGTTTTTACAGACAGTTGTTGACGGTGGTTTCTAGAGACAGATGTTGACGGTGGTTTCTACAGACAGTTGTTGACAGTGGTTTGTAAAGATAGTTGGTGACGGTGGTTTCTACAGACAGATGGTGACGGTGGTTTCTACAGACAGTTGTTGACGGTGGTTTCTACAGACAGATGGTGACGGTGGTTTCTACAGACAGTTGGTGACGGTGGTTTCTACAGACAGTTGTTGACGGTGGTTTCTACAGACAGTTGTTGAAGGTGGTTTCTACAGATACATTTTGACGGGGGTTTCTACAGACAGTTGGTGACGGTGGTTTCTACAGACAGTTGTTGACGGTGGTTTCTACAGACAGTTGTTGAAGGTGGTTTCTACAGATAGATGTTGACAGGGGTTTCTACAGACAGTTGGTGACGGTGGTTTCTACAGACAGTTGTTGACGGTGGTTTCTACAGACAGTTGTTGTAGGTGGTTTCTACAGATAGATGTTGACCGGGGTTTCTAAAGACAGTTGTTGACGGTGGTTTCTACAGACAGTTGTTGAAGGATGTTTCTACGGACAGTTGTTGACGGTGGTTTCTACAGACGGTTGGTGACGGTGGTTTCTACAGACTGTTGGTGACGGTGGTTTCTACAGACGGTTGGTGAAGGTGGTTTCTACAGACGGTTGGTGACGGTGGTTTCTACAGACGGTTGGTGAAGGTGGTTTCTACAGACGGTTGGTGACGGTGGTTTCTACAGACGGTTGGTGACGGTGGTTTCTACAGACAGATAGTGACGGTGGTTTGTACAGACAGTTGTTGACGGTGGTTTCTACAGATAGTTGTTGACGGTGGTTTCTACAGACAGTTGTTGAAGGTGGTTTCTACAGATAGATATTGACGGGGGTTTCTACAGACAGTTGTTGACGGTGGTTTCTACAGACAGTTGTTGAAGGATGTTTCTACAGACAGTTGTTGACGGTGGTTTCTACAGACGGTTGGTGACGGTGGTTTCTACAGACTGTTGGTGACGGTGGTTTCTACCGACAGTTGGTGATGGTGGTTTCTACAGACAGTTGTTGACGGTGGTTTCTACAGACAGTTGGTGACGGTGGTTTCTACAGACAGTTGGTGACGGTGGTTTCTACAGACAGTTGTTGACGGTGGTTTCTACAGACAGTTGTTGAAGGTGGTTTCTACAGATAGATGTTGACGGTGGTTTCTACAGACAGATGGTGACGGTGGTTTGTACAGACGGTTGGTGACGGTGGTTTCTACCGACAGTTGGTGACGGTGGTTTCTACAGACAGTTGTTGACGTGGTTTCTACAGACAGTTGGTGACGGTGGTTTCTACAGACACTTGTTGACGGTGGTTTCTACAGACAGTTGTTGAAGGTGGTTTCTACAGATAGATGTTGACGGGGGTTTCTACAGACAGTTGTTGACAGTGGTTTGTAAAGATAGTTGTTGACGGTGGTTTCTACAGACAGTTGTTGAAGGTGGTTTCTACAGATAGATGTTGACGGTGGTTTCTACAGACGGTTGTTGAAGGATGTTTCTACAGACAGTTGTTGACGGTGGTTTCTACAGACGGTTGGTGAAGGTGGTTTCTTCAGACAGATGGTGATGGTGGTTTCTACAGACGGTTGGTGAAGGTGGTTTCTACAGACGGTTGGTGAAGGTGGTTTCTACAGACAGATGGTGATGGTGGTTTCTACAGACTGGTGGTGATGGTGTTTTCGTCAGACGGTTGGTGAAGGTGGTTTCTTCAGACAGATGGTGATGGTGGTTTCTACAGACGGTTGGTGAAGGTGGTTTCTACAGACGGTTGGTGAAGGTGGTTTCTACAGACAGATGGTGATGGTGGTTTCTACAGACTGTTGGTGATGGTGTTTTCGTCAGACTGTTTGTGAAGGTGGTTTCTACAGACAGATGGTGATGGTGGTTTCTACAGACGGTTGGTGAAGGTGGTTTCTACAGACGGTTGGTGACGGTGGTTTCTACAGACGGTTGGTGACGGTGGTTTCTACAGACAGTTGTTGAAGGTGGTTTCTACAGATACATTTTGACGGGGGTTTCTACAGACAGTTGGTGACGGTGGTTTCTACAGACAGTTGTTGACGGTGGTTTCTACAGACAGTTGTTGAAGGTGGTTTCTACAGACGGTTGGTGACGGTGGTTTCTACAGACGGTTGGTGACGGTGGTTTCTACAGACAGTTGTTGAAGGTGGTTTCTACAGATACATTTTGACGGGGGTTTCTACAGACAGTTGGTGACGGTGGTTTCTACAGACAGTTGTTGACGGTGGTTTCTACAGACAGTTGTTGAAGGTGGTTTCTACAGATAGATGTTGACAGGGGTTTCTACAGACAGTTGGTGACGGTGGTTTCTACAGACAGTTGTTGACGGTGGTTTCTACAGACAGTTGTTGTAGGTGGTTTCTACAGATAGATGTTGACCGGGGTTTCTAAAGACAGTTGTTGACGGTGGTTTCTACAGACAGTTGTTGAAGGATGTTTCTACGGACAGTTGTTGACGGTGGTTTCTACAGACGGTTGGTGACGGTGGTTTCTACAGACTGTTGGTGACGGTGGTTTCTACAGACAGTTGTTGACGGTGGTTTCTACAGACAGTTGTTGAAGGTGGTTTCTACAGATAGATATTGACGGGGGTTTCTACAGACAGTTGTTGACGGTGGTTTCTACAGACAGTTGTTGAAGGATGTTTCTACAGACAGTTGTTGACGGTGGTTTCTACAGACGGTTGGTGACGGTGGTTTCTACAGACTGTTGGTGACGGTGGTTTCTACAGACGGTTGGTGAAGGTGGTTTCTACAGACGGTTGGTGACGGTGGTTTCTACAGACGGTTGGTGACGGTGGTTTCTACAGACGGTTGGTGAAGGTGGTTTCTACAGACGGTTGGTGACGGTGGTTTCTACAGACAGTTGTTGTAGGTGGTTTCTACAGACGGTTGGAGAAGTTGGTTTCTACAGACAGATGGTGACGGTGGTTTCTACAGACGGTTGGTGAAGGTGGTTTCTACAGACGGTTGGTGAAGGTGGTTTCTACAGACAGATGGTGATGGTGGTTTCTACAGACTGTTGTTGATGGTGTTTTCTTCAGACGGTTGGTGAAGGTGGTTTCTACAGACTGTTGGTGATGGTGTTTTCTTCAGACGGTTGGTGAAGGTGGTTTCTACAGACAGATGGTGACGGTGGTTTCTACAGACAGTTGGTGACGGTGGTTTGTACAGACGGTTGGTGACGGTGGTTTCTACAGACAGTTGTTGACGGTGGTTTCTAAAGATAGTTGGTGACGGTGGTTTCTATAGACAGATGGTGACGGTGGTTTCTACAGACAGATGGTGACGGTGGTTTCTACAGACAGTTGGTGACGGTGGTTTGTACAGACGGTTGGTGACGGTGGTTTCTACAGACAGTTGTTGACAGTGGTTTCTACAGACAGTTGGTGACGGTGGTTTGTACAGACGGTTGGTGACGGTGGTTTCTACCGACAGTTGGTGATGGTGGTTTCTACAGACAGTTGTTGACGGTGGTTTCTACAGACAGTTGGTGACGGTGGTTTCTACAGACAGTTGGTGACGGTGGTTTCTACAGACAGTTGTTGACGGTGGTTTCTACAGACAGTTGTTGAAGGTGGTTTCTACAGATAGATGTTGACGGTGGTTTCTACAGACAGATGGTGACGGTGGTTTGTACAGACGGTTGGTGACGGTGGTTTCTACCGACAGTTGGTGACGGTGGTTTCTACAGACAGTTGTTGACGTGGTTTCTACAGACAGTTGGTGACGGTGGTTTCTACAGACACTTGTTGACGGTGGTTTCTACAGACAGTTGTTGAAGGTGGTTTCTACAGATAGATGTTGACGGTGGTTTCTACAGACAGATGGTGACGGTGGTTTGTACAGACGGTTGGTGACGGTGGTTTCTACAGACAGTTGTTGAAGGTGGTTTCTACAGATAGATGTTGACGGTGGTTTCTACAGACGGTTGTTGAAGGATGTTTCTACAGACAGTTGTTGACGGTGGTTTCTACAGACGGTTGGTGAAGGTGGTTTCTTCAGACAGATGGTGATGGTGGTTTCTACAGACGGTTGGTGAAGGTGGTTTCTACAGACGGTTGGTGAAGGTGGTTTCTACAGACAGATGGTGATGGTGGTTTCTACAGACTGGTGGTGATGGTGTTTTCGTCAGACGGTTGGTGAAGGTGGTTTCTTCAGACAGATGGTGATGGTGGTTTCTACAGACGGTTGGTGAAGGTGGTTTCTACAGACGGTTGGTGAAGGTGGTTTCTACAGACAGATGGTGATGGTGGTTTCTACAGACTGTTGGTGATGGTGTTTTCGTCAGACTGTTTGTGAAGGTGGTTTCTACAGACAGATGGTGATGGTGGTTTCTACAGACGGTTGGTGAAGGTGGTTTCTACAGACGGTTGGTGACGGTGGTTTCTACAGACGGTTGGTGACGGTGGTTTCTACAGACAGTTGTTGAAGGTGGTTTCTACAGATACATTTTGACGGGGGTTTCTACAGACAGTTGGTGACGGTGGTTTCTACAGACAGTTGTTGACGGTGGTTTCTACAGACAGTTGTTGAAGGTGGTTTCTACAGATAGATGTTGACAGGGGTTTCTACAGACAGTTGGTGACGGTGGTTTCTACAGACAGTTGTTGACGGTGGTTTCTACAGACAGTTGTTGTAGGTGGTTTCTACAGATAGATGTTGACCGGGGTTTCTAAAGACAGTTGTTGACGGTGGTTTCTACAGACAGTTGTTGAAGGATGTTTCTACGGACAGTTGTTGACGGTGGTTTCTACAGACGGTTGGTGACGGTGGTTTCTACAGACTGTTGGTGACGGTGGTTTCTACAGACGGTTGGTGAAGGTGGTTTCTACAGACGGTTGGTTACGGTGGTTTCTACAGACGGTTGGTGAAGGTGGTTTCTACAGACGGTTGGTGACGGTGGTTTCTACAGACGGTTGGTGACGGTGGTTTCTACAGACAGATAGTGACGGTGGTTTGTACAGACAGTTGTTGACGGTGGTTTCTACAGACAGTTGTTGACGGTGGTTTCTACAGACAGTTGTTGAAGGTGGTTTCTACAGATAGATATTGACGGGGGTTTCTACAGACAGTTGTTGACGGTGGTTTCTACAGACAGTTGTTGAAGGATGTTTCTACAGACAGTTGTTGACGGTGGTTTCTACAGACGGTTGGTGACGGTTGTTTCTACAGACTGTTGGTGACGGTGGTTTCTACAGACGGTTGGTGAAGGTGGTTTCTACAGACGGTTGGTGACGGTGGTTTCTACAGACGGTTGGTGACGGTGGTTTCTACAGACGGTTGGTGAAGGTGGTTTCTACAGACGGTTGGTGACGGTGGTTTCTACAGACAGTTGTTGTAGGTGGTTTCTACAGACGGTTGGGGAAGTTGGTTTCTACAGACAGATGGTGACGGTGGTTTCTACAGACGGTTTGTGAAGGTGGTTTCTACAGACGGTTGGTGAAGGTGGTTTCTACAGACAGATGGTGATGGTGGTTTCTACAGACTGTTGTTGATGGTGTTTTCTTCAGACGGTTGGTGAAGGTGGTTTCTACAGACTGTTGGTGATGGTGTTTTCTTCAGACGGTTGGTGAAGGTGGTTTCTACAGACAGATGGTGACGGTGGTTTCTACAGACAGTTGGTGACGGTGGTTTGTACAGACGGTTGGTGACGGTGGTTTCTACAGACAGTTGTTGACGGTGGTTTCTAAAGATAGTTGGTGACGGTGGTTTCTATAGACAGATGGTGACGGTGGTTTCTACAGACAGATGGTGACGGTGGTTTCTACAGACAGTTGGTGACGGTGGTTTGTACAGACGGTTGGTGACGGTGGTTTCTACAGACAGTTGTTGACAGTGGTTTCTACAGACAGTTGGTGACGGTGGTTTGTACAGACGGTTGGTGACGGTGGTTTCTACCGACAGTTGGGGATGGTGGTTTCTACAGACAGTTGTTGACGGTGGTTTCTACAGACAGTTGGTGACGGTGGTTTCTACAGACAGTTGGTGACGGTGGTTTCTACAGACAGTTGTTGACGGTGGTTTCTACAGACAGTTGTTGAAGGTGGTTTCTACAGATAGATGTTGACGGTGGTTTCTACAGACAGATGGTGGCGGTGGTTTGTACAGACGGTTGGTGACGGTGGTTTCTACCGACAGTTGGTGACGGTGGTTTCTACAGACAGTTGTTGACGGTGGTTTCTACAGACAGTTGGTGACGGTGGTTTCTACAGACAGTTGTTGACGGTGGTTTCTACAGACAGTTGTTGAAGGTGGTTTCTACAGATGGATGTTGACGGGGGTTTCTACAGACAGTTGTTGACAGTGGTTTGTAAAGATAGTTGTTGACGGTGGTTTCTACAGACAGTTGTTGAAGGTGGTTTCTACAGATAGATGTTGACGGTGGTTTCTACAGACGGTTGTTGAAGGATGTTTCTACAGACAGTTGTTGACGGTGGTTTCTACAGACGGTTGGTGAAGGTGGTTTCTTCAGACAGATGGTGATGGTGGTTTCTACAGACGGTTGGTGAAGGTGGTTTCTACAGACGGTTGGTGAAGGTGGTTTCTACAGACAGATGGTGATGGTGGTTTCTACAGACTGGTGGTGATGGTGTTTTCGTCAGACGGTTGGTGAAGGTGGTTTCTTCAGACAGATGGTGATGGTGGTTTCTACAGACGGTTGGTGAAGGTGGTTTCTACAGACGGTTGGTGAAGGTGGTTTCTACAGACAGATGGTGATGGTGGTTTCTACAGACTGTTGGTGATGGTGTTTTCGTCAGACTGTTGGTGAAGGTGGTTTCTACAGACAGATGGTGATGGTGGTTTCTACAGACGGTTGGTGAAGGTGGTTTCTACAGACGGTTGGTGACGGTGGTTTCTACAGACGGTTGGTGACGGTGGTTTCTACAGACAGATAGTGACGGTGGTTTGTACAGACAGTTGTTGACGGTGGTTTCTACAGACAGTTGTTGACGGTGGTTTCTACAGACAGTTGTTGAAGGTGGTTTCTACAGATAGATGTTGACGGGGGTTTCTACAGACAGTTGTTGACTGTGGTTTCTACAGACAGTTGTTGAAGGATGTTTCTACAGACAGTTGTTGACGTTGGTTTCTACAGACAGATGTTGACGGTGGTTTTTACAGACAGTTGTTGACGGTGGTTTCTAGAGACAGATGTTGACGGTGGTTTCTACAGACAGTTGTTGACAGTGGTTTGTAAAGATAGTTGGTGACGGTGGTTTCTACAGACAGTTGTTGACAGTGGTTTGTAAAGATAGTTGGTGACGGTGGTTTCTACAGACAGATGGTGACGGTGGTTTCTACAGACAGTTGTTGAAGGTGGTTTCTACAGACAGTTGGTGACGGTGGTTTCTACAGACAGTTGTTGAAGGATGTTTCTACAGACAGTTGTTGACGTTGGTTTCTGCAGACAGATGTTGACGGTGGTTTTTACAGACAGTTGTTGACGGTGGTTTCTAGAGACAGATGTTGACGGTGGTTTCTACAGACAGTTGTTGACAGTGGTTTGTAAAGATAGTTGGTGACGGTGGTTTCTAGAGACAGATGTTGACGGTGGTTTCTACAGACAGTTGTTGACAGTGGTTTGTAAAGATAGTTGGTGACGGTGGTTTCTACAGACAGATGGTGACGGTGGTTTCTACAGACAGTTGTTGTAGGTGGTTTCTACAGACAGTTGTTGACGGTGGTTTCTACAGACAGTTGTTGAAGGATGTTTCTACAGACAGTTGTTGACGTTGGTTTCTAAAGACAGATGTTGACGGTGGTTTTTACAGACAGTTGTTGACGGTGGTTTCTAGAGACAGATGGTGACGGTGGTTTCTACAGACAGTTGTTGACGGTGGTTTCTACAGACAGTTGTTGAAGGTGGTTTCTACAGATAAATGTTGACGGGGGTTTCTACAGACAGTTGGTGACGGTGGTTTCTACAGACAGTTGTTGACGGTGGTTTCTACAGACAGTTGTTGAAGGTGGTTTCTACAGATAGATGTTGACAGGGGTTTCTACAGACAGTTGGTGACGGTGGTTTCTACAGATAGATGTTGAAGGTGGTTTCTACAGACAGTTGTTGACGGTGGTTTCTACAGACAGTTGTTGAAGGATGTTTCTACAGACAGTTGTTGACGTTGGTTTCTACAGACAGATGTTGACGGTGGTTTTTACAGACAGTTGTTGACGGTGGTTTCTAGAGACAGATGTTGACGGTGGGTTCTACAGACAGTTGTTGACAGTGGTTTGTAAAGATAGTTGGTGACGGTGGTTTCTACAGACAGATGGTGACGGTGGTTTCTACAGACAGTTGTTGACGGTGGTTTCTACAGACAGATGGTGACGGTGGTTTCTACAGACAGTTGGTGACGGTGGTTTCTACAGACAGTTGTTGACGGTGGTTTCTAGAGACAGTTGTTGAAGGTGGTTTCTACAGATAAATGTTGACGGGGGTTTCTACAGACAGTTGGTGACGGTGGTTTCTACAGACAGTTGTTGAAGGATGTTTCTACGGACAGTTGTTGACGGTGGTTTCTACAGACGGTTGGTGACGGTGGTTTCTACAGACTGTTGGTGACGGTGGTTTCTACAGACGGTTGGTGAAGGTGGTTTCTACAGACGGTTGGTGACGGTGGTTTCTACAGACGGTTGGTGAAGGTGGTTTCTACAGACGGTTGGTGACGGTGGTTTCTACAGACGGTTGGTGACGGTGGTTTCTACAGACAGATAGTGACGGTGGTTTGTACAGACAGTTGTTGACGGTGGTTTCTACAGACAGTTGTTGACGGTGGTTTCTACAGACAGTTGTTGAAGGTGGTTTCTACAGATAGATATTGACGGGGGTTTCTACAGACAGTTGTTGACGGTGGTTTCTACAGACAGATGTTGACGGTTGTTTTTACAGACAGTTGTTGACGGTGGTTTCTAGAGACAGATGTTGACAGGGGTTTCTACAGACAGTTGGTGACGGTGGTTTCTACAGATAGATGTTGAAGGTGGTTTCTACAGACAGTTGTTGACGGTGGTTTCTACAGACAGTTGTTGAAGGATGTTTCTACAGACAGTTGTTGACGTTGGTTTCTACAGACAGATGTTGACGGTGGTTTTTACAGACAGTTGTTGACGGTGGTTTCTAGAGACAGATGTTGACGGTGGGTTCTACAGACAGTTGTTGACAGTGGTTTGTAAAGATAGTTGGTGACGGTGGTTTCTACAGACAGATGGTGACGGTGGTTTCTACAGACAGTTGTTGACGGTGGTTTCTACAGACAGATGGTGACGGTGGTTTCTACAGACAGTTGGTGACGGTGGTTTCTACAGACAGTTGTTGACGGTGGTTTCTAGAGACAGTTGTTGAAGGTGGTTTCTACAGATAAATGTTGACGGGGGTTTCTACAGACAGTTGGTGACGGTGGTTTCTACAGACAGTTGTTGAAGGATGTTTCTACGGACAGTTGTTGACGGTGGTTTCTACAGACGGTTGGTGACGGTGGTTTCTACAGACTGTTGGTGACGGTGGTTTCTACAGACGGTTGGTGAAGGTGGTTTCTACAGACGGTTGGTGACGGTGGTTTCTACAGACGGTTGGTGAAGGTGGTTTCTACAGACGGTTGGTGACGGTGGTTTCTACAGACGGTTGGTGACGGTGGTTTCTACAGACAGATAGTGACGGTGGTTTGTACAGACAGTTGTTGACGGTGGTTTCTACAGACAGTTGTTGACGGTGGTTTCTACAGACAGTTGTTGAAGGTGGTTTCTACAGATAGATATTGACGGGGGTTTCTACAGACAGTTGTTGACGGTGGTTTCTACAGACAGATGTTGACGGTTGTTTTTACAGACAGTTGTTGACGGTGGTTTCTAGAGACAGATGTTGACGGTGGTTTCTACAGACAGTTGTTGACAGTGGTTTGTAAAGATAGTTGGTGACGGTGGTTTCTACAGACAGATGGTGACGGTGGTTTCTACAGACAGTTGTTGTAGGTGGTTTCTACAGACAGTTGTTGATGGTGGTTTCTACAGACAGTTGTTGAAGGATGTTTCTACAGACAGTTGTTGACGTTGGTTTCTACAGACAGATGTTGACGGTGGTTTTTACAGACAGTTGTTGACGGTGGTTTCTAGAGACAGATGTTGACGGTGGTTTCTACAGACAGTTGTTGACAGTGGTTTGTAAAGATAGTTGGTGACGGTGGTTTCTACAGACAGATGGTGACGGTGGTTTCTACAGACAGTTGTTGACGGTGGTTTCTACAGACAGATGGTGACGGTGGTTTCTACAGACAGTTGGTGACGGTGGTTTCTACAGACAGTTGTTGATGGTGGTTTCTACAGACAGTTGTTGAAGGTGGTTTCTACAGATACATTTTGACGGGGGTTTCTACAGACAGTTGGTGACGGTGGTTTCTACAGACAGTTGTTGACGGTGGTTTCTACAGACAGTTGTTGAAGGTGGTTTCTACAGATAGATGTTGACAGGGGTTTCTACAGACAGTTGGTGACGGTGGTTTCTACAGACAGTTGTTGACGGTGGTTTCTACAGACAGTTGTTGTAGGTGGTTTCTACAGATAGATGTTGACCGGGGTTTCTACAGACAGTTGTTGACGGTGGTTTCTACAGACAGTTGTTGAAGGATGTTTCTACAGACGGTTGGTGACGGTGGTTTCTACAGACTGTTGGTGACGGTGGTTTCTACAGACGGTTGGTGAAGGTGGTTTCTACAGACGGTTGGTGACGGTGGTTTCTACAGACGGTTGGTGAAGGTGGTTTCTACAGACGGTTGGTGACGGTGGTTTCTACAGACGGTTGGTGACGGTGGTTTCTACAGACAGATAGTGACGGTGGTTTGTACAGACAGTTGTTGACGGTGGTTTCTACAGACAGTTGTTGACGGTGGTTTCTACAGACAGTTGTTGAAGGTGGTTTCTACAGATAGATATTGACGGGGGTTTCTACAGACAGTTGTTGACGGTGGTTTCTACAGACAGATGTTGACGGTTGTTTTTACAGACAGTTGTTGACGGTGGTTTCTAGAGACAGATGTTGACGGTGGTTTCTACAGACAGTTGTTGACAGTGGTTTGTAAAGATAGTTGGTGACGGTGGTTTCTACAGACAGATGGTGACGGTGGTTTCTACAGACAGTTGTTGTAGGTGGTTTCTACAGACAGTTGTTGACGGTGGTTTCTACAGACAGTTGTTGAAGGATGTTTCTACAGACAGTTGTTGACGTTGGTTTCTACAGACAGATGTTGACGGTGGTTTTTACAGACAGTTGTTGACGGTGGTTTCTAGAGACAGATGTTGACGGTGGTTTCTACAGACAGTTGTTGACAGTGGTTTGTAAAGATAGTTGGTGACGGTGGTTTCTACATACAGATGGTGACGGTGGTTTCTACAGACAGTTGTTGACGGTGGTTTCTACAGACAGATGGTGACGGTGGTTTCTACAGACAGTTGGTGACGGTGGTTTCTACAGACAGTTGTTGATGGTGGTTTCTACAGACAGTTGTTGAAGGTGGTTTCTACAGATACATTTTGACGGGGGTTTCTACAGACAGTTGGTGACGGTGGTTTCTACAGACAGTTGTTGACGGTGGTTTCTACAGACAGTTGTTGAAGGTGGTTTCTACAGATAGATGTTGACAGGGGTTTCTACAGACAGTTGGTGACGGTGGTTTCTACAGACAGTTGTTGACGGTGGTTTCTACAGACAGTTGTTGTAGGTGGTTTCTACAGATAGATGTTGACCGGGGTTTCTACAGACAGTTGTTGACGGTGGTTTCTACAGACAGTTGTTGAAGGATGTTTCTACGGACAGTTGTTGAAGGTGGTTTCTACAGACGGTTGGTGACGGTGGTTTCTACAGACTGTTGGTGACGGTGGTTTCTACAGACGGTTGGTGAAGGTGGTTTCTACAGACGGTTGGTGAAGGTGGTTTCTACAGACGGTTGGTGACGGTGGTTTCTACAGACGGTTGGTGAAGGTGGTTACTACAGACGGTTGGTGACGGTGGTTTCTACAGACGGTTGGTGACGGTGGTTTCTACAGACAGATAGTGACGGTGGTTTGTACAGACAGTTGTTGACGGTGGTTTCTACAGACAGTTGTTGACGGTGGTTTCTACAGACAGTTGTTGAAGGTGGTTTCTAAAGATAGATATTGACGGGGGTTTCTACAGACAGTTGTTGACGGTGGTTTCTACAGACAGTTGTTGAAGGATGTTTCTACAGACAGTTGTTGACGGTGGTTTCTACAGACGGTTGGTGACGGTGGTTTCTACAGACTGTTGGTGACGGTGGTTTCTACAGACGGTTGGTGAAGGTGGTTTCTACAGACGGTTGGTGACGGTGGTTTCTACAGACGGTTGGTGACGGTGGTTTCTACAGACGGTTGGTGAAGGTGGTTTCTACAGACGGTTGGTGACGGTGGTTTCTACAGACAGTTGTTGTAGGTGGTTTCTACAGACGGTTGGGGAAGTTGGTTTCTACAGACAGATGGTGACGGTGGTTTCTACAGACGGTTGGTGAAGGTGGTTTCTACAGACGGTTAGTGAAGGTGGTTTCTACAGACAGATGGTGATGGTGGTTTCTACAGACTGTTGTTGATGGTGTTTTCTTCAGACGGTTGGTGAAGGTGGTTTCTACAGACTGTTGGTGATGGTGTTTTCTTCAGACGGTTGGTGAAGGTGGTTTCTACAGACAGATGGTGACGGTGGTTTCTACAGACAGTTGGTGACGGTGGTTTGTACAGACGGTTGGTGACGGTGGTTTCTACAGACAGTTGTTGACGGTGGTTTCTAAAGATAGTTGGTGACGGTGGTTTCTATAGACAGATGGTGACGGTGGTTTCTACAGACAGATGGTGACGGTGGTTTCTACAGACAGTTGGTGACGGTGGTTTGTACAGACGGTTGGTGACGGTGGTTTCTACAGACAGTTGTTGACAGTGGTTTCTACAGACAGTTGGTGACGGTGGTTTGTACAGACGGTTGGTGACGGTGGTTTCTACCGACAGTTGGTGACGATGGTTTCTACAGACAGTTGTTGACGGTGGTTTCTACAGACAGTTGGTGACGGTGGTTTCTACAGACAGTTGGTGACGGTGGTTTCTACAGACAGTTGTTGACGGTGGTTTCTACAGACAGTTGGTGACGGTGGTTTCTACAGACAGTTGTTGACGTTGGTTTCTACAGCTAGATTTTGACGGTGGTTTTTACAGACAGTTGTTGACGGTGGTTTCTAGAGACAGATGTTGACGGTGGTTTCTACAGACAGTTGTTGACAGTGGTTTGTAAAGATAGTTGGTGACGGTGGTTTCTACAGACAGATGGTGACGGTGGTTTCTACAGACAGTTGTTGACGGTGGTTTCTACAGACAGATGGTGACGGTGGTTTTTACAGACAGTTGGTGACGGTGGTTTCTACAGACAGTTGTTGACGGTGGTTTCTACAGACAGTTGTTGAAGGTGGTTTCTACAGATAAATGTTGACGGGGGTTTTTACAGACAGTTGTTGACGGTGGTTTCTAGAGACAGATGTTGACGGTGGTTTCTACAGACAGTTGTTGAAAGTGGTTTGTAAAGATAGTTGTTGACGGTGGTATTTACAGACAGTTGTTGACGGTGGTTTCTACAGACAGATGGTGTCGGTGGTTTCTACAGACAGTTGGTGACGGTGGTTTCTACAGACAGTTGTTGACCGTGGTTTCTACAGACAGTTGTTGAAGGTGGTTTCTACAGATAGATGTTGACGGGGGTTTCTGCAGACAGTTGGTGACGGTGGTTTCTACAGACAGTTGTTGACGGTGGTTTCTACAGACAGTTGTTGAAGGATGTTTCTACGGACAGTTGTTGACGGTGGTTTCTACAGACGGTTGGTGACGGTGGTTTCTACAGACTGTTGGTGACGGTGGTTTCTACAGACAGATGTTGACGGTGGTTTGTAGAGACGGTTGGTGACGGTGGTTTCTACAGACAGATAGTGACGGTGGTTTGTACAGACAGTTGTTGACGGTGGTTTCTACAGACAGTTGTTGACGGTGGTTTCTACAGACAGTTGTTGAAGGATGTTTCTACAGACAGTTGTTGACGTTGGTTTCTACAGACAGTTGTTGACGGTGGTTTCTACAGACAGTTGTTGAAGGATGTTTCTACAGACAGTTGTTGACGTTGGTTTCTACAGCTAGATGTTGACGGTGGTTTTTACAGACAGTTGTTGACGGTGGTTTCTAGAGACAGATGTTGACGGTGGTTTCTACAGACAGTTGTATACAGTGGTTTGTAAAGATAGTTGGTGACGGTGGTTTCTACAGACAGATGGTGACGGTGGTTTCTACAGACAGTTGTTGACGGTGGTTTCTACAGACAGATGGTGACGGTGGTTTTTACAGACAGTTGGTGACGGTGGTTTCTACAGACAGTTGTTGACGGTGGTTTCTACAGACAGTTGTTGAAGGTGGTTTCTACAGATAAATGTTGACGGGGGTTTTTACAGACAGTTGTTGACGGTGGTTTCTAGAGACAGATGTTGACGGTGGTTTCTACAGACAGTTGTTGAAAGTGGTTTGTAAAGATAGTTGTTGACGGTGGTATTTACAGACAGTTGTTGACGGTGGTTTCTACAGACAGATGGTGTCGGTGGTTTCTACAGACAGTTGGTGACGGTGGTTTCTACAGACAGTTGTTGACCGTGGTTTCTACAGACAGTTGTTGAAGGTGGTTTCTACAGATAGATGTTGACGGGGGTTTCTGCAGACAGTTGGTGACGGTGGTTTCTACAGACAGTTGTTGACGGTGGTTTCTACAGACAGTTGTTGAAGGATGTTTCTACGGACAGTTGTTGACGGTGGTTTCTACAGACGGTTGGTGACGGTGGTTTCTACAGACTGTTGGTGACGGTGGTTTCTACAGACAGATGTTGACGGTGGTTTGTAGAGACGGTTGGTGACGGTGGTTTCTACAGACAGATAGTGACGGTGGTTTGTACAGACAGTTGTTGACGGTGGTTTCTACAGACAGTTGTTGACGGTGGTTTCTACAGACAGTTGTTGAAGGTGGTTCCTACAGATAGATGTTGACGGGGGTTTCTACAGACAGTTGTTGACGGTGGTTTCTACAGACAGTTGTTGAAGGATGTTTCTACAGACAGTTGTTGACGTTGGTTTCTACAGACAGATGTTGACGGTGGTTTTTCCAGACAGTTGTTGATGGTGGTTTCTAGAGACAGATGTTGACGGTGGTTTCTACAGACAGTTGTTGACAGTGGTTTGTAAAGATAGTTGTTGACGGTGGTTTCTAAAGATAGTTGTTGACGGTGGTTTCTACAGACAAATGGTGACGGTGGTTTCTACAGACAGATGGTGACGGTGGTTTCTACAGACTGTTGGTGATGGTGTTTTCGTCAGACGGTTGGTGAAGGTGGTTTCTTCAGACAGATGGTGATGGTGGTTTCTACAGACGGTTGGTGAAGGTGGTTTCTACAGACGGTTGGTGAAGGTGGTTTCTACAGACAGATGGTGATGGTGGTTTCTACAGACTGTTGGTGATAGTGTTTTCGTCAGACGGTTGGTGAAGGTGGTTTCTACAGACAGATGGTGATGGTGGTTTCTACAGACGGTTGGTGAAGGTGGTTTCTACAGACGGTTGGTGACGGTGGTTTCTACAGACGGTTGGTGACGGTGGTTTCTACAGACAGATAGTGACGGTGGTTTGTACAGACAGTTGTTGACGGTGGTTTCTACAGACAGTTGTTGACGGTGGTTTCTACAGACAGTTGTTGAAGGTGGTTTCTACAGATAGATGTTGACGGTGGTTTCTACAGACGGTTGTTGAAGGATGTTTCTACAGACAGTTGTTGACGGTGGTTTCTACAGACGGTTGGTGACGGTGGTTTTTACAGACTGTTGGTGACGGTGGTTTCTACAGACTGTTGGTGAAGGTGGTTTCTACAGACGGTTGGTGACGGTGGTTTCTACAGACGGTTGGTGAAGGTGGTTTCTACAGACTGTTGGTGAAGGTGGTTTCTACAGACGGTTGGTGACGGTGGTTTGTAAAGATAGTTGTTGGCGGTGGTTTCTACAGACAGATGGTGACGGTGGTTTCTACAGACAGATGGTGACGGTGGTTTCTACAGACGGTTGGTGAAGGTGGTTTCTACAGACGGTTGGTGACGGTGGTTTCTACAGACGGTTGGTGACGGTGGTTTCTACAGACAGATAGTGACGGTGGTTTGTACAGACAGTTGTTGACGGTGGTTTCTACAGACAGTTGTTGACGGTGGTTTCTACAGACAGTTGTTGAAGGTGGTATCTACAGATAGATATTGACGGGGGTTTCTACAGACAGTTGTTGACGGTGGTTTCTACAGACAGTTGTTGAAGGATGTTTCTACAGACAGTTGTTGACGTTGGTTTCTACAGACAGATGTTGACGGTGGTTTTTACAGACAGTTATTGACGGTGGTTTCTAGAGACAGATGTTGACGGTGGTTTCTACAGACAGTTGTTGACAGTGGTTTGTAAAGATAGTTGGTGACGGTGGTTTCTACAGACAGATGGTGACGGTGGTTTCTACAGACAGTTGTTGAAGGTGGTTTCTACAGACGGTTGTTGACGGTGGTTTCTACAGACAGTTGTTGAAGGATGTTTCTACAGACAGTTGTTGACGTTGGTTTCTACAGCTAGATGTTGACGGTGGTTTTTACAGACAGTTGTTGACGGTGGTTTCTATAGACAGATGTTGACGGTGGTTTCTACAGACAGTTGTTGACAGTGGTTTGTAAAGATAGTTGGTGACGGTGGTTTCTACAGACAGATGGTGACGGTGGTTTCTACAGACAGTTGTTGACGGTGGTTTCTACAGACAGATGGTGACGGTGGTTTTTACAGACAGTTGGTGACGGTGGTTTCTACAGACAGTTGTTGACGGTGGTTTCTACAGACAGTTGTTGAAGGTGGTTTCTACAGATAAATGTTGACGGGGGTTTTTACAGACAGTTGTTGACGGTGGTTTCTAGAGACAGATGTTGACGGTGGTTTCTACAGACAGATGTTGACGGGGGTTTGTAGAGACGGTTGGTGACGGTGGTTTCTACAGACAGATAGTGAAGGTGGTTTGTACAGACAGTTGTTGACGGTGGTTTCTACAGACAGTTGTTGACGGTGGTTTCTACAGACAGTTGTTGAAGGTGGTTCCTACAGATAGATGTTGACGGGGGTTTCTACAGACAGTTGTTGACGGTGGTTTCTACAGACAGTTGTTGAAGGATGTTTCTACAGACAGTTGTTGACGTTGGTTTCTACAGACAGATGTTGACGGTGGTTTTTCCAGACAGTTGTTGATGGTGGTTTCTACAGACAGTTGTTGACAGTGGTTTGTAAAGATAGTTGTTGACGGTGGTTTCTAAAGATAGTTGTTGACGGTGGTTTCTACAGACAAATGGTGACGGTGGTTTCTACAGACAGATGGTGACGGTGGTTTCTACAGACTGTTGGTGATGGTGTTTTCGTCAGACGGTTGGTGAAGGTGGTTTCTTCAGACAGATGGTGATGGTGGTTTCTACAGACGGTTGGTGAAGGTGGTTTCTACAGACGGTTGGTGAAGGTGGTTTCTACAGACAGATGGTGATGGTGGTTTCTACAGACTGTTGGTGATAGTGTTTTCGTCAGACGGTTGGTGAAGGTGGTTTCTACAGACAGATGGTGATGGTGGTTTCTACAGACGGTTGGTGAAGGTGGTTTCTACAGACGGTTGGTGACGGTGGTTTCTACAGACGGTTGGTGACGGTGGTTTCTACAGACAGATAGTGACGGTGGTTTGTACAGACAGTTGTTGACGGTGGTTTCTACAGACAGTTGTTGACGGTGGTTTCTACAGACAGTTGTTGAAGGTGGTTTCTACAGATAGATGTTGACGGTGGTTTCTACAGACGGTTGTTGAAGGATGTTTCTACAGACAGTTGTTGACGGTGGTTTCTACAGACGGTTGGTGACGGTGGTTTCTACAGACTGTTGGTGACGGTGGTTTCTACAGACTGTTGGTGAAGGTGGTTTCTACAGACGGTTGGTGACGGTGGTTTCTACAGACGGTTGGTGAAGGTGGTTTCTACAGACGGTTGGTGAAGGTGGTTTCTACAGACAGTTGTTGACGGTGGTTTCTACAGACAGTTGTTGAAGGATGTTTCTACAGACAGTTGTTGACGTTGGTTTCTACAGACAGATGTTGACGGTGGTTTTTACAGACAGTTGTTGACGGTGGTTTCTAGAGACAGATGTTGACGGTGGTTTCTACAGACAGTTGTTGACAGTGGTTTGTAAAGATAGTTGGTGACGGTGGTTTCTACAGACAGATGGTGACGGTGGTTTCTACAGACAGTTGTTGACGGTGGTTTCTACAGACAGATGGTGACGGTGGTTTTTACAGACAGTTGGTGACGGTGGTTTCTACAGACAGTTGTTGACGGTGGTTTCTACAGACAGTTGTTGAAGGTGGTTTCTACAGATAAATGTTGACGGGGGTTTTTACAGACAGTTGTTGACGGTGGTTTCTAGAGACAGATGTTGACGGTGGTTTCTACAGACAGTTGTTGACAGTGGTTTGTAAAGATAGTTGTTGACGGTGGTATTTACAGACAGTTGTTGACGGTGGTTTCTACAGACAGATGGTGTCGGTGGTTTCTACAGACAGTTGGTGACGGTGGTTTCTACAGACAGTTGTTGACCGTGGTTTCTACAGACAGTTGTTGAAGGTGGTTTCTACAGATAGATGTTGACGGGGGTTTCTGCAGACAGTTGGTGACGGTGGTTTCTACAGACAGTTGTTGACGGTGGTTTCTACAGACAGTTGTTGAAGGTGGTTTCTACAGATAGATGTTGACGGGGGTTTCTACACACAGTTGTTGACGGTGGTTTCTACAGACAGTTGTTGAAGGATGTTTCTACGGACAGTTGTTGACGGTGGTTTCTACAGACGGTTGGTGACGGTGGTTTCTACAGACTGTTGGTGACGGTGGTTTCTACAGACAGATGTTGACGGTGGTTTGTACAGACAGTTGTTGACGGTGGTTTCTACAGACAGTTGTTGACGGTGGTTTCTACAGACAGTTGTTGAAGGTGGTTTCTACAGATAGATATTGACGGGGGTTTCTACAGACAGTTGTTGACGGTGGTTTCTACAGACAGTTCTTGAAGGATGTTTCTACAGACAGTTGTTGACGTTGGTTTCTACAGACAGATGTTGACTGTGGTTTTTACAGACAGTTATTGACGGTGGTTTCTAGAGACAGATGTTGACGGTGGTTTCTACAGACAGTTGTTGACAGTGGTTTGTAAAGATAGTTGGTGACGGTGGTTTCTACAGACAGATGGTGACGGTGGTTTCTACAGACAGTTGTTGAAGGTGGTTTCTACAGACAGTTGTTGACGGTGGTTTTTACAGACAGTTGTTGACGGTGGTTTCTAGAGACAGATGTTGACGGTGGTTTCTACAGACAGTTGTTGACAGTGGTTTGTAAAGATAGTTGGTGACGGTGGTTTCTACAGACAGATGGTGACGGTGGTTTCTACAGACAGTTGTTGACGGTGGTTTCTACAGACAGATGGTGACGGTGGTTTTTACAGACAGTTGGTGACGGTGGTTTCTACAGACAGTTGTTGACGGTGGTTTCTACAGACAGTTGTTGAAGGTGGTTTCTACAGATAAATGTTGACGGGGGTTTTTACAGACAGTTGTTGACGGTGGTTTCTAGAGACAGATGTTGACGGTGGTTTCTACAGACAGATGTTGACGGTGGTTTGTAGAGACGGTTGGTGACGGTGGTTTCTACAGACAGATAGTGACGGTGGTTTGTACAGACAGTTGTTGACGGTGGTTTCTACAGACAGTTGTTGACGGTGGTTTCTACAGACAGTTGTTGAAGGTGGTTCCTACAGATAGATGTTGACGGGGGTTTCTACAGACAGTTGTTGACGGTGGTTTCTACAGACAGTTGTTGAAGGTGGTTTCTACAGATAGATGTTGACGGTGGTTTCTACAGACGGTTGTTGAAGGATGTTTCTACAGACAGTTGTTGACGGTGGTTTCTACAGACGGTTGGTGACGGTGGTTTCTACAGACTGTTGGTGACGGTGGTTTCTACAGACTGTTGGTGAAGGTGGTTTCTACAGACGGTTGGTGACGGTGGTTTCTACAGACGGTTGGTGAAGGTGGTTTCTACAGACGGTTGGTGAAGGTGGTTTCTACAGACAGTTGTTGACGGTGGTTTCTACAGACAGTTGTTGAAGGATGTTTCTACAGACAGTTGTTGACGTTGGTTTCTACAGACAGATGTTGACGGTGGTTTTTACAGACAGTTGTTGACGGTGGTTTCTAGAGACAGATGTTGACGGTGGTTTCTACAGACAGTTGTTGACAGTGGTTTGTAAAGATAGTTGGTGACGGTGGTTTCTACAGACAGATGGTGACGGTGGTTTCTACAGACAGTTGTTGACGGTGGTTTCTACAGACAGATGGTGACGGTGGTTTTTACAGACAGTTGGTGACGGTGGTTTCTACAGACAGTTGTTGACGGTGGTTTCTACAGACAGTTGTTGAAGGTGGTTTCTACAGATAAATGTTGACGGGGGTTTTTACAGACAGTTGTTGACGGTGGTTTCTAGAGACAGATGTTGACGGTGGTTTCTACAGACAGTTGTTGACAGTGGTTTGTAAAGATAGTTGTTGACGGTGGTATTTACAGACAGTTGTTGACGGTGGTTTCTACAGACAGATGGTGTCGGTGGTTTCTACAGACAGTTGGTGACGGTGGTTTCTACAGACAGTTGTTGACCGTGGTTTCTACAGACAGTTGTTGAAGGTGGTTTCTACAGATAGATGTTGACGGGGGTTTCTGCAGACAGTTGGTGACGGTGGTTTCTACAGACAGTTGTTGACGGTGGTTTCTACAGACAGTTGTTGAAGGTGGTTTCTACAGATAGATGTTGACGGGGGTTTCTACACACAGTTGTTGACGGTGGTTTCTACAGACAGTTGTTGAAGGATGTTTCTACGGACAGTTGTTGACGGTGGTTTCTACAGACGGTTGGTGACGGTGGTTTCTACAGACTGTTGGTGACGGTGGTTTCTACAGACAGATGTTGACGGTGGTTTGTACAGACAGTTGTTGACGGTGGTTTCTACAGACAGTTGTTGACGGTGGTTTCTACAGACAGTTGTTGAAGGTGGTTTCTACAGATAGATATTGACGGGGGTTTCTACAGACAGTTGTTGACGGTGGTTTCTACAGACAGTTCTTGAAGGATGTTTCTACAGACAGTTGTTGACGTTGGTTTCTACAGACAGATGTTGACGGTGGTTTTTACAGACAGTTATTGACGGTGGTTTCTAGAGACAGATGTTGACGGTGGTTTCTACAGACAGTTGTTGACAGTGGTTTGTAAAGATAGTTGGTGACGGTGGTTTCTACAGACAGATGGTGACGGTGGTTTCTACAGACAGTTGTTGAAGGTGGTTTCTACAGACAGTTGTTGACGGTGGTTTCTACAGACAGTTGTTGAAGGATGTTTCTACAGACAGTTGTTGACGTTGGTTTCTACAGCTAGATGTTGACGGTGGTTTTTACAGACAGTTGTTGACGGTGGTTTCTAGAGACAGATGTTGACGGTGGTTTCTACAGACAGTTGTTGACAGTGGTTTGTAAAGATAGTTGGTGACGGTGGTTTCTACAGACAGATGGTGACGGTGGTTTCTACAGACAGTTGTTGACGGTGGTTTCTACAGACAGATGGTGACGGTGGTTTTTACAGACAGTTGGTGACGGTGGTTTCTACAGACAGTTGTTGACGGTGGTTTCTACAGACAGTTGTTGAAGGTGGTTTCTACAGATAAATGTTGACGGGGGTTTTTACAGACAGTTGTTGACGGTGGTTTCTAGAGACAGATGTTGACGGTGGTTTCTACAGACAGATGTTGACGATGGTTTGTAGAGACGGTTGGTGACGGTGGTTTCTACAGACAGATAGTGACGGTGGTTTGTACAGACAGTTGTTGACGGTGGTTTCTACAGACAGTTGTTGACGGTGGTTTCTACAGACAGATGTTGACGGTGGTTTTTACAGACAGTTATTGACGGTGGTTTCTAGAGACAGATGTTGACGGTGGTTTCTACAGACAGTTGTTGACAGTGGTTTGTAAAGATAGTTGGTGACGGTGGTTTCTACAGACAGATGGTGACGGTGGTTTCTACAGACAGTTGTTGAAGGTGGTTTCTACAGACAGTTGTTGACGGTGGTTTCTACAGACAGTTGTTGAAGGATGTTTCTACAGACAGTTGTTGACGTTGGTTTCTACAGCTAGATGTTGACGGTGGTTTTTACAGACAGTTGTTGACGGTGGTTTCTAGAGACAGATGTTGACGGTGGTTTCTACAGACAGTTGTTGACAGTGGTTTGTAAAGATAGTTGGTGACGGTGGTTTCTACAGACAGATGGTGACGGTGGTTTCTACAGACAGTTGTTGACGGTGGTTTCTACAGACAGATGGTGACGGTGGTTTTTACAGACAGTTGGTGACGGTGGTTTCTACAGACAGTTGTTGACGGTGGTTTCTACAGACAGTTGTTGAAGGTGGTTTCTACAGATAAATGTTGACGGGGGTTTTTACAGACAGTTGTTGACGGTGGTTTCTAGAGACAGATGTTGACGGTGGTTTCTACAGACAGATGTTGACGATGGTTTGTAGAGACGGTTGGTGACGGTGGTTTCTACAGACAGATAGTGACGGTGGTTTGTACAGACAGTTGTTGACGGTGGTTTCTACAGACAGTTGTTGACGGTGGTTTCTACAGACAGTTTTTGAAGGTGGTTCCTACAGATAGATGTTGACGGGGGTTTCTACAGACAGTTGTTGACGGTGGTTTCTACAGACAGTTGTTGAAGGATGTTTCTACAGACAGTTGTTGACGTTGGTTTCTACAGACAGATGTTGACGGTGGTTTTTCCAGACAGTTGTTGATGGTGGTTTCTACAGACAGTTGTTGACAGTGGTTTGTAAAGATAGTTGTTGACGGTGGTTTCTAAAGATAGTTGTTGACGGTGGTTTCTACAGACAAATGGTGACGGTGGTTTCTACAGACAGATGGTGACGGTGGTTTCTACAGACTGTTGGTGATGGTGTTTTCGTCAGACGGTTGGTGAAGGTGGTTTCTTCAGACAGATGGTGATGGTGGTTTCTACAGACGGTTGGTGAAGGTGGTTTCTACAGACGGTTGGTGAAGGTGGTTTCTACAGACAGATGGTGATGGTGGTTTCTACAGACTGTTGGTGATAGTGTTTTCGTCAGACGGTTGGTGAAGGTGGTTTCTACAGACAGATGGTGATGGTGGTTTCTACAGACGGTTGGTGAAGGTGGTTTCTACAGACGGTTGTTGACGGTGGTTTCTACAGACGGTTGGTGACGGTGGTTTCTACAGACAGATAGTGACGGTGGTTTGTACAGACAGTTGTTGACGGTGGTTTCTACAGACAGTTGTTGACGGTGGTTTCTACAGACAGTTGTTGAAGGTGGTTTCTACAGATAGATGTTGACGGTGGTTTCTACAGACGGTTGTTGAAGGATGTTTCTACAGACAGTTGTTGACGGTGGTTTCTACAGACAGTTGGTGACGGTGGTTTCTACAGACTGTTGGTGACGGTGGTTTCTACAGACTGTTGGTGAAGGTGGTTTCTACAGACGGTTGGTGACGGTGGTTTCTACAGACGGTTGGTGAAGGTGGTTTCTACAGACAGTTGGTGAAGGTGGTTTCTACAGACAGTTGTTGAAGGTGGTTTCTACAGACAGTTGTTGAAGGATGTTTCTACAGACAGTTGTTGACGTTGGTTTCTACAGACAGATGTTGACGGTGGTTTTTACAGACAGTTGTTGACGGTGGTTTCTAGAGACAGATGTTGACGGTGGTTTCTACAGACAGTTGTTGACAGTGGTTTGTAAAGATAGTTGGTGACGGTGGTTTCTACAGACAGATGGTGACGGTGGTTTCTAAAGACAGTTGTTGAAGGTGGTTTCTACAGACAGTTGTTGACGGTGGTTTCTACAGACAGTTGTTGAAGGATGTTTCTACAGACAGTTGTTGACGTTGGTTTCTACAGCTAGATGTTGACGGTGGTTTTTACAGACAGTTGTTGACGGTGGTTTCTAGAGACAGATGTTGACGGTGGTTTCTACAGACAGTTGTTGACAGTGGTTTGTAAAGATAGTTGGTGACGGTGGTTTCTACAGACAGATGGTGACGGTGGTTTCTACAGACAGTTGTTGACGGTGGTTTCTACAGACAGATGGTGACGGTGGTTTTTACAGACAGTTGGTGACGGTGGTTTCTACAGACAGTTGTTGACGGTGGTTTCTACAGACAGTTGTTGAAGGTGGTTTCTACAGATAAATGTTGACGGGGGTTTTTACAGACAGTTGTTGACGGTGGTTTCTAGAGACAGATGTTGACGGTGGTTTCTACAGACAGTTGTTGACAGTGGTTTGTAAAGATAGTTGTTGACGGTGGTATTTACAGACAGTTGTTGACGGTGCTTTCTACAGACAGATGGTGTCGGTGGTTTCTAGAGACAGTTGGTGACGGTGGTTTCTACAGACAGTTGTTGACCGTGGTTTCTACAGACAGTTGTTGAAGGTGGTTTCTACAGATAGATGTTGACGGGGGTTTCTGCAGACAGTTGGTGACGGTGGTTTCTACAGACAGTTGTTGACGGTGGTTTCTACAGACAGTTGTTGAAGGTGGTTTCTACAGATAGATGTTGACGGGGGTTTCTACAGACAGTTGTTGACGGTGGTTTCTACAGACAGTTGTTGAAGGATGTTTCTACGGACAGTTGTTGACGGTGGTTTCTACAGACGGTTGGTGACGGTGGTTTCTACAGACTGTTGGTGACGGTGGTTTCTACAGACAGATGTTGACGGTGGTTTGTAGAGACGGTTGGTGACGGTGGTTTCTACAGACAGATAGTGACGGTGGTTTGTACAGACAGTTGTTGACGGTGGTTTCTACAGACAGTTGTTGACGGTGGTTTCTACAGACAGTTGTTGAAGGTGGTTCCTACAGATAGATGTTGACGGGGGTTTCTACAGACAGTTGTTGACGGTGGTTTCTACAGACAGTTGTTGAAGGATGTTTCTACAGACAGTTGTTGACGTTGGTTTCTACAGACAGATGTTGACGGTGGTTTTTCCAGACAGTTGTTGATGGTGGTTTCTAGAGACAGATGTTGACGGTGGATTCTACAGACAGTTGTTGACAGTGGTTTGTGAAGATAGTTGGTGACGGTGGTTTCTACAGACAGATGGTGACGGTGGTTTCTACAGACAGTTGGTGACGGTGGTTTGTACAGACGGTTGGTGACGGGGGTTTCTACAGACAGTTGTTGACGGTGGTTTCTAAAGATAGTTGTTGACGGTGGTTTCTACAGACAAATGGTGACGGTGGTGTCTACAGATAGATATTGACGGGGGTTTCTACAGACAGTTGTTGACGGTGGTTTCTACAGACAGTTGTTGAAGGATGTTTCTACAGACAGTTGTTGACGTTGGTTTCTACAGACAGATGTTGACGGTGGTTTTTACAGACAGTTGTTGACGGTGGTTTCTAGAGACAGATGTTGACGGTGGTTTCTACAGACAGTTGTTGACAGTGGTTTGTAAAGATAGTTGGTGACGGTGGTTTCTACAGACAGATGGTGACGGTGGTTTCTACAGACAGTTGTTGAAGGTGGTTTCTACAGACAGTTGTTGACGGTGGTTTCTACAGACAGTTGTTGAAGGATGTTTCTACAGACAGTTGTTGACGTTGGTTTCTACAGACAGATGGTGACGGTGGTTTTTACAGACAGTTGTTGACGGTGGTTTCTAGAGACAGATGTTGACGGTGGTTTCTACAGACAGTTGTATACGGTGGTTTGTAAAGATAGTTGGTGACGGTGGTTTCTACAGACAGATGGTGACGGTGGTTTCTACAGACAGTTGTTGACGGTGGTTTCTACAGACAGATGGTGACGGTGGTTTTTACAGACAGTTGGTGACGGTGGTTTCTACAGACAGTTGTTGACGGTGGTTTCTACAGACAGTTGTTGAAGGTGGTTTCTACAGATAAATGTTGACGGGGGTTTTTACAGACAGTTGTTGACGGTGGTTTCTAGAGACAGATGTTGACGGTGGTTTCTACAGACAGTTGTTGACAGTGGTTTGTAAAGATAGTTGGTGACGGTGGTTTCTACAGACAGATGGTGACGGTGGTTTCTACAGACAGTTGTTGAAGGTGGTTTCTACAGACAGTTGTTGACGGTGGTTTCTACAGACAGTTGTTGAAGGATGTTTCTACAGACAGTTGTTGACGTTGGTTTCTACAGCTAGATGTTGACGGTGGTTTTTACAGACAGTTGTTGACGGTGGTTTCTAGAGACAGATGTTGACGGTGGTTTCTACAGACAGTTGTTGACAGTGGTTTGTAAAGATAGTTGGTGACGGTGGTTTCTACAGACAGATGGTGACGGTGGTTTCTACAGACAGTTGTTGACGGTGGTTTCTACAGACAGATGGTGACGGTGGTTTTTACAGACAGTTGGTGACGGTGGTTTCTACAGACAGTTGTTGACGGTGGTTTCTACAGACAGTTGTTGAAGGTGGTTTCTACAGATAAATGTTGACGGGGGTTTTTACAGACAGTTGTTGACGGTGGTTTCTAGAGACAGATGTTGACGGTGGTTTCTACAGACAGTTGTTGACAGTGGTTTGTAAAGATAGTTGTTGACGGTGGTATTTACAGACAGTTGTTGACGGTGCTTTCTACAGACAGATGGTGTCGGTGGTTTCTAGAGACAGTTGGTGACGGTGGTTTCTACAGACAGTTGTTGACCGTGGTTTCTACAGACAGTTGTTGAAGGTGGTTTCTACAGATAGATGTTGACGGGGGTTTCTGCAGACAGTTGGTGACGGTGGTTTCTACAGACAGTTGTTGACGGTGGTTTCTACAGACAGTTGTTGAAGGTGGTTTCTACAGATAGATGTTGACGGGGGTTTCTACAGACAGTTGTTGACGGTGGTTTCTACAGACAGTTGTTGAAGGATGTTTCTACGGACAGTTGTTGACGGTGGTTTCTACAGACGGTTGGTGACGGTGGTTTCTACAGACTGTTGGTGACGGTGGTTTCTACAGACAGATGTTGACGGTGGTTTGTAGAGACGGTTGGTGACGGTGGTTTCTACAGACAGATAGTGACGGTGGTTTGTACAGACAGTTGTTGACGGTGGTTTCTACAGACAGTTGTTGACGGTGGTTTCTACAGACAGTTGTTGAAGGTGGTTCCTACAGATAGATGTTGACGGGGGTTTCTACAGACAGTTGTTGACGGTGGTTTCTACAGACAGTTGTTGAAGGATGTTTCTACAGACAGTTGTTGACGTTGGTTTCTACAGACAGATGTTGACGGTGGTTTTTCCAGACAGTTGTTGATGGTGGTTTCTAGAGACAGATGTTGACGGTGGATTCTACAGACAGTTGTTGACAGTGGTTTGTGAAGATAGTTGGTGACGGTGGTTTCTACAGACAGATGGTGACGGTGGTTTCTACAGACAGTTGGTGACGGTGGTTTGTACAGACGGTTGGTGACGGGGGTTTCTACAGACAGTTGTTGACGGTGGTTTCTAAAGATAGTTGTTGACGGTGGTTTCTACAGACAAATGGTGACGGTGGTGTCTACAGATAGATATTGACGGGGGTTTCTACAGACAGTTGTTGACGGTGGTTTCTACAGACAGTTGTTGAAGGATGTTTCTACAGACAGTTGTTGACGTTGGTTTCTACAGACAGATGTTGACGGTGGTTTTTACAGACAGTTGTTGACGGTGGTTTCTAGAGACAGATGTTGACGGTGGTTTCTACAGACAGTTGTTGACAGTGGTTTGTAAAGATAGTTGGTGACGGTGGTTTCTACAGACAGATGGTGACGGTGGTTTCTACAGACAGTTGTTGAAGGTGGTTTCTACAGACAGTTGTTGACGGTGGTTTCTACAGACAGTTGTTGAAGGATGTTTCTACAGACAGTTGTTGACGTTGGTTTCTACAGACAGATGGTGACGGTGGTTTTTACAGACAGTTGTTGACGGTGGTTTCTAGAGACAGATGTTGACGGTGGTTTCTACAGACAGTTGTATACGGTGGTTTGTAAAGATAGTTGGTGACGGTGGTTTCTACAGACAGATGGTGACGGTGGTTTCTACAGACAGTTGTTGACGGTGGTTTCTACAGACAGATGGTGACGGTGGTTTTTACAGACAGTTGGTGACGGTGGTTTCTACAGACAGTTGTTGACGGTGGTTTCTACAGACAGTTGTTGAAGTTGGTTTCTACAGATAAATGTTGACGGGGGTTTTTACAGACAGTTGTTGACGGTGGTTTCTAGAGACAGATGTTGACGGTGGTTTCTACAGACAGTTGTTGACAGTGGTTTGTAAAGATAGTTGTTGACGGTGGTATTTACAGACAGTTGTTGACGGTGGTTTCTACAGACAGATGGTGTCGGTGGTTTCTACAGACAGTTGGTGACGGTGGTTTCTACAGACAGTTGTTGAAGGTGGTTTCTACAGATAAATGTTGACGGGGGTTTTTACAGACAGTTGTTGACGGTGGTTTCTAGAGACAGATGTTGACGGTGGTTTCTACAGACAGTTGTTGACAGTGGTTTGTAAAGATAGTTGTTGACGGTGGTATTTACAGACAGTTGTTGACGGTTGTTTCTACAGACAGATGGTGTCGGTGGTTTCTACAGACAGTTGGTGACGGTGGTTTCTACAGACAGTTGTTGACCGTGGTTTCTACAGACAGTTGTTGAAGATGGTTTCTACAGATAGATGTTGACGGGGGTTTCTGCAGACAGTTGGTGACGGTGGTTTCTACAGACAGTTGTTGACGGTGGTTTCTACAGACAGTTGTTGAAGGATGTTTCTACGGACAGTTGTTGACGGTGATTTCTACAGACGGTTGGTGACGGTGGTTTCTACAGACTGTTGGTGACGGTGGTTTCTACAGACAGATGTTGACGGTGGTTTGTAGAGACGGTTGGTGACGGTGGTTTCTACAGACAGATAGTGACGGTGGTTTGTACAGACAGTTGTTGACGGTGGTTTCTACAGACAGTTGTTGACGGTGGTTTCTACAGACAGTTGTTGAAGGTGGTTTCTACAGATAGATGTTGACGGGGGTTTCTACAGACAGTTGTTGACGGTGGTTTCTACAGACAGTTGTTGAAGGATGTTTCTACAGACAGTTGTTGACGTTGGTTTCTACAGACAGATGTTGACGGTGGTTTTTCCAGACAGTTGTTGATGGTGGTTTCTAGAGACAGATGTTGACGGTGGTTTCTACAGACAGTTGTTGACAGTGGTTTGTAAAGATAGTTGTTGACGGTGGTTTCTAAAGATAGTTGTTGACGGTGGTTTCTACAGACAGTTGTTGACGGTGGTTTCTACAGACAGATGGTGACGGTGGTTTTTACAGACAGTTGGTGACGGTGGTTTCTACAGACAGTTGTTGACGGTGGTTTCTACAGACAGTTGTTGAAGGTGGTTTCTACAGATAAATGTTGACGGGGGTTTTTACAGACAGTTGTTGACGGTGGTTTCTAGAGACAGATGTTGACGGTGGTTTCTACAGACAGTTGTTGACAGTGGTTTGTAAAGATAGTTGTTGACGGTGGTATTTACAGACAGTTGTTGACGGTGGTTTCTACAGAAAGATGGTGTCGGTGGTTTCTACAGACAGTTGGTGACGGTGGTTTCTACAGACAGTTGTTGACCGTGGTTTCTACAGACAGTTGTTGAAGGTGGTTTCTACAGATAGATGTTGACGGGGGTTTCTGCAGACAGTTGGTGACGGTGGTTTCTACAGACAGTTGTTGACGGTGGTTTCTACAGACAGTTGTTGAAGGTGGTTTCTACAGCTAGATGTTGACGGGGGTTTCTACAGACAGTTGTTGACGGTGGTTTCTACAGACAGTTGTTGAAGGATGTTTCTACGGACAGTTGTTGACGGTGGTTTCTACAGACGGTTGGTGACGGTGGTTTCTACAGACTGTTGGTGACGGTGGTTTCTACAGACAGATGTTGACGGTGGTTTGTAGAGACGGTTGGTGACGGTGGTTTCTACAGACAGATAGTGACGGTGGTTTGTACAGACAGTTGTTGACGGTGGTTTCTACAGACAGTTGTTGACGGTGGTTTCTACAGACAGTTGTTGAAGGTGGTTCCTACAGATAGATGTTGACGGGGGTTTCTACAGACAGTTGTTGACGGTGGTTTCTACAGACAGTTGTTGAAGGATGTTTCTACAGACAGTTGTTGACGTTGGTTTCTACAGACAGATGTTGACGGTGGTTTTTCCAGACAGTTGTTGATGGTGGTTTCTAGAGACAGATGTTGACGGTGGTTTCTACAGACAGTTGTTGACAGTGGTTTGTAAAGATAGTTGGTGACGGATGTTTCTACAGACAGATGGTGACGGTGGTTTCTACAGACAGTTGGTGACGGTGGTTTGTACAGACGGTTGGTGACGGGGGTTTCTACAGACAGTTGTTGACGGTGGTTTCTAAAGATAGTTGTTGACGGTGGTTTCTACAGACAAATGGTGACGGTGGTGTCTACAGATAGATATTGACGGGGGTTTCTACAGACAGTTGTTGACGGTGGTTTCTACAGACAGTTGTTGAAGGATGTTTCTACAGACAGTTGTTGACGTTGGTTTCTACAGACAGATGTTGACGGTGGTTTTTACAGACAGTTGTTGACGGTGGTTTCTAGAGACAGATGTTGACGGTGGTTTCTACAGACAGTTGTTGACAGTGGTTTGTAAAGATAGTTGGTGACGGTGGTTTCTACAGACAGATGGTGACGGTGGTTTCTACAGACAGTTGTTGAAGGTGGTTTCTACAGACAGTTGTTGACGGTGGTTTCTACAGACAGTTGTTGAAGGATGTTTCTACAGACAGTTGTTGACGTTGGTTTCTACAGCTAGATGTTGACGGTGGTTTTTACAGACAGTTGTTGACGGTGGTTTCTAGAGACAGATGTTGACGGTGGTTTCTACAGACAGTTGTATACGGTGGTTTGTAAAGATAGTTGGTGACGGTGGTTTCTACAGACAGATGGTGACGGTGGTTTCTACAGACAGTTGTTGACGGTGGTTTCTACAGACAGATGGTGACGGTGGTTTTTACAGACAGTTGGTGACGGTGGTTTCTACAGACAGTTGTTGACGGTGGTTTCTACAGACAGTTGTTGAAGGTGGTTTCTACAGATAAATGTTGACGGGGGTTTTTACAGACAGTTGTTGACGGTGGTTTCTAGAGACAGATGTTGACGGTGGTTTCTACAGACAGTTGTTGACAGTGGTTTGTAAAGATAGTTGTTGACGGTGGTATTTACAGACAGTTGTTGACGGTGGTTTCTACAGACAGATGGTGTCGGTGGTTTCTACAGACAGTTGGTGACGGTGGTTTCTACAGACAGTTGTTGACCGTGGTTTCTACAGACAGTTGTTGAAGATGGTTTCTACAGATAGATGTTGACGGGGGTTTCTGCAGACAGTTGGTGACGGTGGTTTCTACAGACAGTTGTTGACGGTGGTTTCTACAGACAGTTGTTGAAGGATGTTTCTACGGACAGTTGTTGACGGTGATTTCTACAGACGGTTGGTGACGGTGGTTTCTACAGACTGTTGGTGACGGTGGTTTCTACAGACAGATGTTGACGGTGGTTTGTAGAGACGGTTGGTGACGGTGGTTTCTACAGACAGATAGTGACGGTGGTTTGTACAGACAGTTGTTGACGGTGGTTTCTACAGACAGTTGTTGACGGTGGTTTCTACAGACAGTTGTTGAAGGTGGTTCCTACAGATAGATGTTGACGGGGGTTTCTACAGACAGTTGTTGACGGTGGTTTCTACAGACAGTTGTTGAAGGATGTTTCTACAGACAGTTGTTGACGTTGGTTTCTACAGACAGATGTTGACGGTGGTTTTTCCAGACAGTTGTTGATGGTGGTTTCTAGAGACAGATGTTGACGGTGGTTTCTACAGACAGTTGTTGACAGTGGTTTGTAAAGATAGTTGTTGACGGTGGTTTCTAAAGATAGTTGTTGACGGTGGTTTCTACAGACAAATGGTGACGGTGGTTTCTACAGACAGATGGTGACGGTAGTTTCTACAGACTGTTGGTGATGGTGTTTTCGTCAGACGGTTGGTGAAGGTGGTTTCTTCAGACAGATGGTGATGGTGGTTTCTACAGACGGTTGGTGAAGGTGGTTTCTACAGACGGTTGGTGAAGGTGGTTTCTACAGACAGATGGTGATGGTGGTTTCTACAGACTGTTGGTGATAGTGTTTTCGTCAGACGGTTGGTGAAGGTTGTTTCTACAGACAGATGGTGATGGTGGTTTCTACAGACGGTTGGTGAAGGTGGTTTCTACAGACGGTTGGTGACGGTGGTTTCTACAGACGGTTGGTGACGGTGGTTTCTACAGACAGATAGTGACGGTGGTTTGTACAGACAGTTGTTGACGGTGGTTTCTACAGACAGTTGTTGACGGTGGTTTCTACAGACAGTTGTTGAAGGTGGTTTCTACAGATAGATGTTGACGGTGGTTTCTACAGACGGTTGTTGAAGGATGTTTCTACAGACAGTTGTTGACGGTGGTTTCTACAGACGGTTGGTGACGGTGGTTTCTACAGACTGTTGGTGACGGTGGTTTCTACAGACTGTTGGTGAAGGTGGTTTCTACAGACGGTTGGTGACGGTGGTTTCTACAGACGGTTGGTGAAGGTGGTTTCTACAGACGGTTGGTGAAGGTGGTTTCTACAGACGGTTGGTGACGGTGGTTTGTAAAGATAGTTGTTGACGGTGGTTTCTACAGACAGATGGTGACGGTGGTTTCTACAGACAGATGGTGACGGTGGTTTCTACAGACGGTTGGTGAAGGTGGTTTCTACAGACGGTTGGTGACGGTGGTTTCTACAGACGGTTGGTGACGGTGGTTTCTACAGACAGATAGTGACGGTGGTTTGTACAGACAGTTGTTGACGGTGGTTTCTACAGACAGTTGTTGACGGTGGTTTCTACAGACAGTTGTTGAAGGTGGTTTCTACAGATAGATATTGACGGGGGTTTCTACAGACAGTTGTTGACGGTGGTTTCTACAGACAGTTGTTGAAGGATGTTTCTACAGACAGTTGTTGACGTTGGTTTCTACAGACAGATGTTGACGGTGGTTTTTACAGACAGTTGTTGACGGTGGTTTCTAGAGACAGATGTTGACGGTGGTTTCTACAGACAGTTGTTGACAGTGGTTTGTAAAGATAGTTGGTGACGGTGGTTTCTACAGACAGATGGTGACGGTGGTTTCTACAGACAGTTGTTGAAGGTGGTTTCTACAGACAGTTGTTGACGGTGGTTTCTACAGACAGTTGTTGAAGGATGTTTCTACAGACAGTTGTTGACGTTGGTTTCTACAGCTAGATGTTGACGGTGGTTTTTACAGACAGTTGTTGACGGTGGTTTCTAGAGACAGATGTTGACGGTGGTTTCTACAGACAGTTGTTGACAGTGGTTTGTAAAGATAGTTGGTGACGGTGGTTTCTACAGACAGATGGTGACGGTGGTTTCTACAGACAGTTGTTGACGGTGGTTTCTACAGACAGATGGTGACGGTGGTTTTTACAGACAGTTGGTGACGGTGGTTTCTACAGACAGTTGTTGACGGTGGTTTCTACAGACAGTTGTTGAAGGTGGTTTCTACAGATAAATGTTGACGGGGGTTTTTACAGACAGTTGTTGACGGTGGTTTCTAGAGACAGATGTTGACGGTGGTTTCTACAGACAGTTGTTGACAGTGGTTTGTAAAGATAGTTGTTGACGGTGGTATTTACAGACAGTTGTTGACGGTGGTTTCTACAGACAGATGGTGTCGGTGGTTTCTACAGACAGTTGGTGACGGTGGTTTCTACAGACAGTTGTTGACCGTGGTTTCTACAGACAGTTGTTGAAGGTGGTTTCTACAGATAGATGTTGACGGGGGTTTCTGCAGACAGTTGGTGACGGTGGTTTCTACAGACAGTTGTTGACGGTGGTTTCTACAGACAGTTGTTGAAGGTGGTTTCTACAGATAGATGTTGACAGGGGTTTCTACAGACAGTTGTTGAAGGATGTTTCTACGGACAGTTGTTGACGGTGGTTTCTACAGACGGTTGGTGACGGTGGTTTCTACAGACTGTTGGTGACGGTGGTTTCTACAGACAGATGTTGACGGTGGTTTGTAGAGACGGTTGGTGACGGTGGTTTCTACAGACAGATAGTGACGGTGGTTTGTACAGACAGTTGTTGACGGTGGTTTCTACAGACAGTTGTTGACGGTGGTTTCTACAGACAGTTGTTGAAGGTGGTTCCTACAGATAGATGTTGACGGGGGTTTCTACAGACAGTTGTTGACGGTGGTTTCTACAGACAGTTGTTGAAGGATGTTTCTACAGACAGTTGTTGACGTTGGTTTCTACAGACAGATGTTGACGGTGGTTTTTCCAGACAGTTGTTGATGGTGGTTTCTAGAGACAGATGTTGACGGTGGTTTCTATAGACAGTTGTTGACAGTGGTTTGTAAAGATAGTTGGTGACGGTGGTTTCTACAGACAGATGGTGACGGTGGTTTCTACAGACAGTTGGTGACGGTGGTGTGTACAGACGGTTGGTGACGGGGGTTTCTACAGACAGTTGTTGACGGTGGTTTCTAAAGATAGTTGTTGACGGTGGTTTCTACAGACAAATGGTGACGGTGGTTTCTACAGATAGATATTGACGGGGGTTTCTACAGACAGTTGTTGACGGTGGTTTCTACAGACAGTTGTTGAAGGATGTTTCTACAGACAGTTGTTGACGTTGGTTTCTACAGACAGATGTTGACGGTGGTTTTTACAGACAGTTGTTGACGGTGGTTTCTAGAGACAGATGTTGACGGTGGTTTCTACAGACAGTTGTTGACAGTGGTTTGTAAAGATAGTTGGTGAAGGTGGTTTCTACAGACAGATGGTGACGGTGGTTTCTACAGACAGTTGTTGAAGGTGGTTTCTACAGACAGTTGTTGATGGTGGTTTCTACAGACAGTTGTTGAAGGATGTTTCTACAGACAGTTGTTGACGTTGGTTTCTACAGCTAGATGTTGACGGTGGTTTTTACAGACAGTTGTTGACGGTGGTTTCTAGAGACAGATGTTGACGGTGGTTTCTACAGACAGTTGTTGACAGTGGTTTGTAAAGATAGTTGGTGACGGTGGTTTCTACAGACAGATGGTGACGGTGGTTTCTACAGACAGTTGTTGACGGTGGTTTCTAGAGACAGATGTTGACGGTGGTTTCTACAGACAGTTGTTGACAGTGGTTTGTAAAGATAGTTGGTGACGGTGGTTTCTACAGACAGATGGTGACGGTGGTTTCTACAGACAGTTGTTGACGGTGGTTTCTACAGACAGATGGTGACGGTGGTTTTTACAGACAGTTGGTGACGGTGGTTTCTACAGACAGTTGTTGACGGTGGTTTCTACAGACAGTTGTTGAAGGTGGTTTCTACAGATAAATGTTGACGGGGGTTTTTACAGACAGTTGTTGACGGTGGTTTCTACAGACGGTTGTTGAAGGATGTTTCTACAGACAGTTGTTGACGGTGGTTTCTACAGACGGTTGGTGACGGTGGTTTCTACAGACTGTTGGTGACGGTGGTTTCTACAGACTGTTGGTGAAGGTGGTTTCTACAGACGGTTGGTGACGGTGGTTTCTACAGACGGTTGGTGAAGGTGGTTTCTACAGACGGTTGGTGAAGGTGGTTTCTACAGACGGTTGGTGACGGTGGTTTGTAAAGATAGTTGTTGACGGTGGTTTCTACAGACAGATGGTGACGGTGGTTTCTACAGACAGATGGTGACGGTGGTTTCTACAGACGGTTGGTGAAGGTGGTTTCTACAGACGGTTGGTGACGGTGGTTTCTACAGACGGTTGGTGACGGTGGTTTCTACAGACAGATAGTGACGGTGGTTTGTACAGACAGTTGTTGACGGTGGTTTCTACAGACAGTTGTTGACGGTGGTTTCTACAGACAGTTGTTGAAGGTGGTTTCTACAGATAGATATTGACGGGGGTTTCTACAGACAGTTGTTGACGGTGGTTTCTACAGACAGTTGTTGAAGGATGTTTCTACAGACAGTTGTTGACGTTGGTTTCTACAGACAGATGTTGACGGTGGTTTTTACAGACAGTTGTTGACGGTGGTTTCTAGAGACAGATGTTGACGGTGGTTTCTACAGACAGTTGTTGACAGTGGTTTGTAAAGATAGTTGGTGACGGTGGTTTCTACAGACAGATGGTGACGGTGGTTTCTACAGACAGTTGTTGAAGGTGGTTTCTACAAACAGTTGTTGAAGGATGTTTCTACAGACAGTTGTTGACGTTGGTTTCTACAGCTAGATGTTGACGGTGGTTTTTACAGACAGTTGTTGACGGTGGTTTCTAGAGACAGATGTTGACGGTGGTTTCTACAGACAGTTGTTGACAGTGGTTTGTAAAGATAGTTGGTGACGGTGGTTTCTACAGACAGATGGTGACGGTGGTTTCTACAGACAGTTGTTGACGGTGGTTTCTACAGACAGATGGTGACGGTGGTTTTTACAGACAGTTGGTGACGGTGGTTTCTACAGACAGTTGTTGACGGTGGTTTCTACAGACAGTTGTTGAAGGTGGTTTCTACAGATAAATGTTGACGGGGGTTTTTACAGACAGTTGTTGACGGTGGTTTCTAGAGACAGATGTTGACGGTGGTTTCTACAGACAGTTGTTGACAGTGGTTTGTAAAGATAGTTGTTGACGGTGGTATTTACAGACAGTTGTTGACGGTGGTTTCTACAGACAGATGGTGTCGGTGGTTTCTACAGACAGTTGGTGACGGTGGTTTCTACAGACAGTTGTTGACCGTGGTTTCTACAGACAGTTGTTGAAGGTGGTTTCTACAGATAGATGTTGACGGGGGTGTCTGCAGACAGTTGGTGACGGTGGTTTCTACAGACAGTTGTTGACGGTGGTTTCTACAGACAGTTGTTGAAGGTGGTTTCTACAGATAGATGTTGACGGGGGTTTCTACAGACAGTTGTTGAAGGATGTTTCTACGGACAGTTGTTGACGGTGGTTTCTACAGACGGTTGGTGACGGTGGTTTCTACAGACTGTTGGTGACGGTGGTTTCTACAGACAGATGTTGACGGTGGTTTGTAGAGACGGTTGGTGACGGTGGTTTCTACAGACAGATAGTGACGGTGGTTTGTACAGACAGTTGTTGACGGTGGTTTCTACAGACAGTTGTTGACGGTGGTTTCTACAGACAGTTGTTGAAGGTGGTTCCTACAGATAGATGTTGACGTTGGTTTCTACAGACAGATGTTGACGGTGGTTTTTCCAGACAGTTGTTGATGGTGGTTTCTAGAGACAGATGTTGACGGTGGTTTCTATAGACAGTTGTTGACAGTGGTTTGTAAAGATAGTTGGTGACGGTGGTTTCTACAGACAGATGGTGACGGTGGTTTCTACAGACAGTTGGTGACGGTGGTGTGTACAGACGGTTGGTGACGGGGGTTTCTACAGACAGTTGTTGACGGTGGTTTCTAAAGATAGTTGTTGACGGTGGTTTCTACAGACAAATGGTGACGGTGGTTTCTACAGATAGATATTGACGGGGGTTTCTACAGACAGTTGTTGACGGTGGTTTCTACAGACAGTTGTTGAAGGATGTTTCTACAGACAGTTGTTGACGTTGGTTTCTACAGACAGATGTTGACGGTGGTTTTTACAGACAGTTGTTGACGGTGGTTTCTAGAGACAGATGTTGACGGTGGTTTCTACAGACAGTTGTTGACAGTGGTTTGTAAAGATAGTTGGTGAAGGTGGTTTCTACAGACAGATGGTGACGGTGGTTTCTACAGACAGTTGTTGAAGGTGGTTTCTACAGACAGTTGTTGAAGGATGTTTCTACAGACAGTTGTTGACGTTGGTTTCTACAGCTAGATGTTGACGGTGGTTTTTACAGACAGTTGTTGACGGTGGTTTCTAGAGACAGATGTTGACGGTGGTTTCTACAGACAGTTGTTGACAGTGGTTTGTAAAGATAGTTGGTGACGGTGGTTTCTACAGACAGATGGTGACGGTGGTTTCTACAGACAGTTGTTGACGGTGGTTTCTAGAGACAGATGTTGACGGTGGTTTCTACAGACAGTTGTTGACAGTGGTTTGTAAAGATAGTTGGTGACGGTGGTTTCTACAGACAGATGGTGACGGTGGTTTCTACAGACAGTTGTTGACGGTGGTTTCTACAGACAGATGGTGACGGTGGTTTTTACAGACAGTTGGTGACGGTGGTTTCTACAGACAGTTGTTGACGGTGGTTTCTACAGACAGTTGTTGAAGGTGGTTTCTACAGATAAATGTTGACGGGGGTTTTTACAGACAGTTGTTGACGGTGGTTTCTAGAGACAGATGTTGACGGTGGTTTCTACAGACAGTTGTTGACAGTGGTTTGTAAAGATAGTTGTTGACGGTGGTATTTACAGACAGTTGTTGACGGTGGTTTCTACAGACAGATGGTGTCGGTGGTTTCTACAGACAGTTGGTGACGGTGGTTTCTACAGACAGTTGTTGACCGTGGTTTCTACAGACAGTTGTTGAAGGTGGTTTCTACAGATAGATGTTGACGGGGGTTTCTGCAGACAGTTGGTGACGGTGGTTTCTACAGACAGTTGTTGACGGTGGTTTCTACAGACAGTTGTTGAAGGTGGTTTCTACAGATAGATGTTGACGGGGGTTTCTACAGACAGTTGTTGACGGTGGTTTCTACAGACAGTTGTTGAAGGATGTTTCTACGGACAGTTGTTGACTGTGGTTTCTACAGACGGTTGGTGACGGTGGTTTCTACAGACTGTTGGTGACGGTGGTTTCTACAGACAGATGTTGACGGTTGTTTGTAGAGACGGTTGGTGACGGTGGTTTCTACAGACAGATAGTGACGGTGGTTTGTACAGACAGTTGTTGACGGTGGTTTCTACAGACAGTTGTTGACGGTGGTCTCTACAGACAGTTGTTGAAGGTGGTTCCTACAGATAGATGTTGACGGGGGTTTCTACAGACAGTTGTTGACGGTGGTTTCTACAGACAGTTGTTGAAGGATGTTTCTACAGACAGTTGTTGACGTTGGTTTCTACAGACAGATGTTGACGGTGGTTTTTCCAGACAGTTGTTGATGGTGGTTTCTAGAGACAGATGTTGACGGTGGTTTCTACAGACAGTTGTTGACAGTGGTTTGTAAAGATAGTTGGTGATGGTGGTTTCTACAGACAGATGGTGACGGTGGTTTCTACAGACAGTTGGTGACGGTGGTTTGTACAGACGGTTGGTGACGGGGGTTTCTACAGACAGTTGTTGACGGTGGTTTCTAAAGATAGTTGTTGACGGTGGTTTCTACAGACAAATGGTGACGGTGGTTTCTACAGACAGATGGTGACGGTGGTTTCTACAGACTGTTGGTGATGGTGTTTTCGTCAGACGGTTGGTGAAGGTGGTTTCTTCAGACAGATGGTGATGGTGGTTTCTACAGACGGTTGGTGAAGGTGGTTTCTACAGACGGTTGGTGAAGGTGGTTTCTACAGACAGATGGTGATGGTGGTTTCTACAGACGGTTGGTGAAGGTGGTTTCTACAGACGGTTGGTGACGGTGGTTTCTACAGACGGTTGGTGACGGTGGTTTCTACAGACAGTTGTTGACCGTGGTTTCTACAGACAGTTGTTGAAGGTGGTTTCTACAGATAGATGTTGACGGGGGTTTCTGCAGACAGTTGGTGACGGTGGTTTCTACAGACAGTTGTTGACGGTGGTTTCTACAGACAGTTGTTGAAGGTGGTTTCTACAGATAGATGTTGACGGGGGTTTCTACAGACAGTTGTTGAAGGATGTTTCTACGGACAGTTGTTGACGGTGGTTTCTACAGACGGTTGGTGACGGTGGTTTCTACAGACTGTTGGTGACGGTGGTTTCTACAGACAGATGTTGACGGTGGTTTGTAGAGACGGTTGGTGACGGTGGTTTCTACAGACAGATAGTGACGGTGGTTTGTACAGACAGTTGTTGATGGTGGTTTCTACAGACAGTTGTTGACGGTGGTTTCTACAGACAGTTGTTGAAGGTGGTTCCTACAGATAGATGTTGACGGGGGTTTCTACAGACAGTTGTTGACGGTGGTTTCTACAGACAGTTGTTGAAGGATGTTTCTACAGACAGTTGTTGACGTTGGTTTCTACAGACAGATGTTGACGGTGGTTTTTCCAGACAGTTGTTGATGGTGGTTTCTAGAGACAGATGTTGACGGTGGTTTCTATAGACAGTTGTTGACAGTGGTTTGTAAAGATAGTTGGTGACGGTGGTTTCTACAGACAGATGGTGACGGTGGTTTCTACAGACAGTTGGTGACGGTGGTGTGTACAGTCGGTTGGTGACGGGGGTTTCTACAGACAGTTGTTGACGGTGGTTTCTAAAGATAGTTGTTGACGGTGGTTTCTACAGACAAATGGTGACGGTGGTTTCTACAGATAGATATTGACGGGGGTTTCTACAGACAGTTGTTGACGGTGGTTTCTACAGACAGTTGTTGAAGGATGTTTCTACAGACAGTTGTTGACGTTGGTTTCTACAGACAGATGTTGACGGTGGTTTTTACAGACAGTTGTTGACGGTGGTTTCTAGAGACAGATGTTGACGGTGGTTTCTACAGACAGTTGTTGACAGTGGTTTGTAAAGATAGTTGGTGAAGGTGGTTTCTACAGACAGATGGTGACGGTGGTTTCTACAGACAGTTGTTGAAGGTGGTTTCTACAGACAGTTGTTGACGGTGGTTTCTACAGACAGTTGTTGAAGGATGTTTCTACAGACAGTTGTTGACGTTGGTTTCTACAGCTAGATGTTGACGGTGGTTTTTACAGACAGTTGTTGACGGTGGTTTCTAGAGACAGATGTTGACGGTGGTTTCTACAGACAGTTGTTGACAGTGGTTTGTAAAGATAGTTGGTGACGGTGGTTTCTACAGACAGATGGTGACGGTGGTTTCTACAGACAGTTGTTGACGGTGGTTTCTAGAGACAGATGTTGACGGTGGTTTCTACAGACAGTTGTTGACAGTGGTTTGTAAAGATAGTTGGTGACGGTGGTTTCTACAGACAGATGGTGACGGTGGTTTCTACAGACAGTTGTTGACGGTGGTTTCTACAGACAGATGGTGACGGTGGTTTTTACAGACAGTTGGTGACGGTGGTTTCTACAGACAGTTGTTGACGGTGGTTTCTACAGACAGTTGTTGAAGGTGGTTTCTACAGATAAATGTTGACGGGGGTTTTTACAGACAGTTGTTGACGGTGGTTTCTACAGACGGTTGTTGAAGGATGTTTCTACAGACAGTTGTTGACGGTGGTTTCTACAGACGGTTGGTGACGGTGGTTTCTACAGACTGTTGGTGACGGTGGTTTCTACAGACTGTTGGTGAAGGTGGTTTCTACAGACGGTTGGTGACGTTGGTTTCTACAGACGGTTGGTGAAGGTGGTTTCTACAGACGGTTGGTGAAGGTGGTTTCTACAGACGGTTGGTGACGGTGGTTTGTAAAGATAGTTGTTGACGGTGGTTTCTACAGACAGATGGTGACGGTGGTTTCTACAGACAGATGGTGACGGTGGTTTCTACAGACGGTTGGTGAAGGTGGTTTCTACAGACGGTTGGTGACGGTGGTTTCTACAGACGGTTGGTGACGGTGGTTTCTACAGACAGATAGTGACGGTGGTTTGTACAGACAGTTGTTGACGGTGGTTTCTACAGACAGTTGTTGACGGTGGTTTCTACAGACAGTTGTTGAAGGTGGTTTCTACAGATAGATATTGACGGGGGTTTCTACAGACAGTTGTTGACGGTGGTTTCTACAGACAGTTGTTGAAGGATGTTTCTACAGACAGTTGTTGACGTTGGTTTCTACAGACAGATGTTGACGGTGGTTTTTACAGACAGTTGTTGACGGTGGTTTCTAGAGACAGATGTTGACGGTGGTTTCTACAGACAGTTGTTGACAGTGGTTTGTAAAGATAGTTGGTGACGGTGGTTTCTACAGACAGATGGTGACGGTGGTTTCTACAGACAGTTGTTGAAGGTGGTTTCTACAGACAGTTGTTGAAGGATGTTTCTACAGACAGTTGTTGACGTTGGTTTCTACAGCTAGATGTTGACGGTGGTTTTTACAGACAGTTGTTGACGGTGGTTTCTAGAGACAGATGTTGACGGTGGTTTCTACAGACAGTTGTTGACAGTGGTTTGTAAAGATAGTTGGTGACGGTGGTTTCTACAGACAGATGGTGACGGTGGTTTCTACAGACAGTTGTTGACGGTGGTTTCTACAGACAGATGGTGACGGTGGTTTTTACAGACAGTTGGTGACGGTGGTTTCTACAGACAGTTGTTGACGGTGGTTTCTACAGACAGTTGTTGAAGGTGGTTTCTACAGATAAATGTTGACGGGGGTTTTTACAGACAGTTGTTGACGGTGGTTTCTAGAGACAGATGTTGACGGTGGTTTCTACAGACAGTTGTTGACAGTGGTTTGTAAAGATAGTTGTTGACGGTGGTATTTACAGACAGTTGTTGACGGTGGTTTCTACAGACAGATGGTGTCGGTGGTTTCTACAGACAGTTGGTGACGGTGGTTTCTACAGACAGTTGTTGACCGTGGTTTCTACAGACAGTTGTTGAAGGTGGTTTCTACAGATAGATGTTGACGGGGGTTTCTGCAGACAGTTGGTGACGGTGGTTTCTACAGACAGTTGTTGACGGGGGTTTCTACAGACAGTTGTTGAAGGTGGTTTCTACAGATAGATGTTGACGGGGGTTTCTACAGACAGTTGTTGAAGGATGTTTCTACGGACAGTTGTTGACGGTGGTTTCTACAGACGGTTGGTGACGGTGGTTTCTACAGACTGTTGGTGACGGTGGTTTCTACAGACAGATGTTGACGGTGGTTTGTAGAGACGGTTGGTGACGGTGGTTTCTACAGACAGATAGTGACGGTGGTTTGTACAGACAGTTGTTGACGGTGGTTTCTACAGACAGTTGTTGACGGTGGTTTCTACAGACAGTTGTTGAAGGTGGTTCCTACAGATAGATGTTGACGGGGGTTTCTACAGACAGTTGTTGACGGTGGTTTCTACAGACAGTTGTTGAAGGATGTTTCTACAGACAGTTGTTGACGTTGGTTTCTACAGACAGATGTTGACGGTGGTTTTTCCAGACAGTTGTTGATGGTGGTTTCTAGAGACAGATGTTGACGGTGGTTTCTATAGACAGTTGTTGACAGTGGTTTGTAAAGATAGTTGGTGACGGTGGTTTCTACAGACAGATGGTGACGGTGGTTTCTACAGACAGTTGGTGACGGTGGTGTGTACAGACGGTTGGTGACGGGGGTTTCTACAGACAGTTGTTGACGGTGGTTTCTAAAGATAGTTGTTGACGGTGGTTTCTACAGACAAATGGTGACGGTGGTTTCTACAGATAGATATTGACGGGGGTTTCTACAGACAGTTGTTGACGGTGGTTTCTACAGACAGTTGTTGAAGGATGTTTCTACAGACAGTTGTTGACGTTGGTTTCTACAGACAGATGTTGACGGTGGTTTTTACAGACAGTTGTTGACGGTGGTTTCTAGAGACAGATGTTGACGGTGGTTTCTACAGACAGTTGTTGACAGTGGTTTGTAAAGATAGTTGGTGAAGGTGGTTTCTACAGACAGATGGTGACGGTGGTTTCTACAGACAGTTGTTGAAGGTGGTTTCTACAGACAGTTGTTGAAGGATGTTTCTACAGACAGTTGTTGACGTTGGTTTCTACAGCTAGATGTTGACGGTGGTTTTTACAGACAGTTGTTGACGGTGGTTTCTAGAGACAGATGTTGACGGTGGTTTCTACAGACAGTTGTTGACAGTGGTTTGTAAAGATAGTTGGTGACGGTGGTTTCTACAGACAGATGGTGACGGTGGTTTCTACAGACAGTTGTTGACGGTGGTTTCTAGAGACAGATGTTGACGGTGGTTTCTACAGACAGTTGTTGACAGTGGTTTGTAAAGATAGTTGGTGACGGTGGTTTCTACAGACAGATGGTGACGGTGGTTTCTACAGACAGTTGTTGACGGTGGTTTCTACAGACAGATGGTGACGGTGGTTTTTACAGACAGTTGGTGACGGTGGTTTCTACAGACAGTTGTTGACGGTGGTTTCTACAGACAGTTGTTGAAGGTGGTTTCTACAGATAAATGTTGACGGGGGTTTTTACAGACAGTTGTTGACGGTGGTTTCTAGAGACAGATGTTGACGGTGGTTTCTACAGACAGTTGTTGACAGTGGTTTGTAAAGATAGTTGTTGACGGTGGTATTTACAGACAGTTGTTGACGGTGGTTTCTACAGACAGATGGTGTCGGTGGTTTCTACAGACAGTTTTTTGACGGTGGTTTCTACAGACAGTTGTTGACCGTGGTTTCTACAGACAGTTGTTGAAGGTGGTTTCTACAGATAGATGTTGACGGGGGTTTCTGCAGACAGTTGGTGACGGTGGTTTCTACAGACAGTTGTTGACGGTGGTTTCTACAGACAGTTGTTGAAGGTGGTTTCTACAGATAGATGTTGACGGGGGTTTCTACAGACAGTTGTTGACGGTGGTTTCTACAGACAGTTGTTGAAGGATGTTTCTACGGACAGTTGTTGACGGTGGTTTCTACAGACGGTTGGTGACGGTGGTTTCTACAGACTGTTGGTGACGGTGGTTTCTACAGACAGATGTTGACGGTTGTTTGTAGAGACGGTTGGTGACGGTGGTTTCTACAGACAGATAGTGACGGTGGTTTGTACAGACAGTTGTTGACGGTGGTTTCTACAGACAGTTGTTGACGGTGGTCTCTACAGACAGTTGTTGAAGGTGGTTCCTACAGATAGATGTTGACGGGGGTTTCTACAGACAGTTGTTGACGGTGGTTTCTACAGACAGTTGTTGAAGGATGTTTCTAAAGACAGTTGTTGACGTTGGTTTCTACAGACAGATGTTGACGGTGGTTTTTCCAGACAGTTGTTGATGGTGGTTTCTAGAGACAGATGTTGACGGTGGTTTCTACAGACAGTTGTTGACAGTGGTTTGTAAAGATAGTTGGTGATGGTGGTTTCTACAGACAGATGGTGACGGTGGTTTCTACAGACAGTTGGTGACGGTGGTTTGTACAGACGGTTGGTGACGGGGGTTTCTACAGACAGTTGTTGACGGTGGTTTCTAAAGATAGTTGTTGACGGTGGTTTCTACAGACAAATGGTGACGGTGGTTTCTACAGACAGATGGTGACGGTGGTTTCTACAGACTGTTGGTGATGGTGTTTTCGTCAGACGGTTGGTGAAGGTGGTTTCTTCAGACAGATGGTGATGGTGGTTTCTACAGACGGTTGGTGAAGGTGGTTTCTACAGACGGTTGGTGAAGGTGGTTTCTACAGACAGATGGTGATGGTGGTTTCTACAGACGGTTGGTGAAGGTGGTTTCTACAGACGGTTGGTGACGGTGGTTTCTACAGACGGTTGGTGACGGTGGTTTCTACAGACAGTTGTTGACCGTGGTTTCTACAGACAGTTGTTGAAGGTGGTTTCTACAGATAGATGTTGACGGGGGTTTCTGCAGACAGTTGGTGACGGTGGTTTCTACAGACAGTTGTTGACGGTGGTTTCTACAGACAGTTGTTGAAGGTGGTTTCTACAGATAGATGTTGACGGGGGTTTCTACAGACAGTTGTTGAAGGATGTTTCTACGGACAGTTGTTGACGGTGGTTTCTACAGACGGTTGGTGACGGTGGTTTCTACAGACTGTTGGTGACGGTGGTTTCTACAGACAGATGTTGACGGTGGTTTGTAGAGACGGTTGGTGACGGTGGTTTCTACAGACAGATAGTGACGGTGGTTTGTACAGACAGTTGTTGATGGTGGTTTCTACAGACAGTTGTTGACGGTGGTTTCTACAGACAGTTGTTGAAGGTGGTTCCTACAGATAGATGTTGACGGGGGTTTCTACAGACAGTTGTTGACGGTGGTTTCTACAGACAGTTGTTGAAGGATGTTTCTACAGACAGTTGTTGACGTTGGTTTCTACAGACAGATGTTGACGGTGGTTTTTCCAGACAGTTGTTGATGGTGGTTTCTAGAGACAGATGTTGACGGTGGTTTCTATAGACAGTTGTTGACAGTGGTTTGTAAAGATAGTTGGTGACGGTGGTTTCTACAGACAGATGGTGACGGTGGTTTCTACAGACAGTTGGTGACGGTGGTGTGTACAGTCGGTTGGTGACGGGGGTTTCTACAGACAGTTGTTGACGGTGGTTTCTAAAGATAGTTGTTGACGGTGGTTTCTACAGACAAATGGTGACGGTGGTTTCTACAGATAGATATTGACGGGGGTTTCTACAGACAGTTGTTGACGGTGGTTTCTACAGACAGTTGTTGAAGGATGTTTCTACAGACAGTTGTTGACGTTGGTTTCTACAGACAGATGTTGACGGTGGTTTTTACAGACAGTTGTTGACGGTGGTTTCTAGAGACAGATGTTGACGGTGGTTTCTACAGACAGTTGTTGACAGTGGTTTGTAAAGATAGTTGGTGAAGGTGGTTTCTACAGACAGATGGTGACGGTGGTTTCTACAGACAGTTGTTGAAGGTGGTTTCTACAGACAGTTGTTGACGGTGGTTTCTACAGACAGTTGTTGAAGGATGTTTCTACAGACAGTTGTTGACGTTGGTTTCTACAGCTAGATGTTGACGGTGGTTTTTACAGACAGTTGTTGACGGTGGTTTCTAGAGACAGATGTTGACGGTGGTTTCTACAGACAGTTGTTGACAGTGGTTTGTAAAGATAGTTGGTGACGGTGGTTTCTACAGACAGATGGTGACGGTGGTTTCTACAGACAGTTGTTGACGGTGGTTTCTAGAGACAGATGTTGACGGTGGTTTCTACAGACAGTTGTTGACAGTGGTTTGTAAAGATAGTTGGTGACGGTGGTTTCTACAGACAGATGGTGACGGTGGTTTCTACAGACAGTTGTTGACGGTGGTTTCTACAGACAGATGGTGACGGTGGTTTTTACAGACAGTTGGTGACGGTGGTTTCTACAGACAGTTGTTGACGGTGGTTTCTACAGACAGTTGTTGAAGGTGGTTTCTACAGATAAATGTTGACAAGGGTTTTTACAGACAGTTGTTGACGGTGGTTTCTAGAGACAGATGTTGACGGTGGTTTCTACAGACAGTTGTTGACAGTGGTTTGTAAAGATAGTTGTTGACGGTGGTATTTACAGACAGTTGTTGACGGTGGTTTCTACAGACAGATGGTGTCGGTGGTTTCTACAGACAGTTGGTGACGGTGGTTTCTACAGACAGTTGTTGACCGTGGTTTCTACAGACAGTTGTTGAAGGTGGTTTCTACAGATAGATGTTGACGGGGGTTTCTGCAGACAGTTGGTGACGGTGGTTTCTACAGACAGTTGTTGACGGTGGTTTCTACAGACAGTTGTTGAAGGTGGTTTCTACAGATAGATGTTGACGGGGGTTTCTACAGACAGTTGTTGACGGTGGTTTCTACAGACAGTTGTTGAAGGATGTTTCTACGGACAGTTGTTGACGGTGGTTTCTACAGACGGTTGGTGACGGTGGTTTCTACAGACTGTTGGTGACGGTGGTTTCTACAGACAGATGTTGACGGTTGTTTGTAGAGACGGTTGGTGACGGTGGTTTCTACAGACAGATAGTGACGGTGGTTTGTACAGACAGTTGTTGACGGTGGTTTCTACAGACAGTTGTTGACGGTGGTTTCTACAGACAGTTGTTGAAGGTGGTTCCTACAGATAGATGTTGACGGGGGTTTCTACAGACAGTTGTTGACGGTGGTTTCTACAGACAGTTGTTGAAGGATGTTTCTACAGACAGTTGTTGACGTTGGTTTCTACAGACAGATGTTGACGGTGGTTTTTCCAGACAGTTGTTGATGGTGGTTTCTAGAGACAGATGTTGACGGTGGTTTCTACAGACAGTTGTTGACAGTGGTTTGTAAAGATAGTTGGTGATGGTGGTTTCTACAGACAGATGGTGACGGTGGTTTCTACAGACAGTTGGTGACGGTGGTTTGTACAGACGGTTGGTGACGGGGGTTTCTACAGACAGTTGTTGACGGTGGTTTCTAAAGATAGTTGTTGACGGTGGTTTCTACAGACAAATGGTGACGGTGGTTTCTACAGACAGATGGTGACGGTGGTTTCTACAGACTGTTGGTGATGGTGTTTTCGTCAGACGGTTGGTGAAGGTGGTTTCTTCAGACAGATGGTGATGGTGGTTTCTACAGACGGTTGGTGAAGGTGGTTTCTACAGACGGTTGGTGAAGGTGGTTTCTACAGACAGATGGTGATGGTGGTTTCTACAGACGGTTGGTGAAGGTGGTTTCTACAGACGGTTGGTGACGGTGGTTTCTACAGACGGTTGGTGACGGTGGTTTCTACAGACAGATAGTGACGGTGGTTTGTACAGACAGTTGTTGACGGTGGTTTCTACAGACAGTTGTTGACGGTGGTTTCTACAGACAGTTGTTGAAGGTGGTTTCTACAGATAGATGTTGACGGTGGTTTCTACAGACGGTTGTTGAAGGATGTTTCTACAGACAGTTGTTGACGGTGGTTTCTACAGACGGTTGGTGACGGTGGTTTCTACAGACTGTTGGTGACGGTGGTTTCTACAGACTGTTGGTGAAGGTGGTTTCTACAGACGGTTGGTGACGGTGGTTTCTACAGACGGTTGGTGAAGGTGGTTTCTACAGACGGTTGGTGAAGGTGGTTTCTACAGACGGTTGGTGACGGTGGTTTGTAAAGATAGTTGTTGACGGTGGTTTCTACAGACAGATGGTGACGGTGGTTTTTACAGACAGATGGTGACGGTGGTTTCTACAGACGGTTGGTGAAGGTGGTTTCTACAGACGGTTGGTGACGGTGGTTTCTACAGACGGTTGGTGACGGTGGTTTCTACAGACAGATAGTGACGGTGGTTTGTACAGACAGTTGTTGACGGTGGTTTCTACAGACAGTTGTTGACGGTGGTTTCTACAGACAGTTGTTGAAGGTGGTTTCTACAGATAGATATTGACGGGGGTTTCTACAGACAGTTGTTGACGGTGGTTTCTACAGACAGTTGTTGAAGGATGTTTCTACAGACAGTTGTTGACGTTGGTTTCTACAGACAGATGTTGACGGTTGTTTTTACAGACAGTTGTTGACGGTGGTTTCTAGAGACAGATGTTGACGGTGGTTTCTACAGACAGTTGTTGACAGTGGTTTGTAAAGATAGTTGGTGACGGTGGTTTCTACAGACAGATGGTGACGGTGGTTTCTACAGACAGTTGTTGAAGGTGGTTTCTACAGACAGTTGTTGACGGTGGTTTCTACAGACAGTTGTTGAAGGATGTTTCTACAGACAGTTGTTGACGTTGGTTTCTACAGCTAGATGTTGACGGTGGTTTTTACAGACAGTTGTTGACGGTGGTTTCTAGAGACAGATGTGGACGGTGGTTTCTACAGACAGTTGTTGACAGTGGTTTGTAAAGATAGTTGGTGACGGTGGTTTCTACAGACAGATGGTGACGGTGGTTTCTACAGACAGTTGTTGACGGTGGTTTCTACAGACAGATGGTGACGGTGGTTTTTACAGACAGTTGGTGACGGTGGTTTCTACAGACAGTTGTTGACGGTGGTTTCTACAGACAGTTGTTGAAGGTGGTTTCTACAGATAAATGTTGACGGGGGTTTTTACAGACAGTTGTTGACGTTGGTTTCTAGAGACAGATGTTGACGGTGGTTTCTACAGACAGTTGTTGACAGTGGTTTGTAAAGATAGTTGTTGACGGTGGTATTTACAGACAGTTGTTGACGGTGGTTTCTACAGACAGATGGTGTCGGTGGTTTCTACAGACAGTTGGTGACGGTGGTTTCTACAGACAGTTGTTGACCGTGGTTTCTACAGACAGTTGTTGAAGGTGGTTTCTACAGATAGATGTTGACGGGGGTTTCTGCAGACAGTTGGTGACGGTGGTTTCTACAGACAGTTGTTGACGGTGGTTTCTACAGACAGTTGTTGAAGGTGGTTTCTACAGATAGATGTTGACGGGGGTTTCTACAGACAGTTGTTGACGGTGGTTTCTACAGACAGTTGTTGAAGGATGTTTCTAAGGACAGTTGTTGACGGTGGTTTCTACAGACGGTTGGTGGCGGTGGTTTCTACAGACTGTTGGTGACGGTGGTTTCTACAGACAGATGTTGACGGTGGTTTGTAGAGACGGTTGGTGACGGTGGTTTCTACAGACAGATAGTGACGGTGGTTTGTACAGACAGTTGTTGACGGTGGTTTCTACAGACAGTTGTTGACGGTGGTTTCTACAGACAGTTGTTGAAGGTGGTTCCTACAGATAGATGTTGACGGTGGTTTCTACAGACAGTTGTTGACGGTGGTTTCTACAGACAGTTGTTGAAGGATGTTTCTACAGACAGTTGTTGACGTTGGTTTCTACAGACAGATGTTGACGGTGGTTTTTCCAAACAGTTGTTGATGGTGGTTTCTAGAGACAGATGTTGACGGTGGTTTCTACAGACAGTTGTTGACAGTGGTTTGTAAAGATAGTTGGTGATGGTGGTTTCTACAGACAGATGGTGACGGTGGTTTCTACAGACAGTTGGTGACGGTGGTTTGTACAGACGGTTGGTGACGGGGGTTTCTACAGACAGTTGTTGACGGTGGTTTCTAAAGATAGTTGTTGACGGTGGTTTCTACAGACAAATAGTGACGGTGGTTTCTACAGACAGATGGTGACGGTGGTTTCTACAGACTGTTGGCGATGGTGTTTTCGTCAGACGGTTGGTGAAGGTGGTTTCTTCAGACAGATGGTGATGGTGGTTTCTACAGACGGTTGGTGAAGGTGGTTTCTACAGACGGTTGGTGAAGGTGGTTTCTACAGACAGATGGTGATGGTGGTTTCTACAGACGGTTGGTGAAGGTGGTTTCTACAGACGGTTGGTGACGGTGGTTTCTACAGACGGTTGGTGACGGTGGTTTCTACAGACAGATAGTGACGGTGGTTTGTACAGACAGTTGTTGACGGTGGTTTCTACAGACAGTTGTTGACGGTGGTTTCTACAGACAGTTGTTGAAGGTGGTTTCTACAGATAGATGTTGACGGTGGTTTCTACAGACGGTTGTTGAAGGATGTTTCTACAGACAGTTGTTGACGGTGGTTTCTACAGACGGTTGGTGACGGTGGTTTCTACAGACTGTTGGTGACGGTGGTTTCTACAGACTGTTGGTGAAGGTGGTTTCTACAGACGGTTGCTGACGGTGGTTTCTACAGACGGTTGGTGAAGGTGGTTTCTACAGACGGTTGGTGAAGGTGGTTTCTACAGACGGTTGGTGACGGTGGTTTGTAAAGATAGTTGTTGACGGTGGTTTCTACAGACAGATGGTGACGGTGGTTTCTACAGACAGATGGTGACGGTGGTTTCTACAGACGGTTGGTGAAGGTGGTTTCTACAGACGGTTGGTGACGGTGGTTTCTACAGACGGTTGGTGACGGTGGTTTCTACAGACAGATAGTGACGGTGGTTTGTACAGACAGTTGTTGACGGTGGTTTCTACAGACAGTTGTTGACGGTGGTTTCTACAGACAGTTGTTGAAGGTGGTTTCTACAGATAGATATTGACGGGGGTTTCTACAGACAGTTGTTGACGGTGGTTTCTACAGACAGTTGTTGAAGGATGTTTCTACAGACAGTTGTTGACGTTGGTTTCTACAGACAGTTGTTGACGGTGGTTTCTAGAGACAGATGTTGACGGTGGTTTCTACAGACAGTTGTTGACAGTGGTTTGTAAAGATAGTTGGTGACGGTGGTTTCTACAGACAGATGGTGACGGTGGTTTCTACAGACAGTTGTTGAAGGTGGTTTCTACAGACAGTTGTTGACGGTGGTTTCTACAGACAGTTGTTGAAGGATGTTTCTACAGACAGTTGTTGACGTTGGTTTCTACAGCTAGATGTTGACGGTGGTTTTTACAGACAGTTGTTGACGGTGGTTTCCAGAGACAGATGTTGACGGTGGTTTCTACAGACAGTTGTTGACAGTGGTTTGTAAAGATAGTTGGTGACGGTGGTTTCTACAGACAGATGGTGACGGTGGTTTCTACAGACAGTTGTTGACGGTGGTTTCTACAGACAGATGGTGACGGTGGTTTTTACAGACAGTTGGTGACGGTGGTTTCTACAGACAGTTGTTGACGGTGGTTTCTACAGACAGTTGTTGAAGGTGGTTTCTACAGATAAATGTTGACGGGGGTTTTTACAGACAGTTGTTGACGGTGGTTTCTAGAGACAGATGTTGACGGTGGTTTCTACAAACAGTTGTTGACAGTGGTTTGTAAAGATAGTTGTTGACGGTGGTATTTACAGACAGTTGTTGACGGTGGTTTCTACAGACAGATGGTGTCGGTGGTTTCTACAGACAGTTGGTGACGGTGGTTTCTACAGACAGTTGTTGACCGTGGTTTCTACAGACAGTTGTTGAAGGTGGTTTCTACAGATAGATGTTGACGGGGGTTTCTGCAGACAGTTGGTGACGGTGGTTTCTACAGACAGTTGTTGACGGTGGTTTCTACAGACAGTTGTTGAAGGTGGTTTCTACAGATAGATGTTGACGGGGGTTTCTACAGACAGTTGTTGACGGTGGTTTCTACAGACAGTTGTTGAAGGATGTTTCTACGGACAGTTGTTGACGGTGGTTTCTACAGACGGTTGGTGACGGTGGTTTCTACAGACTGTTGGTGACGGTGGTTTCTACAGACAGATGTTGACGGTGGTTTGTAGAGACGGTTGGTGACGGTGGTTTCTACAGACAGATAGTGACGGTGGTTTGTACAGACAGTTGTTGACGGTGGTTTCTACAGACAGTTGTTGACGGTGGTTTCTACAGACAGTTGTTGAAGGTGGTTCCTACAGATAGATGTTGACGGGGGTTTCTACAGACAGTTGTTGACGGTGGTTTCTACAGACAGTTGTTGAAGGATGTTTCTACAGACAGTTGTTGACGTTGGTTTCTACAGACAGATGTTGACGGTGGTTTTTCCAGACAGTTGTTGATGGTGGTTTCTAGAGACAGATGTTGACGGTGGTTTCTACAGACAGTTGTTGACAGTGGTTTGTAAAGATAGTTGTTGACGGTGGTTTCTACAGACAGATGGTGACGGTGGTTTCTACAGACAGTTGGTGACGGTGGTTTGTACAGACGGTTGGTGACGGGGGTTTCTACAGACAGTTGTTGACGGTGGTTTCTAAAGATAGTTGTTGACGGTGGTTTCTACAGACAAATGGTGACGGTGGTTTCTACAGACAGATGGTGACGGTGGTTTCTACAGACTGTTGGTGATGGTGTTTTCGTCAGACGGTTGGTGAAGGTGGTTTCTTCAGACAGATGGTGATGGTGGTTTCTACAGACGGTTGGTGAAGGTGGTTTCTACAGACGGTTGGTGAAGGTGGTTTCTACAGACAGATGGTGATGGTGGTTTCTACAGACTGTTGGTGATAGTGTTTTCGTCAGACGGTTGGTGAAGGTGGTTTCTACAGACAGATGGTGATGGTGGTTTCTACAGACGGTTGGTGAAGGTGGTTTCTACAGACGGTTGGTGACGGTGGTTTCTACAGACGGTTGGTGATGGTGGTTTCTACAGACAGATAGTGACGGTGGTTTGTACAGACAGTTGTTGACGGTGGTTTCTACAGACAGTTGTTGACGGTGGTTTCTACAGACAGTTGTTGAAGGTGGTTTCTACAGATAGATGTTGACGGGGGTTTCTACAGACAGTTGTTGACGGTGGTTCCTACAGATAGATGTTGACGGGGGTTTCTACAGACAGTTGTTGACGGTGGTTTCTAGAGACAGATGTTGACGGTGGTTTCTACAGACAGTTGTTGACAGTGGTTTGTAAAGATAGTTGGTGACGGTGGTTTCTACAGACAGATGGTGACGGTGGTTTCTACAGACAGTTGTTGAAGGTGGTTTCTACAGACAGTTGTTGACGGTGGTTTCTACAGACAGTTGTTGAAGGATGTTTCTACAGACAGTTGTTGACGTTGGTTTCTACAGACAGATGTTGACGGTGGTTTTTACAGAGAGTTGTTGACGGTGGTTTCTAGAGACAGATGTTGACGGTGGTTTCTACAGACAGTTGTTGACAGTGGTTTGTAAAGATAGTTGGTGACGGTGGTTTCTACAGACAGATGGTGACGGTGGTTTCTACAGACAGTTGTTGAAGGTGGTTTCTACAGACAGTTGTTGACGGTGGTTTCTACAGACAGTTGTTGAAGGATGTTTCTACAGACAGTTGTTGACGTTGGTTTCTACAGACAGATGTTGACGGTGGTTTTTACAGAGAGTTGTTGACGGTGGTTTCAAGAGACAGATGTTGACGGTGGTTTCTACAGACAGTTGTTGACAGTGGTTTGTAAAGATAGTTGGTGACGGTGGTTTCTACAGACAGATGGTGACGGTGGTTTCTACAGACAGTTGTTGACGGTGGTTTCTACAGACAGATGGTGACGGTGGTTTCTACAGACAGTTGGTGACGGTGGTTTCTACAGACAGTTGTTGACGGTGGTTTCTACAGACAGTTGTTGAAGGTGGTTTCTACAGATAAATTTTGATGGGGGTTTCTACAGACAGTTGGTGACGGTGGTTTCTACAGACAGTTGTTGACGGTGGTTTCTACAGACAGTTGTTGAAGGTGGTTTCTACAGATAGATGTTGACAGGGGTTTCTACAGACAGTTGGTGACGGTGGTTTCTACAGAAAGTTGGTGACGGTGGTTTCTACAGACAGTTGTTGACGGTGGTTTCTACAGACAGTTGTTGAAGGTGGTTTCTACAGATTAATGTTGACGGGGGTTTTTACAGACAGTTGTTGACGGTGGTTTCTAGAGACAGATGTTGACGGTGGTTTCTACAGACAGTTGTTGACAGTGATTTGTAAAGATAGTTGTTGACGGTGGTATTTACAGACAGTTGTTGACGGTGGTTTCTACAGACAGATGGTGTCGGTGGTTTCTACAGACAGTTGGTGACGGTGGTTTCTACAGACAGTTGTTGACCGTGGTTTCTACAGACAGTTGTTGAAGGTGGTTTCTACAGATAGATGTTGACGGGGGTTTCTGCAGACAGTTGGTGACGGTGGTTTCTACAGACAGTTGTTGACGGTGGTTTCTACAGACAGTTGTTGAAGGTGGTTTCTACAGATAGATGTTGACGGGGGTTTCTACAGACAGTTGTTGACGGTGGTTTCTACAGACAGTTGTTGAAGGATGTTTCTACGGACAGTTGTTGACGGTGGTTTCTACAGACGGTTGGTGACGGTGGTTTCTACAGACTGTTGGTGACGGTGGTTTCTACAGACAGATGTTGACGGTGGTTTTTAGAGACGGTTGGTGACGGTGGTTTCTACAGACAGATAGTGACGGTGGTTTGTACAGACAGTTGTTGACGGTGGTTTCTACAGACAGTTGTTGACGGTGGTTTCTACAGACAGTTGTTGAAGGTGGTTCCTACAGATAGATGTTGACGGGGGTTTCTACAGACAGTTGTTGACGGTGGTTTCTACAGACAGTTGTTGAAGGATGTTTCTACAGACAGTTGTTGACGTTGGTTTGTAAAGATAGTTGGTGACGGTGGTTTCTACAGACAGATGGTGACGGTGGTTTCTACAGACAGTTGGTGACGGTGGTTTGTACAGACGGCTGGTGACGGGGGTTTCTACAGACAGTTGTTGACGGTGGTTTCTAAAGATAGTTGTTGACGGTGGTTTCTACAGACAAATGGTGACGGTGGTTTCTACAGACATATGGTGACGGTGGTTTCTACAGACTGTTGGTGATGGTGTTTTCGTCAGACGGTTGGTGAAGGTGGTTTCTTCAGACAGATGGTGATGGTGGTTTCTACAGACGGTTGGTGAAGGTGGTTTCTACAGACGGTTGGTGAAGGTGGTTTCTACAGACAGATGGTGATGGTGGTTTCTACAGACTGTTGGTGATAGTGTTTTCGTCAGACGGTTGGTGAAGGTGGTTTCTACAGACAGATGGTGATGGTGGTTTCTACAGACGGTTGGTGAAGGTGGTTTCTACAGACGGTTGGTGACGGTGGTTTCTACAGACGGTTGGTGACGGTGGTTTCTACAGACAGATAGTGACGGTGGTTTGTACAGACAGTTGTTGACGGTGGTTTCTACAGACGGTTGGTGACGGTGGTTTCTACAGACAGATAGTGACGGTGGTTTGTACAGACAGTTGTTGACGGTGGTTTCTACAGACAGTTGTTGACGGTGGTTTCTACAGACAGTTGTTGAAGGTGGTTTCTACAGATAGATGTTGACGGGGGTTTCTACAGACAGTTGTTGACGGTGGTTCCTACAGATAGATGTTGACGGGGGTTTCTACAGACAGTTGTTGACGGTGGTTTCTAGAGACAGATGTTGACGGTGGTTTCTACAGACAGTTGTTGACAGTGGTTTGTAAAGATAGTTGGTGACGGTGGTTTCTACAGACAGATGGTGACGGTGGTTTCTACAGACAGTTGTTGAAGGTGGTTTCTACAGACAGTTGTTGACGGTGGTTTCTACAGACAGTTGTTGAAGGATGTTTCTACAGACAGTTGTTGACGTTGGTTTCTACAGACAGATGTTGACGGTGGTTTTTACAGACAGTTGTTGACGGTGGTTTCTAGAGACAGATGTTGACGGTGGTTTCTACAGACAGTTGTTGACAGTGGTTTGTAAAGATAGTTGGTGACGGTGGTTTCTACAGACAGATGGTGACGGTGGTTTCTACAGACAGTTGTTGACGGTGGTTTCTACAGACAGATGGTGACGGTGGTTTCTACAGACAGTTGGTGACGGTGGTTTCTACAGACAGTTGTTGACGGCGGTTTCTACAGACAGTTGTTGAAGGTGGTTTCTACAGATAAATTTTGACGGGGGTTTCTACAGACTGTTGGTGACGGTGGTTTCTACAGACAGTTGTTGACGGTGGTTTCTACAGACAGTTGTTGAAGGTGGTTTCTACAGATAGATGTTGACAGGGGTTTCTACAGACAGTTGGTGTCGGTGGTTTCTACAGAAAGTTGTTGACGGTGGTTTCTACAGACAGTTGTTGTAGGTGGTTTCTACAGATAGATGTTGACCGGGGTTTCTACAGACAGTTGTTGACGGTGGTTTCTACAGACAGTTGTTGAAGGATGTTTCTACGGACAGTTGTTGACGGTGGTTTCTACAGACGGTTGGTGACGGTGGTTTCCACAGACTGTTGGTGACGGTGGTTTCTACAGACTGTTGGTGATGGTGTTTTCGTCAGACGGTTGGTGAAGGTGGTTTCTTCAGACAGATGGTGATGGTGGTTTCTACAGACGGTTGGTGAAGGTGGTTTCTACAGACGGTTGGTGAAGGTGGTTTCTACAGACAGATGGTGATGGTGGTTTCTACAGACTGTTGGTGATAGTGTTTTCGTCAGACGGTTGGTGAAGGTGGTTTCTACAGACAGATGGTGATGGTGGTTTCTACAGACGGTTGGTGAAGGTGGTTTCTACAGACGGTTGGTGACGGTGGTTTCTACAGACGGTTGGTGACGGTGGTTTCTACAGACAGATAGTGACGGTGGTTTGTACAGACAGTTGTTGACGGTGGTTTCTACAGACAGTTGTTGACGGTGGTTTCTACAGACAGTTGTTGAAGGTGGTTTCTACAGATAGATGTTGACGGGGGTTTCTACAGACAGTTGTTGACGGTGGTTCCTACAGATAGATGTTGACGGGGGTTTCTACAGACAGTTGTTGACGGTGGTTTCTAGAGACAGATGTTGACGGTGGTTTCTACAGACAGTTGTTGACAGTGGTTTGTAAAGATAGTTGGTGACGGTGGTTTCTACAGACAGATGGTGACGGTGGTTTCTACAGACAGTTGTTGAAGGTGGTTTCTACAGACAGTTGTTGACGGTGGTTTCTACAGACAGTTGTTGAAGGATGTTTCTACAGACAGTTGTTGACGTTGGTTTCTACAGACAGATGTTGACGGTGGTTTCTACAGACAGATGGTGACGGTGGTTTCTACAGACAGATGGTGACGGTGGTTTCTACAGACAGTTGTTGACGGTGGTTTCTACAGACAGATGGTGACGGTGGTTTCTACAGACAGTTGGTGACGGTGGTTTCTACAGACAGTTGTTGACGGCGGTTTCTACAGACAGTTGTTGAAGGTGGTTTCTACAGATAAATTTTGACGGGGGTTTCTACAGACTGTTGGTGACGGTGGTTTCTACAGACAGTTGTTGACGGTGGTTTCTACAGACAGTTGTTGAAGGTGGTTTCTACAGATAGATGTTGACAGGGGTTTCTACAGACAGTTGGTGACGGTGGTTTCTACAGAAAGTTGTTGACGGTGGTTTCTACAGACAGTTGTTGTAGGTGGTTTCTACAGATAGATGTTGACCGGGGTTTCTACAGACAGTTGTTGACGGTGGTTTCTACAGACAGTTGTTGAAGGATGTTTCTACGGACAGTTGTTGACGGTGGTTTCTACAGACGGTTGGTGACGGTGGTTTCCACAGACTGTTGGTGACGGTGGTTTCTACAGACGGTTGGTGAAGGTGGTTTCTACAGACGGTTGGTGACGGTGGTTTCTACAGACGGTTGGTGAAGGTGGTTTCTACAGACGGTTGGTGACGGTGGTTTCTACAGACGGTTGGTGACGGTTGTTTCTACAGACAGATAGTGACGGTGGTTTGTACAGACAGTTGTTGACGGTGGTTTCTACAGACAGTTGTTCAAGGTGGTTTCTACAGATAGATATTGACGGGGGTTTCTACAGACAGTTGTTGACGGTGGTTTCTAAAGACAGATGTTGACGGTGGTTTTTACAGACAGTTGTTGACGGTGGTTTCTAGAGACAGTTGTTGAAGGTGGTTTCTACAGATAGATGTTGACGGGGGTTTCTACAGACAGTTGTTGACGGTGGTTCCTACAGATAGATGTTGACGGGGGTTTCTACAGACAGTTGTTGACGGTGGTTTCTAGAGACAGATGTTGACGGTGGTTTCTACAGACAGTTGTTGACAGTGGTTTGTAAAGATAGTTGGTGACGGTGGTTTCTACAGACAGATGGTGACGGTGGTTTCTACAGACAGTTGTTGAAGGTGGTTTCTACAGACAGTTGTTGACGGTGGTTTCTACAGACAGTTGTTGAAGGATGTTTCTACAGACAGTTGTTGACGTTGGTTTCTACAGACAGATGTTGACGGTGGTTTCTACAGACAGATGGTGACGGTGGTTTCTACAGACAGATGGTGACGGTGGTTTCTACAGACAGTTGTTGACGGTGGTTTCTACAGACAGATGGTGACGGTGGTTTCTACAGACAGTTGGTGACGGTGGTTTCTACAGACAGTTGTTGACGGCGGTTTCTACAGACAGTTGTTGAAGGTGGTTTCTACAGATAAATTTTGACGGGGGTTTCTACAGACTGTTGGTGACGGTGGTTTCTACAGACAGTTGTTGACGGTGGTTTCTACAGACAGTTGTTGAAGGTGGTTTCTACAGATAGATGTTGACAGGGGTTTCTACAGACAGTTGGTGACGGTGGTTTCTACAGAAAGTTGTTGACGGTGGTTTCTACAGACAGTTGTTGTAGGTGGTTTCTACAGATAGATGTTGACCGGGGTTTCTACAGACAGTTGTTGACGGTGGTTTCTACAGACAGTTGTTGAAGGATGTTTCTACGGACAGTTGTTGACGGTGGTTTCTACAGACGGTTGGTGACGGTGGTTTCCACAGACTGTTGGTGACGGTGGTTTCTACAGACGGTTGGTGAAGGTGGTTTCTACAGACGGTTGGTGACGGTGGTTTCTACAGACGGTTGGTGAAGGTGGTTTCTACAGACGGTTGGTGACGGTGGTTTCTACAGACGGTTGGTGACGGTTGTTTCTACAGACAGATAGTGACGGTGGTTTGTACAGACAGTTGTTGACGGTGGTTTCTACAGACAGTTGTTCAAGGTGGTTTCTACAGATAGATATTGACGGGGGTTTCTACAGACAGTTGTTGACGGTGGTTTCTAAAGACAGATGTTGACGGTGGTTTTTACAGACAGTTGTTGACGGTGGTTTCTAGAGACAGTTGTTGACGGTGGTTTCTACAGACAGTTGTTGAAGGTGGTTTCTACAGATAGATGTTGACGGGGGTTTCTACAGACAGTTGTTGACGGTGGTTCCTACAGATAGATGTTGACGGGGGTTTCTACAGACAGTTGTTGACGGTGGTTTCTAGAGACAGATGTTGACGGTGGTTTCTACAGACAGTTGTTGACAGTGGTTTGTAAAGATAGTTGGTGACGGTGGTTTCTACAGACAGATGGTGACGGTGGTTTCTACAGACAGTTGTTGAAGGTGGTTTCTACAGACAGTTGTTGACGGTGGTTTCTACAGACAGTTGTTGAAGGATGTTTCTACAGACAGTTGTTGACGTTGGTTTCTACAGACAGATGTTGACGGTGGTTTTTACAGACAGTTGTTGACGGTGGTTTCTAGAGACAGATGTTGACGGTGGTTTCTACAGACAGTTGTTGACAGTGGTTTGTAAAGATAGTTGGTGACGGTGGTTTCTACAGACAGATGGTGACGGTGGTTTCTACAGACAGTTGTTGACGGTGGTTTCTACAGACAGATGGTGACGGTGGTTTCTACAGACAGTTGGTGACGGTGGTTTCTACAGACAGTTGTTGACGGCGGTTTCTACAGACAGTTGTTGAAGGTGGTTTCTACAGATAAATTTTGACGGGGGTTTCTACAGACTGTTGGTGACGGTGGTTTCTACAGACAGTTGTTGACGGTGGTTTCTACAGACAGTTGTTGAAGGTGGTTTCTACAGATAGATGTTGACAGGGGTTTCTACAGACAGTTGGTGACGGTGGTTTCTACAGAAAGTTGTTGACGGTGGTTTCTACAGACAGTTGTTGTAGGTGGTTTCTACAGATAGATGTTGACCGGGGTTTCTACAGACAGTTGTTGACGGTGGTTTCTACAGACAGTTGTTGAAGGATGTTTCTACGGACAGTTGTTCACGGTGGTTTCTACAGACGGTTGGTGACGGTGGTTTCCACAGACTGTTGGTGACGGTGGTTTCTACAGACGGTTGGTGAAGGTGGTTTCTACAGACGGTTGGTGACGGTGGTTTCTACAGACGGTTGGTGAAGGTGGTTTCTACAGACGGTTGGTGACGGTGGTTTCTACAGACGGTTGGTGACGGTTGTTTCTACAGACAGATAGTGACGGTGGTTTGTACAGACAGTTGTTGACGGTGGTTTCTACAGACAGTTGTTCAAGGTGGTTTCTACAGATAGATATTGACGGGGGTTTCTACAGACAGTTGTTGACGGTGGTTTCTACAGACAGATGTTGACGGTGGTTTTTACAGACAGTTGTTGACGGTGGTTTCTAGAGACAGATGTTGACGGTGGTTTCTACAGACAGTTGTTGACAGTGGTTTGTAAAGATAGTTGGTGACGGTGGTTTCTACAGACAGATGGTGACGGTGGTTTCTACAGACAGTTGTTGTAGGTGGTTTCTACAGACAGTTGTTGAAGGATGTTTCTACAGACAGTTGTTGACGTTGGTTTCTACAGACAGATGTTGACGGTGGTTTTTACAGACAGTTGTTGACGGTGGTTTCTAGAGACAGATGTTGACGGTGGTTTCTACAGACAGTTGTTGACAGTGGTTTGTAAAGATAGTTGGTGACGGTGGTTTCTACAGACAGATGGTGACGGTGGTTTCTACAGACAGTTGTTGACGGTGGTTTCTACAGACAGATGGTGACGGTGGTTTCTACAGACAGTTGGTGACGGTGGTTTCTACAGACAGTTGTTGACGGTGGTTTCTACAGACAGTTGTTGAAGGTGGTTTCTACAGATAAATTTTGACGGGGGTTTCTACAGACAGTTGGTGACGGTGGTTTCTACAGACAGTTGTTGACGGTGGTTTCTACAGACAGTTATTGAAGGTGGTTTCTACAGATAGATGTTGACAGGGGTTTCTACAGACGGTTGGTGACGGTGGTTTCTACAGACAGTTGTTGACGGTGGTTTCTACAGACAGTTGTTGTAGGTGGTTTCTACAGATAGATGTTGACCGGGGTTTCTACAGACAGTTGTTGACGGTGGTTTCTACAGACAGTTGTTGAAGGATGTTTCTACGGACAGTTGTTGACGGTGGTTTCTACAGACGGTTGGTGACGGTGGTTTCTACAGACTGTTGGTGACGGTGGTTTCTACAGACGGTTGGTGAAGGTGGTTTCTACAGACGGTTGGTGACGGTGGTTTCTACAGACGGTTGGTGAAGGTGGTTTCTACAGACGGTTGGTGACGGTGGTTTCTACAGACGGTTGGTGACGGTGGTTTCTACAGACAGATAGTGACGGTGGTTTGTACAGACAGTTGTTGACGGTGGTTTCTACAGACAGTTGTTGACGGTGGTTTCTACAGACAGTTGTTGAAGGATGTTTCTACAGACAGTTGTTGACGGTGGTTTCTACAGACGGTTGGTGACGGTGGTTTCTACAGACTGTTGGTGACGGTGGTTTCTACAGACGGTTGGTGAAGGTGGTTTCTACAGACGGTTGGTGACGGTGGTTTCTACAGACGGTTGGTGACGGTGGTTTCTACAGACGGTTGGTGAAGGTGGTTTCTACAGACGGTTGGTGACGGTGGTTTCTACAGACAGTTGTTGTAGGTGGATTCTACAGACGGTTGGGGAAGTTGGTTTCTACAGACAGATGGTGACGGTGGTTTCTACAGACGGTTGGTGAAGGTGGTTTCTACAGACGGTTGGTGAAGGTGGTTTCTACAGACAGATGGTGATGGTGGTTTCTACAGACTGTTGTTGATGGTGTTTTCTTCAGACGGTTGGTGAAGGTGGTTTCTACAGACTGTTGGTGATGGTGTTTTCTTCAGACGGTTGGTGAAGGTGGTTTCTACAGACAGATGGTGACGGTGGTTTCTACAGACAGTTGGTGATGGTGGTTTGTACAGACGGTTGGTGACGGTGGTTTCTACAGACAGTTGTTGACGGTGGTTTCTAAAGATAGATGGTGACGGTGGTTTCTATAGACAGATGGTGACGGTGGTTTCTACAGACAGATGGTGACGGTGGTTTCTACAGACAGTTGGTGACGGTGGTTTGTACAGACGGTTGGTGACGGTGGTTTCTACAGACAGTTGTTGACAGTGGTTTCTACAGACAAATGGTGACGGTGGTTTGTACAGACGGTTGGTGACGGTGGTTTCTACCGACAGTTGGTGACGGTGGTTTCTACAGACAGTTGTTGACGGTGGTTTCTACACACTGTTGGTGACGGTGGTTTCTACAGACAGTTGTTGACGGTGGTTTCTACAGACAGTTGTTGACGGTGGTTTCTACAGACAGTTGTTGAAGGTGGTTTCTACAGATAGATGTTGACGGGGGTTTCTACAGACAGTTGTTGACAGTGGTTTGTAAAGATAGTTGTTGACGGTGGTTTCTACAGACAGTTGTTGAAGGTGGTTTCTACAGATAGATGTTGACGGTGGTTTCTACAGACAGATGGTGACGGTGGTTTGTACAGACGGTTGGTGACGGTGGTTTCTACCGACAGTTGGTGACGGTGGTTTCTACAGACAGTTGTTGACGGTGGTTTCTACAGACAGTTGGTGACGGTGGTTTCTACAGACAGTTGTTGACGGTGGTTTCTACAGACAGTTGTTGAAGGTGGTTTCTACAGATAAATGTTGACGGGGGTTTCTACAGACAGTTGGTGACGGTGGTTTCTACAGACAGTTGTTGACGGTGGTTTCTACAGACAGTTGTTGAAGGTGGTTTCTACAGATAGATGTTGACAGGGGTTTCTACAGACAGTTGGTGACGGTGGTTTCTACAGAAAGTTGTTGACGGTGGTTTCTACAGACAGTTGTTGTAGGTGGTTTCTACAGATAGATGTTGACCGGGGTTTCTACAGACAGTTGTTGACGGTGGTTTCTACAGACAGTTGTTGAAGGATGTTTCTACGGACAGTTGTTGACGGTGGTTTCTACAGACGGTTGGTGACGGTGGTTTCTACAGACTGTTGGTGACGGTGGTTTCTACAGACGGTTGGTGAAGGTGGTTTCTACAGACGGTTGGTGACGGTGGTTTCTACAGACGGTTGGTGACGGTGGTTTCTACAGACGGTTGGTGAAGGTGGTTTCTACAGACGGTTGGTGACGGTGGTTTCTACAGACGGTTGGTGACGGTGGTTTCTACAGACAGATAGTGACGGTGGTTTGTACAGACAGTTGTTGACGGTGGTTTCTACAGACAGTTGTTGACGGTGGTTTCTACAGACAGTTGTTGAAGGTGGTTTCTACAGATAGATGTTGACGGGGGTTTCTACAGACAGTTGTTGACGGTGCTTTCTACAGACAGTTGTTGAAGGATGTTTCAACAGACAGTTGTTGACGGTGGTTTCTACAGACGGTTGGTGACGGTGGTTTCTACAGACGGTTGGTGACGGTGGTTTCTACAGACGGTTGGTGAAGGTGGTTTCTACAGACGGTTGGTGACGGTGGTTTCTACAGACGGTTGGTGACGGTGGTTTCTACAGACGGTTGGGGAAGTTGGTTTCTACAGACAGATGGTGACGGTGGTTTCTACAGACGGTTGGTGAAGGTGGTTTCTACAGACGGTCTGTGAAGGTGGTTTCTACAGACAGATGGTGATGGTGGTTTCTACAGACTGTTGTTGATGGTGTTTTCTTCAGACGGTTGGTAAAGGTGGTTTCTAGACACTGTTGGTGATGGTGTTTTCTTCAGACGGTTGGTGAAGGTGGTTTCTACAGACAGATGGTGACGGTGGTTTCTACAGACAGTTGGTGACGGTGGTTTGTACAGACGGTTGGTGACGGTGGTTTCTACAGACAGTTGTTGACGGTGGTTTCTAAAGATAGTTGTTGACTGTGGTTTCTACAGACAGTTGGTGACGGTGGTTTCTACAGATAGATGTTGACGGTGGTTTCTACAGACGGTTGGTGACGGTGGTTTCTACAGACTGTTGGTGACAGTGGTTTCTACAGACTGTTGGTGAAGGTGGTTTCTACAGACGGTTGGTGACGGTGGTTTCTACAGACGGTTGGTGACGGTGGTTTCTACAGACGGTTGGTGAAGGTGGTTTCTACAGACGGTTGGTGACGGTGGTTTGTAAAGATAGTTGTTGACGGTGGTTTCTACAGACAGATGGTGACGGTGGTTTCTACAGACAGATGGTGACGGTGGTTTCTACAGACGGTTGGTGAAGGTGGTTTCTACAGACGGTTGGTGACGGTGGTTTCTACAGACGGTTGGTGACGGTGGTTTCTACAGACGGTTGGTGAAGGTGGTTTCTACAGACGGTTGGTGACGGTGGTTTCTACAGACGGTTGGTAAAGGTGGTTTCTACACACTGTTGGTGATGGTGTTTTCTTCAGACGGTTGGTGAAGGTGGTTTCTACAGACAGATGGTGACGGTGGTTTCTACAGACAGTTGGTGACGGTGGTTTGTACAGACGGTTGGTGACGGTGGTTTCTACAGACAGTTGTTGACGGTGGTTTCTAAAGATAGTTGTTGACTGTGGTTTCTACAGACAGTTGGTGATGGTGGTTTCTACAGATAGATGTTGACGGTGGTTTCTACAGACGGTTGGTGACGGTGGTTTCTACAGACTGTTGGTGACAGTGGTTTCTACAGACTGTTGGTGAAGGTGGTTTCTACAGACGGTTGGTGACGGTGGTTTCTACAGACGGTTGGTGACGGTGGTTTCTACAGACGGTTGGTGAAGGTGGTTTCTACAGACGGTTGGTGACGGTGGTTTGTAAAGATAGTTGTTGACGGTGGTTTCTACAGACAGATGGTGACGGTGGTTTCTACAGACAGATGGTGACGGTGGTTTCTACAGACGGTTGGTGAAGGTGGTTTCTACAGACGGTTGGTGAAGGTGGTTTCTACAGACAGATGGTGATGGTGGTTTCTACAGACTGTTGTTGATGGTGTTTTCTTCAGACGGTTGGTGAAGGTGGTTTCTACAGACAGATGGTGATGGTGGTTTCTACAGACAGTTGGTGAAGGTGGTTTCTACAGACTTTTTGTTGATGGTGGTTTCTACAGACAGTTGGTGACAGTGGTTTCTACAGACGGTTGGTGAAGGTGGTTTCTACAGACAGTTGGTGACGGTGGTTTCTACAGACGGTTGGTGAAGGTGGTTTCTACAGACAGATGGTGATGGTGGTTTCTACAGACTGTTGTTGATGGTGTTTTCTTCAGACGGTTGGTGAAGGTGGTTTCTACAGACAGATGGTGATGGTGGTTTCTACAGACGGTTGGTGAAGGTGGTTTCTACAGACTGTTGTTGATGGTGGTTTCTACAGACAGATGCTGATGGTGTTTTCTTCAGACGGTTGGTGAAGGTGGTTTCTACAGACAGATGGTGATGGTGGTTTCTACAGACGGTTGGTGAAGGTGGTTTCTACAGACTGTTGTTGATGGTGGTTTCTACAGACAGTTGTTGAAGGTGGTTTCTATAGACGGTTGGTGACGGTGGTTTCTACAGACGGTTGGTGATGGTGGTTTCTACAGACAGTTGTTGAAGGATGTTTCTACGGACAGTTGTTGACGGTGGTTTCTACAGACGGTTGGTGACGGTGGTTTCCACAGACTGTTGGTGACGGTGGTTTCTACAGACGGTTGGTGAAGGTGGTTTCTACAGACGGTTGGTGACGGTGGTTTCTACAGACGGTTGGTGAAGGTGGTTTCTACAGACGGTTGGTGACGGTGGTTTCTACAGACGGTTGGTGACGGTTGTTTCTACAGACAGATAGTGACGGTGGTTTGTACAGACAGTTGTTGACGGTGGTTTCTACAGACAGTTGTTCAAGGTGGTTTCTACAGATAGATATTGACGGGGGTTTCTACAGACAGTTGTTGACGGTGGTTTCTACAGACAGATGTTGACGGTGGTTTTTACAGACAGTTGTTGACGGTGGTTTCTAGAGACAGATGTTGACGGTGGTTTCTACAGACAGTTGTTGACAGTGGTTTGTAAAGATAGTTGGTGACGGTGGTTTCTACAGACAGATGGTGACGGTGGTTTCTACAGACAGTTGTTGTAGGTGGTTTCTACAGACAGTTGTTGACGGTGGTTTCTACAGACAGTTGTTGAAGGATGTTTCTACAGACAGTTGTTGACGTTGGTTTCTACAGACAGATGTTGACGGTGGTTTTTACAGACAGTTGTTGACGGTGGTTTCTAGAGACAGATGTTGACGGTGGTTTCTACAGACAGTTGTTGACAGTGGTTTGTAAAGATAGTTGGTGACGGTGGTTTCTACAGACAGATGGTGACGGTGGTTTCTACAGACAGTTGTTGACGGTGGTTTCTACAGACAGATGGTGACGGTGGTTTCTACAGACAGTTGGTGACGGTGGTTTCTACAGACAGTTGTTGACGGTGGTTTCTACAGACAGTTGTTGAAGGTGGTTTCTACAGATAAATTTTGACGGGGGTTTCTACAGACAGTTGGTGACGGTGGTTTCTACAGACAGTTGTTGACGGTGGTTTCTACAGACAGTTATTGAAGGTGGTTTCTACAGATAGATGTTGACAGGGGTTTCTACAGACGGTTGGTGACGGTGGTTTCTACAGACAGTTGTTGACGGTGGTTTCTACAGACAGTTGTTGTAGGTGGTTTCTACAGATAGATGTTGACCGGGGTTTCTACAGACAGTTGTTGACGGTGGTTTCTACAGACAGTTGTTGAAGGATGTTTCTACGGACAGTTGTTGACGGTGGTTTCTACAGACGGTTGGTGACGGTGGTTTCTACAGACTGTTGGTGACGGTGGTTTCTACAGACGGTTGGTGAAGGTGGTTTCTACAGACGGTTGGTGACGGTGGTTTCTACAGACGGTTGGTGAAGGTGGTTTCTACAGACGGTTGGTGACGGTGGTTTCTACAGACGGTTGGTGACGGTGGTTTCTACAGACAGATAGTGACGGTGGTTTGTACAGACAGTTGTTGACGGTGGTTTCTACAGACAGTTGTTGACGGTGGTTTCTACAGACAGTTGTTGAAGGATGTTTCTACAGACAGTTGTTGACGGTGGTTTCTACAGACGGTTGGTGACGGTGGTTTCTACAGACTGTTGGTGACGGTGGTTTCTACAGACGGTTGGTGAAGGTGGTTTCTACAGACGGTTGGTGACGGTGGTTTCTACAGACGGTTGGTGACGGTGGTTTCTACAGACGGTTGGTGAAGGTGGTTTCTACAGACGGTTGGTGACGGTGGTTTCTACAGACAGTTGTTGTAGGTGGTTTCTACAGACGGTTGGGGAAGTTGGTTTCTACAGACAGATGGTGACGGTGGTTTCTACAGACGGTTGGTGAAGGTGGTTTCTACAGACGGTTGGTGGAGGTGGTTTCTACAGACAGATGGTGATGGTGGTTTCTACAGACTGTTGTTGATGGTGTTTTCTTCAGACGGTTGGTGAAGGTGGTTTCTACAGACTGTTGGTGATGGTGTTTTCTTCAGACGGTTGGTGAAGGTGGTTTCTACAGACAGATGGTGACGGTGGTTTCTACAGACAGTTGGTGATGGTGGTTTGTACAGACGGTTGGTGACGGTGGTTTCTACAGACAGTTGTTGACGGTGGTTTCTAAAGATAGATGGTGACGGTGGTTTCTATAGACAGATGGTGACGGTGGTTTCTACAGACAGATGGTGACGGTGGTTTCTACAGACAGTTGGTGACGGTGGTTTGTACAGACGGTTGGTGACGGTGGTTTCTACAGACAGTTGTTGACAGTGGTTTCTACAGACAAATGGTGACGGTGGTTTGTACAGACGGTTGGTGACGGTGGTTTCTACCGACAGTTGGTGACGGTGGTTTCTACAGACAGTTGTTGACGGTGGTTTCTACACACTGTTGGTGACGGTGGTTTCTACAGACAGTTGTTGACGGTGGTTTCTACAGACAGTTGTTGACGGTGGTTTCTACAGACAGTTGTTGAAGGTGGTTTCTACAGATAGATGTTGACGGGGGTTTCTACAGACAGTTGTTGACAGTGGTTTGTAAAGATAGTTGTTGACGGTGGTTTCTACAGACAGTTGTTGAAGGTGGTTTCTACAGATAGATGTTGACGGTGGTTTCTACAGACAGATGGTGACGGTGGTTTGTACAGACGGTTGGTGACGGTGGTTTCTACCGACAGTTGGTGACGGTGGTTTCTACAGACAGTTGTTGACGGTGGTTTCTACAGACAGTTGGTGACGGTGGTTTCTACAGACAGTTGTTGACGGTGGTTTCTACAGACAGTTGTTGAAGGTGGTTTCTACAGATAAATGTTGACGGGGGTTTCTACAGACAGTTGGTGACGGTGGTTTCTACAGACAGTTGTTGACGGTGGTTTCTACAGACAGTTGTTGAAGGTGGTTTCTACAGATAGATGTTGACAGGGGTTTCTACAGACAGTTGGTGACGGTGGTTTCTACAGAAAGTTGTTGACGGTGGTTTCTACAGACAGTTGTTGTAGGTGGTTTCTACAGATAGATGTTGACCGGGGTTTCTACAGACAGTTGTTGACGGTGGTTTCTACAGACAGTTGTTGAAGGATGTTTCTACGGACAGTTGTTGACGGTGGTTTCTACAGACGGTTGGTGACGGTGGTTTCTACAGACTGTTGGTGACGGTGGTTTCTACAGACGGTTGGTGAAGGTGGTTTCTACAGACGGTTGGTGACGGTGGTTTCTACAGACGGTTGGTGACGGTGGTTTCTACAGACGGTTGGTGAAGGTGGTTTCTACAGACGGTTGGTGACGGTGGTTTCTACAGACGGTTGGTGACGGTGGTTTCTACAGACAGATAGTGACGGTGGTTTGTACAGACAGTTGTTGACGGTGGTTTCTACAGACAGTTGTTGACGGTGGTTTCTACAGACAGTTGTTGAAGGTGGTTTCTACAGATAGATGTTGACGGGGGTTTCTACAGACAGTTGTTGACGGTGCTTTCTACAGACAGTTGTTGAAGGATGTTTCTACAGACAGTTGTTGACGGTGGTTTCTACAGACGGTTGGTGACGGTGGTTTCTACAGACGGTTGGTGACGGTGGTTTCTACAGACGGTTGGTGAAGGTGGTTTCTACAGACGGTTGGTGACGGTGGTTTCTACAGACGGTTGGTGACGGTGGTTTCTACAGACGGTTGGGGAAGTTGGTTTCTACAGACAGATGGTGACGGTGGTTTCTACAGACGGTTGGTGAAGGTGGTTTCTACAGACGGTCTGTGAAGGTGGTTTCTACAGACAGATGGTGATGGTGGTTTCTACAGACTGTTGTTGATGGTGTTTTCTTCAGACGGTTGGTAAAGGTGGTTTCTAGACACTGTTGGTGATGGTGTTTTCTTCAGACGGTTGGTGAAGGTGGTTTCTACAGACAGATGGTGACGGTGGTTTCTACAGACAGTTGGTGACGGTGGTTTGTACAGACGGTTGGTGACGGTGGTTTCTACAGACAGTTGTTGACGGTGGTTTCTAAAGATAGTTGTTGACTGTGGTTTCTACAGACAGTTGGTGACGGTGGTTTCTACAGATAGATGTTGACGGTGGTTTCTACAGACGGTTGGTGACGGTGGTTTCTACAGACTGTTGGTGACAGTGGTTTCTACAGACTGTTGGTGAAGGTGGTTTCTACAGACGGTTGGTGACGGTGGTTTCTACAGACGGTTGGTGACGGTGGTTTCTACAGACGGTTGGTGAAGGTGGTTTCTACAGACGGTTGGTGACGGTGGTTTGTAAAGATAGTTGTTGACGGTGGTTTCTACAGACAGATGGTGACGGTGGTTTCTACAGACAGATGGTGACGGTGGTTTCTACAGACGGTTGGTGAAGGTGGTTTCTACAGACGGTTGGTGACGGTGGTTTCTACAGACGGTTGGTGACGGTGGTTTCTACAGACGGTTGGTGAAGGTGGTTTCTACAGACGGTTGGTGACGGTGGTTTCTACAGACGGTTGGTAAAGGTGGTTTCTACACACTGTTGGTGATGGTGTTTTCTTCAGACGGTTGGTGAAGGTGGTTTCTACAGACAGATGGTGACGGTGGTTTCTACAGACAGTTGGTGACGGTGGTTTGTACAGACGGTTGGTGACGGTGGTTTCTACAGACAGTTGTTGACGGTGGTTTCTAAAGATAGTTGTTGACTGTGGTTTCTACAGACAGTTGGTGACGGTGGTTTCTACAGATAGATGTTGACGGTGGTTTCTACAGACGGTTGGTGACGGTGGTTTCTACAGACTGTTGGTGACAGTGGTTTCTACAGACTGTTGGTGAAGGTGGTTTCTACAGACGGTTGGTGACGGTGGTTTCTACAGACGGTTGGTGACGGTGGTTTCTACAGACGGTTGGTGAAGGTGGTTTCTACAGACGGTTGGTGACGGTGGTTTGTAAAGATAGTTGTTGACGGTGGTTTCTACAGACAGATGGTGACGGTGGTTTCTACAGACAGATGGTGACGGTGGTTTCTACAGACGGTTGGTGAAGGTGGTTTCTACAGACGGTTGGTGAAGGTGGTTTCTACAGACAGATGGTGATGGTGGTTTCTACAGACTGTTGTTGATGGTGTTTTCTTCAGACGGTTGGTGAAGGTGGTTTCTACAGACAGATGGTGATGGTGGTTTCTACAGACAGTTGGTGAAGGTGGTTTCTACAGACTTTTTGTTGATGGTGGTTTCTACAGACAGTTGGTGACAGTGGTTTCTACAGACGGTTGGTGAAGGTGGTTTCTACAGACAGTTGGTGACGGTGGTTTCTACAGACGGTTGGTGAAGGTGGTTTCTACAGACAGATGGTGATGGTGGTTTCTACAGACTGTTGTTGATGGTGTTTTCTTCAGACGGTTGGTGAAGGTGGTTTCTACAGACAGATGGTGATGGTGGTTTCTACAGACGGTTGGTGAAGGTGGTTTCTACAGACTGTTGTTGATGGTGGTTTCTACAGACAGATGCTGATGGTGTTTTCTTCAGACGGTTGGTGAAGGTGGTTTCTACAGACAGATGGTGATGGTGGTTTCTACAGACGGTTGGTGAAGGTGGTTTCTACAGACTGTTGTTGATGGTGGTTTCTACAGACAGTTGTTGAAGGTGGTTTCTATAGACGGTTGGTGACGGTGGTTTCTACAGACGGTTGGTGATGGTGGTTTCTATAGACGGTTGGTGAAGGTGGTTTCTACAGACTGTTGTTGATGGTGGTTTCTACAGACGGTTGGTGAAGGTGGTTTCTACAGACTGTTGTTGATGGTGGTTTCTACAGACAGATGGTGATGGTGTTTTCTTCAGACGGTTGGTGAAGGTGGTTTCTACAGACAGATGGTGATGGTGGTTTCTACAGACGGTTGGTGAAGGTGGTTTCTACAGACTGTTGTTGATGGTGGTTTCTACAGACAGTTGGTGACGGTGGTTTCTACAGACTGTTGGTGACAGTGGTTTCTACAGACAGTTGGTGAAGGTGGTTTCTATAGACGGTTGGTGACGGTGGTTTCTACAGACGGTTGGTGAAGGTGGTTTCTATAGACGGTTGGTGAAGGTGGTTTCTATAGATGGTTGGTGAAGGTGGTTTCTACAGACTGTTGTTGATGGTGGTTTCTACAGACAGTTGGTGAAGGTGGTTTCTATAGACGGTTGGTGACGGTGGTTTCTACAGACAGTTGTTGACGGTGGTTTCTACAGACAGTTGTTGAAGGTGGTTTCTACAGATAAATGTTGACGGGGGTTTCTACAGACAGTTGGTGACGGTGGTTTCTACAGACAGTTGTTGACGGTGGTTTCTACAGACAGTTGTTGAAGGTGGTTTCTACATATAGATGTTGACAGGGGTTTCTACAGACAGTTGGTGACGGTGGTTTCTACAGAAAGTTGTTGACGGTGGTTTCTACAGACAGTTGTTGTAGGTGGTTTCTACAGATAGATGTTGACCGGGGTTTCTACAGACAGTTGTTGACGGTGGTTTCTACAGACAGTTGTTGAAGGATGTTTCTACGGACAGTTGTTGACGGTGGTTTCTACAGACGGTTGGTGACGGTGGTTTCTACAGACTGTTGGTGACGGTGGTTTCTACAGACGGTTGGTGAAGGTGGTTTCTACAGACAGATGGTGATGGTGGTTTCTACAGACGGTTGGTGAAGGTGGTTTCTACAGACTGTTGTTGATGGTGGTTTCTACAGACAGATGCTGATGGTGTTTTCTTCAGACGGTTGGTGAAGGTGGTTTCTACAGACAGATGGTGATGGTGGTTTCTACAGACGGTTGGTGAAGGTGGTTTCTACAGACTGTTGTTGATGGTGGTTTCTACAGACAGTTGTTGAAGGTGGTTTCTATAGACGGTTGGTGACGGTGGTTTCTACAGACGGTTGGTGATGGTGGTTTCTATAGACGGTTGGTGAAGGTGGTTTCTACAGACTGTTGTTGATGGTGGTTTCTACAGACGGTTGGTGAAGGTGGTTTCTACAGACTGTTGTTGATGGTGGTTTCTACAGACAGATGGTGATGGTGTTTTCTTCAGACGGTTGGTGAAGGTGGTTTCTACAGACAGATGGTGATGGTGGTTTCTACAGACGGTTGGTGAAGGTGGTTTCTACAGACTGTTGTTGATGGTGGTTTCTACAGACAGTTGGTGACGGTGGTTTCTACAGACTGTTGGTGACAGTGGTTTCTACAGACAGTTGGTGAAGGTGGTTTCTATAGACGGTTGGTGACGGTGGTTTCTACAGACGGTTGGTGAAGGTGGTTTCTATAGACGGTTGGTGAAGGTGGTTTCTATAGATGGTTGGTGAAGGTGGTTTCTACAGACTGTTGTTGATGGTGGTTTCTACAGACAGTTGGTGAAGGTGGTTTCTATAGACGGTTGGTGACGGTGGTTTCTACAGACAGTTGTTGACGGTGGTTTCTACAGACAGTTGTTGAAGGTGGTTTCTACAGATAAATGTTGACGGGGGTTTCTACAGACAGTTGGTGACGGTGGTTTCTACAGACAGTTGTTGACGGTGGTTTCTACAGACAGTTGTTGAAGGTGGTTTCTACATATAGATGTTGACAGGGGTTTCTACAGACAGTTGGTGACGGTGGTTTCTACAGAAAGTTGTTGACGGTGGTTTCTACAGACAGTTGTTGTAGGTGGTTTCTACAGATAGATGTTGACCGGGGTTTCTACAGACAGTTGTTGACGGTGGTTTCTACAGACAGTTGTTGAAGGATGTTTCTACGGACAGTTGTTGACGGTGGTTTCTACAGACGGTTGGTGACGGTGGTTTCTACAGACTGTTGGTGACGGTGGTTTCTACAGACGGTTGGTGAAGGTGGTTTCTACAGACGGTAGGTGATGGTGGTTTCTACAGACGGTTGGTGACGGTGGTTTCTACAGACGGTTGGTGAAGGTGGTTTCTACAGACGGTTGGTGACGGTGGTTTCTACAGACGGTTGGTGACGGTGGTTTCTACAGACAGATAGTGACGGTGGTTTGTACAGACAGTTGTTGACGGTGGTTTCTACAGACAGTTGTTGACGGTGGTTTCTACAGACAGTTGTTGAAGGTGGTTTCTACAGATAGATGTTGACGGGGGTTTCTACAGACAGTTGTTGACGGTGCTTTCTACAGACAGTTGTTGAAGGATGTTTCTACAGACAGTTGTTGACGGTGGTTTCTACAGACGGTTGGTGACGGTGGTTTCTACAGACTGTTGGTGACGGTGGTTTCTACAGACGGTTGGTGAAGGTGGTTTCTACAGACGGTTGGTGACGGTGGTTTCTACAGACGGTTGGTGACGGTGGTTTCTACAGACGGTTGGTGAAGGTGGTTTCTACAGACTGTTGGTGACGGTGGTTTCTACAGACGGTTGGTGAAGGTGGTTTCTACAGACAGATGGTGATGGTGGTTTCTACAGACTGTTGTTGATGGTGTTTTCTTCAGACGGTTGGTGAAGGTGGTTTCTACAGACAGATGGTGATGGTGGTTTCTACAGACGGTTGGTGAAGGTGGTTTCTACAGACTGTTGTTGATGGTGGTTTCTACAGACAGATGCTGATGGTGTTTTCTTCAGACGGTTGGTGAAGGTGGTTTCTACAGACAGATGGTGATGGTGGTTTCTACAGACGGTTGGTGAAGGTGGTTTCTACAGACTGTTGTTGATGGTGGTTTCTACAGACAGTTGTTGAAGGTGGTTTCTATAGACGGTTGGTGACGGTGGTTTCTACAGACGGTTGGTGATGGTGGTTTCTATAGACGGTTGGTGAAGGTGGTTTCTACAGACTGTTGTTGATGGTGGTTTCTACAGACGGTTGGTGAAGGTGGTTTCTACAGACTGTTGTTGATGGTGGTTTCTACAGACAGATGGTGATGGTGTTTTCTTCAGACGGTTGGTGAAGGTGGTTTCTACAGACAGATGGTGATGGTGGTTTCTACAGACGGTTGGTGAAGGTGGTTTCTACAGACTGTTGTTGATGGTGGTTTCTACAGACAGTTGGTGACGGTGGTTTCTACAGACTGTTGGTGACAGTGGTTTCTACAGACAGTTGGTGAAGGTGGTTTCTATAGACGGTTGGTGACGGTGGTTTCTACAGACGGTTGGTGAAGGTGGTTTCTATAGACGGTTGGTGAAGGTGGTTTCTATAGATGGTTGGTGAAGGTGGTTTCTACAGACTGTTGTTGATGGTGGTTTCTACAGACAGTTGGTGAAGGTGGTTTCTATAGACGGTTGGTGACGGTGGTTTCTACAGACAGTTGTTGACGGTGGTTTCTACAGACAGTTGTTGAAGGTGGTTTCTACAGATAAATGTTGACGGGGGTTTCTACAGACAGTTGGTGACGGTGGTTTCTACAGACAGTTGTTGACGGTGGTTTCTACAGACAGTTGTTGAAGGTGGTTTCTACAGATAGATGTTGACAGGGGTTTCTACAGACAGTTGGTGACGGTGGTTTCTACAGAAAGTTGTTGACGGTGGTTTCTACAGACAGTTGTTGTAGGTGGTTTCTACAGATAGATGTTGACCGGGGTTTCTACAGACAGTTGTTGACGGTGGTTTCTACAGACAGTTGTTGAAGGATGTTTCTACGGACAGTTGTTGACGGTGGTTTCTACAGACGGTTGGTGACGGTGGTTTCTACAGACTGTTGGTGACGGTGGTTTCTACAGACGGTTGGTGAAGGTGGTTTCTACAGACGGTAGGTGATGGTGGTTTCTACAGACGGTTGGTGACGGTGGTTTCTACAGACGGTTGGTGAAGGTGGTTTCTACAGACGGTTGGTGACGGTGGTTTCTACAGACGGTTGGTGACGGTGGTTTCTACAGACAGATAGTGACGGTGGTTTGTACAGACAGTTGTTGACGGTGGTTTCTACAGACAGTTGTTGACGGTGGTTTCTACAGACAGTTGTTGAAGGTGGTTTCTACAGATAGATGTTGACGGGGGTTTCTACAGACAGTTGTTGACGGTGCTTTCTACAGACAGTTGTTGAAGGATGTTTCTACAGACAGTTGTTGACGGTGGTTTCTACAGACGGTTGGTGACGGTGGTTTCTACAGACTGTTGGTGACGGTGGTTTCTACAGACGGTTGGTGAAGGTGGTTTCTACAGACGGTTGGTGACGGTGGTTTCTACAGACGGTTGGTGACGGTGGTTTCTACAGACGGTTGGTGAAGGTGGTTTCTACAGACTGTTGGTGACGGTGGTTTCTACAGACGGTTGGTGACGGTG
>JBBDHG010000326.1:305000-330000 GCA_037951165.1 Lophius americanus
ACTGACCAATGACCTCACAGATAATGACGTCTCTGACCGACGACCTCACAGACCGATGATCTCACAGACCGACGACCTCACAGACCGACGACCTCAAAGACCGACGACCTCACAGACCGACGACCTCACAGACCGACGACCTCACAGACCGACGACCTCACAGACCGACGACCTCACAGACCGACGACCTCACAGACCGACAACCTCACAGACCGACGACCTCACTGACCGAAGACCTCACAGAATGATGTCTTCACAGATAGTGACCTCACTGACCGTTGACCTCACAGAGCGATGACCTCACAGATAATGACGTCTCTGACCGACGACCTCACAGACCGATGACCTCACAGACCGATGACCTCACAGATAGTGACCTCACAGACCGATGACCTCAAAGACAGACGACCTCAAAGACCGACGACCTCACAGACCGACGACCTCCCAGACCGATGACCTCACAGACCGATGACCGACGACCTCACAGACCGACGACCTCACAGACCGACGACCTCACAGACCGACGACCTCACAGACCGACGACCTCACAGACCGACGACCTCACAGACCGATGACCGACGACCTCACAGACCGACGACCTCACAGACCGACGAGATCACAGACCGACGACCTCACAGACCGACGACCTCACAGACCGACGACCTCACAGACCGACGACCTCACAGACCGACGACCTCACTGACCGATGACCTCACAGAATGATGTCTTCACAGATAGTGACCTCACTGACCGTTGACCTCACAGAGCGATGACCTCACAGATAATGACGTCTCTGACCGACGACCTCACAGACCGATGACCTCACAGACCGATGACCTCACAGACCGATGACCTCACAGATAGTGACGTCTCTGACCGATGACCTCAAAGACAGACGACCTCAAAGACCGACGACCTCACAGACCGACGACCTCACAGACCGACGACCTCACAGACCGATGACCGACGACCTCACAGACCGACGACCTCACAGACCGACGACCTCACAGACCGACGACCTCACAGACCGACGACCTCACAGACCGACGACCTCACAGACCGACGACCTCACAGACCGATGACCTCACAGAGCGACGACCTCACAGACCGACGACCTCACAGACCGACGACCTCACAGACCGACGACCTCACAGACCGACGACCTCACAGAGCGATGACCTCACAGACCGATGACCTCACAGACCGATGACCTCACATTATCCCTCGGTAGGATCCATGTTTCCCTGCAGTGTAGAAGTCCAGAGTTCTGATCTGGTTCTAAAGGCCTCAGACATGATTTCTGTCACACAGCTGCTGCGGCACAAACAGCCTTTTTTGGGTTTTGGGTTCTTGTAGGATATTTCAGTCCTGAAGTATCACAGAGGTCAGAGTCCGGCTGTCTGTCCCACAGAGACGACTGCAGAGACTCAGACGTGAAGACTTTGTCTCTTTGTCTCTTTGTCTCTTTGTCTCTGTCCCACTTCACTGAATGTCCCACCAGCTGTCACAGATGATTCTGATTCCTGTTCTTGTGGGTTGCCGTCGGGTCGGTGAAAGAACAAACGGAACCAGGCTCTGGCGTCTTATCTGTCTGTCCAGCTGTGGTCTCTGAGGGCCGGTCCCACTTCCTGTCCCGTTGCACCGCCCGATAACAGAGATCTCAGTATGCGGCGGGGGGCCGGGGGCCGGGGGCGGCTGAACACTGGGGACAACAGTTAGTTGTGGAGCCTCCACCCAACGTCATGTGACGGACAGGCCCGATGTCCCGGCCTGGTTCAGCCCGGAGACAAACGGGCCCAATGTGAGAGAAGAAGTCTTGTGGGTTCTGGGCATCGGACCAGGAGTGGACCGCGGGACACTCCCTCTGAAGTGACGTAGTTGTTAGTCACGCCAGTTTGTTCAGCTAGCTAGCATGGGCTATATTAACTCTCTTCTTCTATGGTCTGTTCCCTTTAAAGGTCTCCACGGCAGATCGTCTGTCTCCATCTCCTCCTGTCCTCTTTCACAACAACCAACTGCATGTCCTCTCCCACTACCCCCAGAAACCTCCTCTTTGCTCCTCCCCTTCTTCTCCTGCCTGCAGCTCCACCTCCAGCATCCTTCTCATTCTCACTGACTTCTGTCCATTTCTTTTTTTCCAGCGACTGATTGTTTTTATTTTGTTAGCGTCTCAAACTGCTGCTCCAGCGGACGGAGGTTCATCTCCAGAACTCAGCAAAGGTTCTGATGTGGTTTCTCCACATCAGAACAGTGAGGACAGAGAAGGTCAGAAGGAGCTGATGGAGGAGGACAGAGAAGGTCAGAAGGAGCTGATGGAGGAGGACAGAGAAGGTCAGAAGGAGCTGATGGAGGAGGACAGAGAAGGTCAGAAGGAGCTGATGGAGGAGGACAGAGAAGGTCAGAAGGAGCTGATGGAGGAGGACAGAGAAGGTCAGAAGGAGCTGATGGAGGAGGACAGAGAAGGTCAGAAGGAGCTGATGGAGGAGGACAGAGAAGGTCAGAAGGAGCTGATGGAGGAGGACAGAGAAGGTCAGAAGGAGCTGATGGAGGAGGACAGAGAAAGTCAGAAGGAGCTGATGGAGGAGGACAGAGAAGGTCAGAAGGAGCTGATGGAGGAGGACAGAGAAGGTCAGAAGGAGCTGATGGAGGAGGACAGAGAAGGTCAGAAGGAGCTGCAGGAGGAGAAGAAGGGGAGGAGCAAAGAGGAGGTTTCTGGATGGTTCTGGACTGTGTTGAAATAAAAGTCCAATGACTTGAGGACTGAACCGGGTCGTGGGTTAGGGTTAGGGTTAGGGTTAGAGGTGGATCCCCTCGGCGTGATGAAAGACGTTTCAGTAGGAGAACCTGAATCAGGAACAAGTCACCCGTTTCCTCCTCTGTCTTTAGGAAGTTGACCTCTGGAACGTCTCCCCCCAGGGTTCCACATTATTCCCAGAGTGTCGAGCGTGGTCCCGGAGAGCTGCCTGCTGATCGTGGTGGGGCTGCTGGTGGGGGGCATCATCAAAGCCGTGGAACAGGAAGCCCCCGTCCTGGACTCCAAGCTCTTCTTCCTCTACCTGCTGCCTCCCATCATCCTCGACGCCGGCTACTTCCTGCCCATCCGGGCCTTCACGGAGAACCTGGGCACCATCCTGACCTTCGCGGTGGTGGGGACCCTGTGGAACGCCTTCTTCGTGGGCGGGATGATGTACGCCGTGTGTCAGATCGAGGGGGCGGGGCTGGCCGGCGTGGACCTGCTGTCCTGCCTGCTGTTCGGCTCCATCATCTCGGCGGTGGACCCGGTGGCCGTCCTGGCCGTGTTCGAGGAGATCCACATCAACGAGCTGCTGCACATCCTGGTGTTCGGCGAGTCGCTGCTCAACGACGCCGTCACTGTGGTGAGGGTCCCGCCGGGGGTTTTACCGAAACGTGTCAAAATAAGAGCTTCAGTTTTACCAAAACATGTCAAAATAAAAGCAGGTTTTACCAAAACATGTCAAAATAAAAGCTTCAGTTTACAAAAACATGTCAAAATAAAAGCTTTAGTTTTACCAAAACATGTCAAAATAAAAGCTAGTTTTACCAAAACATGTCAAAATAAAAGCTTCAGTTTTACCAAAACATGTCAAAATAAAAGCAGGTTTTACCAAAAAATGTCAAAATAAAAGCTAGTTTTACCAAAACATGTCAAAATAAAAGCTTCAGTTTTACCAAAACATGTCAAAATAAAAGCAGGTTTTACCAAAAAATGTCAAAATAAAAGCTAGATTTACCGAAACATTTCAAAATAAAAGCTAGTTTTACCAAAAAATGTCAAAATAAAAGCTAGTTTTACCAAAACATGTCAAAATAAAAGCTTCAGTTTTACCAAAACATGTCAAAATAAAAGCAGGTTTTACCAAAAAATGTCAAAATAAAAGCTAGATTTACCGAAACATTTCAAAATAAAAGCTAGTTTTACCAAAACATTTCAAAATAAAAGCTAGTTTTACAAAAACATGTCAAAATTAAAGCTAGTTTTTCCAAAACATGTCAAAATAAAAGCCTCAGTTTTACAAAAACATGTCAAAATAAAAGCTTCAGTTTTACCAAAACATGTCAAAATAAAAGGCTCAGTTTTAAAAAAAACATGTCAAAATAAAAGCTTTAGTTCTACCAAAACATGTCAAAATAAAAGCCTCAGTTTTACCAAAGCATGTCAAAATAAAAGCTTCAGTTTTACCAAAACATGTCAAAATAAAAGCTTCAGTTTTACCAAAACATGTCAAAATAAAAGCTTCAGTTTTACCAAAACATGTCAAAAAAAGCTATTTTTTAAAAAACATGTCAAAATAAAAGCTAGTTTTACCAAAACATTTCAAAATAAAAGCTACAGTTTTACAAAAACATGTCAAAAGCTTCAGTTTTACTGAACATGTCAAAATAAAAGCCTCAGTTTTATAAAAACATGTCAAAATAAAAGCTTCAGTTTTACCAAAACATGTCAAAATAAAAGCTTCAGTTTTACCAAAACATGTCAAAATAAAAGCTTCAGTTTTACTAAAACATGTCAAAATAAAAGCTAGTTTTACAAAAACATGTCAAAATTTAAGCTACAGTTTTTCCAAAACATGTCAAAATAAAAGCCTCAGTTTTACCAAAACATGTGAAAATAAAAGCTTCAGTTTTACCAAAACATGTCAAAATAAAAGCTTCAGTTTTACCAAAACATGTCAAAATAAAAGCTTTAGTTTTACCAAAACATGTCAAAATAAAGCTAGTTTTACTAAAACATGTCAAACTAAAAGCTTCAGTTTTACCAAAACATTTCAAAATAAAAGCTTCAGTTTTACCAAAACATGTCTAAATAAAAGCTTCAGTTTTACCAAAACATGTCAAAATAAAAGCTAGTTTTACTAAAACATGTCAAAATAAAAGCTAGTTTTACCAAAACATGTCAAAATAAAAGCTAGTTTTACTAAAACATGTCAAAATAAAAGCTAGTTTTACTAAAACATGTCAAAATAAAAGCTAGTTTTACAAAAACATGTCAAAATAAAAGCTAGTTTTACAAAAACATGTCAAAATAAAAGCTAGTTTTACCAAAACATGTCAAAATAAAAGCTTCAGTTTTACCAAAACATGTCAAAATAAAAGCTTCAGTTTTACCAAACATGTCAAAATAAAAGCTTCAGTTTTACCAAAACATGTCAAAATAAAAGCTTTAGTTTTACTAAAACATGTCAAAATAAAAGCTTCAGTTTTACCAAAACATTTCAAAATAAAAGCTACAGGTTTACAAAAACATGTCAAAATAAAGCTAGTTTTACCAAAACATGTCAAACTAAAAGCTTCAGTTTTACCAAAACATGTCAAACTAAAAGCTTCAGTTTTACCAAAACATTTCAAAATAAAAGCTTCAGTTTTACCCAAACATGTCAAAATAAAGCTAGTTTTACTAAAACATGTCAAAATAAAAGCTAGTTTTACAAAAACATGTCAAAATAAAAGCTAGTTTTACCAAAACATGTCAAAATAAAAGCTAGTTTTACCAAAACATGTCAAAATAAAGCTAGTTTTACTAAAACATGTCAAAATAAAAGCTAGTTTTACAAAAACATGTCAAAATAAAAGCTAGTTTTACCAAAACATGTCAAAATAAGCCTCAGTTTTACCAAAACATGTCAAAATAAAAGCTTCAGTTTTACCAAAACATGTAAAAATTAAAGCTTCGGTTTTACCAAAACATTTCAAAATAAAAGCTTCAGTTTTACCAAAACATGTCAAAATAAAAGCTACTGATTTATCAAAACATGTCAAAACAAAAGCTATTTTTTTAAAAAAATGTCAAAATAAAAGCTAGTTTTACAAAAACATTTCAAAATAAAAGCTACAGTTTTACAAAAATATGTAAATATTAAAGCTAGTTTTACAAAAACATTTCAAAATTAAAGGTACAGTTTTACAAAAACATTTCAAAATAAAAGCTAGTTTTACAACAAAAATGTTAAAATAAAAGTTAGTTTTACCAAAACATGTAAAAATTAAAGCTACAGTTTTACCAAAACATGTCAAAATAAAAGCTAGTTTTACAAAAACATGTTAAAATTAAAGCTACAGTTTTACAAAAACATGTAAAAAAAAAGAGCTAGTTTTACCAAACATTTCAAAATAAAAGCTACTGATTTATCAAAACATCTCAAAATAAAAGATTCAGTTTTACCAAAACATGTCAAAATAAAAGCTACAGTTTTACCAAAACATGTTCAAATAAAAGCTACAGTTTTACCAAAACATGTCAAAATAAAAGGTAGTTTTACTAAAACATGTCAAAATAAAGCTAGTTTTACTAAAACATGTCAAAATAAAGCTAGTTTTACCAAAACATGTCAAAATAAAAGCTTCAGTTTTACCAAAACATGTCAAAATAAAAGCTAGTTTTACCAAAACATGTCAAAATAAAAGCAGGTTTTACTAAAACATGTCAAAATAAAAGCTACAGTTTTACCAAAACATGTCAAAATAAAGCTAGTTTTACTAAAACATGTCAAAATAAAAGCAGGTTTTACCAAAACATGTCAAAATAAAAGCTTCAGTTTACAAAAACATGTCAAAATAAAAGCCTCAGTTTTACCAAAACATGTCAAAATAAAAGCTTCAGTTTTACCAAAACATGTCAAAATAAAAGCTTCAGTTTTACCAAAACATTTCAAAATAAAAGCTTCAGTTTTACCAAAACATGTCAAAATAAAAGCTATTTTTTAAAAAACATGTCAAAATAAAAGCTTCAGTTTTACCAAAACATGTCAAAATAAAAGCTATTTTTTAAAAAACATGTCAAAATAAAAGCTAGTTTTACAAAAACATTTCAAAATAAAAGCTACAGTTTTACAAAAACATGTAAATATTAAAGCTACAGTTTAACCAAAACATGTCAAAATAAAAGGTACAGTTTTACAAAAACATTCCAAAATAAAAGCTAGTTTTACAAAAACATGTCAAAATTAAAGCTAGTTTTACCAAAACATGTCAAAATAAAAGCTAGTTTTACAAAAACATGTAAAAATTAAAGCTACAGTTTTACCAAAACATGTCAAAATAAAAGCTAGTTTTACAAAAACATGTTAAAATTAAAGCTACAGTTTTACAAAAACATGTAAAAAAAAAAGCTAGTTTTACCAAAAATTTCAAAATAAAAGCTACTGATTTATCAAAACATCTTAAAATAAAAGATTCAGTTTCACTAAAACATGTCAAAATAAAAACAGGTTTTACTAAAACATGTCAAAATAAAAGCAGGTTTTACTAAAACATGTCAAAATAAAGCTAGTTTTACTAAAACATGTCAAAATAAAGCTAGTTTTACCAAAACATGTCAAAATAAAAGCTTCAGTTTTACCAAAACATGTCAAAATAAAAGCTACTTTTACCAAAACATGTCAAAATAAAAGCAGGTTTTACTAAAACATGTCAAAATTAAAGCTACAGTTTTACCAAAACATGTCAAAATAAAGCTAGTTTTACTAAAACATGTCAAAATAAAAGCAGGTTTTACCAAAACATGTCAAAATAAAAGCTTCAGTTTACAAAAACATGTCAAAATAAAAGCTTCAGTTTTACCAAAAAATGTCAAAATAAAAGCTTCAGTTTACAAAAACATGTCAAAATAAAAGCTTCAGTTTTACCAAAAAATGTCAAAATAAAAGCTTCAGTTTACAAAAACATGTCAAAATAAAGCTAGTTTTACCAAAACATGTCAAAATAAAAGCTTCAGTTTTACCAAAACATGTCAAAATAAAAGCTACAGTTTACAAAAACATGTCAAAATAAAAGCTTCAGTTTTACCAAAACATGTCAAAATAAAAGCTACTTATTTATCAAAACATGTCAAAATAAAAGCTTCAGTTTAAAAAAACATGTCAAAATAAAAGCTTCAGTTTTACCAAAACATGTCAAAATAAAGCTAGTTTTACCAAAACATGTCAAAATAAAGCTATTTTTTAAAAAACATGTCAAAATAAAAGCTAGTTTTACCAACAAATTTCAAAATAAAAGCTACAGTTTTACAAAAAGTTGTAAAAATTAAAGCTAGTTTTACAAAAACATTTCAAAATAAAAGCAGGTTTTACCAAAACATGTCAAAATAAAAGCTTCAGTTTTACCAAAAAATGTCAAAATAAAAGCTTCAGTTTACAAAAAGTTGTAAAAATTAAAGCTAGTTTTACAAAAACATGTCAAAATAAAAGCGTTACGTGTGTGTGTGTTGTTGTATATGTCAGACTGATGCGTTCAGTCTGATGAAGAGCGTTCAGCCTGATGAAGGGGGTTCAGCCTGATGAAGAGCATTTTATCTGATGAAGAGCGTTTTTTTTGATGAAGAGGGTTTAGTCTGATGAAGAGAGGGTTTAGTCTGATGAAGAGAGGGTTCAGTCTGATGGAGAGGGTTCAGCCTGATGAAGAGGGTTCAGCGTGATGAAGAGCCTACAGTCTGATGAAGACCTGCTCGTCTGTGGGCCGTATTGACTGGATCAGAACAGCTCGATGATGCCGATGAGAAAAAGGCTAAAAAGTTTGTGGTGGGTCAAAAACTGGACAGGACCGGCTTCTGGACCAGAGGTGGTCCATGTTCTGGTCTGATTAGGACTTCAGGAATGGGTGTGGATTCCACGGCGCCCCCTACAGGACGTCCTAGCAGTGGTACCGGTCCTGTGGGAACCTTCTAAAAAGCACCAGGAGGGAAAAGACTTTCTGCTGCTCCTTCTTTGTGTTTGATCAGGATCTGTCTACATTTCATGGGTTTCTGTTAGAGGTGTGTGGGACCGGTTCTGGTTCAGCTCCACCCGCGAACCTTGTGCTGGGTCCGGGTGACGGCGTGCAGCGGCGCCCTCAGCGAACCACCGCTGTGACAGTTGGGCTTCTGTCAGGTGTGACTGGAGGGAATGACCTCTGCTCTGATCTCCAGAGGACGGAGGCGGGTCGCAGCAGGTTGGTTGACGTCAGAGGGACGGGTCGGTACTTATGTGGGCCGAGTGAGATTCTTGAACGTTTGAGACTCTTACCTGACGGAACGCTGGGTCAGTGGTTGGCGCTGTTTCCCCTCAGCAAGAAGGTAGCGGGTTCGAATCCACCTCCGCCGGCCTTTTGTACCGGAGTTTGTTTGTTGTCCGGGAACTCAGGCTCCTCCCACAATCCCAAAACATGTGTGTGATATTAATAATGTTAATAATAGTAATGATAATATTAATAATAATAATAATGTTAATATTAACAATAATAATAATAGTAATGTTAATAATAGTAATAATAATACTGTTAATAGTAATAATAATAATGTTAATATTAACAATAATAATAATAATACTGTTAATAGTAATAATGTTAATAATAGTAATGTTAATATTAGTAATAATAATAATACTGTTAATAGTAATAATGTTAATAGTAATAATGTTAATAATAATAATAATACTGTTAATAGTAATAATGTTAATAGTAATAATGTTAATAATAATAATAATAATACTGTTAATAGTAATAATGTTAATAGTAATAATGTTAATAATAATAATAATAATAATACTGTTAATAGTAATAATGTTAATAGTAATAATGTTAATAATAATAATAATACTGTTAATAGTAATAATGTTAATAGTAATAATGTTAATAATAGTAATGTTAATATTAATAATAATAATACTGTTAATAGTAATAATGTTAATAATAATAATAATACTGTTAATAGTAATAATGTTAATAGTAATGTTAATAATAATAATAATACTGTTAATAGTAATAATGATAATAATAATAATACTGTTAATAGTAATAATGTTAATAGTAATAATGATAATAATAGTAATAATAATACTGTTAATAGTAATAATGTTAATAATAGTAATGTTAATATTAATAATAACAATAATAATATTGTTAATAGTAATAATGTTAATAATAATAATACTGTTAATAGTAATAATGTTAATAATAGTAATGTTAATATTAATAACAATAATAATAATATTGTTAATAGTAATAATAATGTTAATATTAACAATAATAATAATAGTAATGTTAATAATAGTAATGTTAATAATAATAATAATAATACTGTTAATAGTAATAATAATAATGTTAATAATAGTAATGTTAATATTAATAATATTAATAATAATACTGTTAATAGTAATAATAATAATGTTAATAATAGTAATGTTAATATTAATAACAATAATAATAATACTGTTAATAGTAAGAATGTTAATAATAGTAATGTTAATATTAATAATAATAATAATAATACTGTTAATGGTAATAATAATGTTAATATTAACAATAATAAAAATAATGTTAATAATAGTAATGTTAATAATAATAATAATAATAATAATAATACTGTTAATAGTAATAGTAATAATGTTAATATTAACAATAAAAATACTGTTAATAGTAATAATGTTAATAATAGTAATGTTAATATTAATAATAATAATACTGTTAATAGTAATAATGTTAATAATAATAATAATACTGTTAAAAGTAATAATGTTAATAATAGTAATGTTAATATTAATAATAATAATACTGTTAATAGTAATAATGTTAATAATAACAATAATAATACTGTTAATAGTAATAATGTTAATAATAACAATAATAATACTGTTAATAGTAATAATGTTAATAATAGTAATGTTAATAATAATAATAATAATAATACTGTTAATGGTAATAATAATAATGTTAATATTAACAATAATAAAAATAATGTTAATAATAGTAATGTTAATATTAATAATAATAATACTGTTAATAGTAATAGTAATAATGTTAATATTAACAATAATAATACTGTTAATAGTAATAATGTTAAAAATAGTAATGTTAATATTAATAATAATAATACTGTTAATAGTAATAATGTTAATAATAATAATACTGTTAATAGTAATAATGTTAATAATAACAATAATAATACTGTTAATAGTAATAATGTTAATAATAACAATAATAATACTGTTAATAGTAATAATGTTAATAACAATAATAATACTGTTAATAGTAATAATGTTAATAATAGTAATGTTAATATAAATAATAATAATACTGTTAATAGTAATAATGTTAATAATAACAATAATAATACTGTTAATAGTAATAATGTTAATAATAACAATAATAATACTGTTAATAGTAATAATGTTAATAATAGTAATGTTAATATTAATAATAATGGTCATAACGATAATAATATGGGAAGATTATTTTAGGGTTAGTAAGATGTTAGGAGAAACATAGCAGCATAACTCACAAAGAAACATTTATCTTCTAATAACTCTTTGATGTTGTTGATAAATCGTTTACCTTGAGCGAAGAACAACGTTTCATTAATAATCATTGATCTGAATGAGGATTTCTTTACCCTGACAGTGAATTGGAATGAATTTCAATCCTGTAGGAGGAACAGGAACAGGAACAGGAAGTGTGCCCGTCTTCCTGTCAGGGGTTGATGCCCGATAACCTTACTAATAACTAGGATCATTATTATTTTGGTTATTAACTGAGTTAAAGTCAACATTCTTGTGCTTTTAGAAAGCAACAAGTGATAAAACCTCTTCATGAAACAACGTTCTAAACAACGGAGGAGGCTTTAAATGTTTCTGTTTGTTCCAAACTTTGATGTCCTCGTTGAGAGAAAACACACAACGCCTGACTTTAGCAGAGTGACACGTCGCTCCACAAACAAAGATGTTCTCTTTACTCCAGTCCAGTTACAGGATTCTGTTTGTTCATCCTCGCGGGCTTAAAACCAGAACGATAGAAAGTCCAACTCATCGGACAGTCTTCATACTGATGAAGACTGTTACCTCCTCCTCCTCCTCCTCGGTGGCCCCTGGCGTTTCAGCATCCACATGCTGCCACTGGTTCAGATTCTACACGGGTCCAGTCACATTTTCAACCAGAAATAGAGACTCAGAATGAGCAGAACCAGAGGTTAAAGGTCGCGGTGAGAGGGGGGGGGGACCCTCTGAGGAGCGTGTGAAAGTACTTTCAGCCGTTCTCCCGTTCTATTCAGAGTTCGGTTTATGTTTCTTAAACCCGGTCCACATTCAGCCTCCTTCAGAATATTCTGCTGGTACAAGGAATAAGGATGCGTTCAATTCTGTCGTACATTCTCAGTTATGGTCGTACGCAGGGTTCTGGACGTACCGAGGTCCAAAACAACGAGCTTGGAGGCAAACATCATATAAGAGCTTTAAAACCGGGTCAGTGGTCCCTAGAATAAATTAACAGCGGCTGTCAGAGGTAAAAATAATCTTTCCCTCAGCAACAGAACCGTTGACCCGTCCCAGACCAGGCCCTCCCCCTCCAGCAGGCGTAACCAGATTATCAGATAGTCCTGCTTCATCAAGCTGTCGGCGCCGGTTCTTACTGCTCTCCCTCAGCAGAACCCCACAAACCCGTTTGTGGACCAGTTCTCCATAAAGGAGACGTTTGGATTTACTCCAGTAGGGGGCGACGGCGACTCAGGCGGTAGGGCGTAGTTCCACTTATCTGAAGGTCGGGGGTTCGATCCCAGAACCTCCGGTCCAAGTGTCCTTCAGCAAAATACTGAACCCTGATGTTTGTTCCACTGGTGAATGAATGATGTTTGAATGTTTACTGGTCCTGATGATCATGTGACGCCTTCATGGCAGCTTCTATCATCACTGTGTGAATGTTTGTGTGAATGTTAGTGTGAATGGGTGAATGTTAGTGTGAACGTTAGTGTGAAAGGGTGAATGTTAGTGTGAATGTTAGTGTGAATGTTAGTGTGAAAGGGTGAATGTTAGTGTGAATGTTAGTGTGAAAGGGTGAATGTTAGTGTGAATGTTAGTGTGAATGTTTGGGTGAATGTTAGTGTGAAAGGTTGAATGTTTGTGTGAGAGTGTGAATGTTAGTGTGAATGTCTGTATGAATGGGTGAATGTTTGTGTGAATGGGTGATTGTTAGTGTGAATGTTAATGTGAATTGGTGAATGTTAGTATAAAAGGTGAATGTCTGTGTGAATGTGCGAATATTAGGTTGAATGTTAGTGTGAATGGGTGAACGTTAGTGTGAATGGGTGAATGTTAGTGTGAACGTTAGTGTGAATGGATGAATGATTGTGTGAATGTTAGTGTGAACGTTAGTGTGAATGGGTGAATGTTTGTGTGAATGTTTGGGTGAATGTTAGTCTGAATGGGTGAATGTTAGTGTGAAAGGGTGAATCTTTGTGTGAATGGGTGAATGTCTGTATCAATGGGTGAACGTTAGTGTGAATGTTAGTGTGAATGTTAGTATGAATGTTTGGGTGAATGTTTGCATGAAAGGGTGAATGATTGTGTGAATTTTTTGTGTGAGAGTGTGAATATTAGTGTGAATTTTAGTGTTAATTGGTGAATGTTAGTGTAAAAGGCGAATGTCTGTATGAATGGGTGAATGTTAGTGTGAATGGGTGAATGTTAGTGTGAATGGGTGAATGTTAGTGTGAATGGGTGATTGTTAGTGTGAATGTTAATGTGAATGTTAGTGTGAATTGGTGAATGTTACTATAAAAGGTGAATGTCTGTGTGAATGTGCGAATATTAGGGTGAACGTTAGTTTGAATGGGTGAATGAATGGGTGAACATCAGAACCTCTCGGGTCTCCAGTCTCCTCCGTCAGTCCAGTCGGACCATTATTATTATTATTACTATTAATAATGATAACAATAAAGGTAATTCTAATTAATAATACAAATGATTACAAATAGTCTTATTGTTATAATAATAATTCTAAGAACAATAATGTATTTTTTTATTATTATTCTAATTATTGTTACCACTACTAATAATCATAATAATGCGTCATTGTTTGTTGTTGTTGTTGTTGTTGTTACTCTATGTAATACAATAATATTACAATAACCAATATATACCAATGAAAGATTAACTGCAGCTGCCAAAAACATCAGGACTACCTCAAAGTCTGGGGTCATAATGTTCTGGGTTGATGCATTCTGGGAGATGTTTGTGTGTGATGTCTCTCCTGATTGGACCAACGGACGTCCCTCACACAAACGGCGTGTTAAAGCACCAATCAGGACAGGTTCTTCTGTCTGCAGGTTCTGTACCACCTGTTGGAGGAGTTCTCTCACGCGGGGACCGTGACGGTGGTCGACGCCCTCCTCGGCGTGGTCTGCTTCCTCGTGGTTTCGGTGGGGGGCATCACGGTGGGGGCCTTCTACGGCATCCTGGGTGCCTTTACCTCCCGCTTCACCCTTCACACCAGAGTCATCGAGCCGCTCTTCGTCTTCCTCTACAGCTACATGGCGTACCTGTCCGCGGAGGTCTTCCACCTGTCAGGCATCATGTCGTAAGTCCAGACGTTCTGCTCAGTGAAGACACCTGCCTGTCTTCAGGCGCTGCTGGTTCTTCACTTCCTGTTTGAAGACAACTAAAGGGAAGTCCCTTGAAAACGTTTGACTGCTTCTTTGAGGAGGGAGACGAACAAAAAATCACGTTTTTTAAATTCCAGTGATTGAGAAATAAGTTTTTCTCTCACCTTCTATCACAATATCTCAATCTTCACGGACGATCGGTCACTTTGGTCAAGGCCCTCATAAACCCACCACTTCCTGTTTCCAAACTCTCTACTTTATCCACCCAAGTAGGAGGAGTTATCTTAAGTCATCAAAATCACAGAAGTCAAGAAGGAACAGCAGACAGATCTATAGATATAGATCTATACATGCTGAATAGATATATATGTATATATATATATATATATATATATATATATATATATATATATATATATATACAGTATATATATATATATATATATATATATATATACTGTATATATATATATATATATATATATATATATATACTGTATAGATCTATATATACTGTGTGTATATATATATACTGTATATATATATATATACATATATATATATACAGTATATATATATCTGTGTGTATATATATATACTGTATATATATATATATATACATATATATATATACAGTATATATATATGTATACATGCTGAATATATATATTTACATCTATATATACAGTATAGATACATATAATGTGTGTATACGTAGCAGGTTTTGGGCTCCAATCACCTCCTTTCATCTCTCTTTCACCTCCCTTCATCTCTCTTTCACCTCCCTTCACGTCCTTACATCTCTCTTTCACCTCCCTTCATCTCTCTTTCACCTCCCTTCACGTCCTTACATCTCTTTCACTTCCTTTCATCTCTTTTATTTCTCTTTTATCTCTCTTTCACGTCCTTTCATCTCTTTCACTTCCTTTCATCTCTTTTATTTGTCTTTTATCTCTCTTTCACGTCCTTTCATCTCTATTTCAAAGGAGATGACAGGAAGGGATTCAGTGCGTCGGTGAACACATGATTCTCCGCTCCTGTCTCCAACAGACTGATTGCGTGTGGCGTGGTGATGCGGCCGTACGTGGAGGCCAACATCTCCCACAAGTCCTACACCACCATCAAATACTTCCTGAAGATGTGGAGCAGCGTGAGCGAGACTCTCATCTTCATCTTCCTCGGTGTCTCCACTGTGGCCGGTCCTCACGCCTGGAACTGGACCTTCGTGGTTTGCACTGTGATCCTCTGTCTGGTGTCCAGAGTTCTGGGTCAGTACACGAGAACGCCGGCTGATAGATGGAAAACGAGGAGTTCGTTTTAGCCGAACTCAGACCGGAAGCGTGAGAAAGGCGTGAGGGCGTGGCCTGATGTTTGGTGTAGGGGCGGAGCGTCATGAAGGATACAACAGAGACCTGAGAAGAATCAGTGTTCCTATCTGCGGTTCTTCCTCTGCATCTTCTGTCTCCTCTTCTGTCTTCCAGGAGTCATCGGTCTCACATTCGTCATCAATAAATTCCGTATCGTGAAGCTGACCAAGAAGGACCAGTTCATCGTGGCGTACGGTGGCCTGAGAGGAGCCATAGCCTTCTCTCTGGGCTTCCTGCTGACCAACAGTGAGATGAAGTTCATGTTCCTCACCGCCATCATCACAGTCATCTTCTTCACTGTCTTTGTGCAGGTGAGAGGACTTCTGAGTGAGTGTGATTCTTGAGGAGGAATCAGTAAACACCTCTGTGTGTGTGTGTGTGTGTGTGTGTGTGTGTGTGTGTGTGTGTGTGTGTGTGTGTGTGTGTGTGTGTGTGTGTGTGTGTGTGTGTAATGTGTGTGTGTAATGTGTGTGTGTGTGTAATGTGTGTGTGTGTGTGTGTGTAATGTGTGTGTGTAATATGTGTGTGTGTGTGTAATATGTGTGTGTGAGTGTGTGTAAGACAGTCCTCTGTGTGTGTGTGTGTAATATGTGTGTGTGAGTGTGTGTAAGACAGTCCTCTGTGTGTGAGTGTGTAATATAGTCCTCTATGTGTTTGTGTAATATAGTCCTCTATGTGTGTGTGTGTGCATGTAATATAGGCCTCTGTATGTGAGTGTGTGTAATATAGTCCTCTATGTGTGTGTGAGTGTGTGTAATATGGTCCTCTATGTGTGTGTGTGAGTGTGTGTAATATGGTCCTCTATGTGAGTGTGTGTAATATAGTCCTCTATGTGTGTGTGTGTGCATGTAATATAGGCCTCTGTATGTGAGTGTGTGTAATATAGTCCTCTATGTGTGTGTGTGAGTGTGTGTAATATGGTCCTCTATGTGTGTGTGTGAGTGTGTGTAATATGGTCCTCTATGTGTGTGTGTGAGTGTGTGTAATATGGTCCTGTATGTGTTTGTGTGTGTAATATAGTCCTCTATGTGTGTGAGTGTGTGTGTTATATAGTTCTGAATCTGTGTGTGTGTGTGTGTGTGTGTGTGTGTGTGTAATATAGTCCTCTATGTGTGTGTGTGTGTAATATAGTCCTCTATGTGTGTGTGTGTGTGTGTGTGTAATATAGTCCTCTATGTGTATGTTTGTGTAATATTGTCCTCTATGTGTGTGTGTGTGTGTGTGTGTGTAATATAGTCCTCTATGTGTATGTTTGTGTAATATTGTCCTCTATGTGTGTGTGTGTGTGTGTGTGTGTAATATAGTCCTCTATGTGTGTGAGTGTGTGTGTTATATAGTTCTGAATCTGTGTGTGTGTGTTGTATAGTCCTGTGTGTGTTTGTGTTTTATAGTCCTCTGTGTGTGTGTGTGTGTGTGTGTTTTATAGTCCTCTGTGTGTGAGTGTGAGTAAGATAGTCCTCTATGTATGTGTGTGCATGTAATATAGGCCTGTGTGTGTGTGTGTGTGTGTGTGTGTGTGTGTGTGTGTGTGTGTGTGTGTGTGTGTGTGTGTGTGTGTGTGTGTGTGTGTTGGGGGGAGGCTTATTAAAGGTTGGAATCTGTATCTTCATCACCAGAAAGAAACACATTTTGCACACTGCACCTTTAAATCTGCAAACGTCTGAGTCTTCCTCACTTGTGTCACCGTCTCCAGGGAATGACCATCAGGCCTCTGGTGGAGCTTCTGGCAGTGAAGAAGAAGAAAGAGCACAAAGAATCCATCAACGAGGAGATCCACACACAGGTGAGACGGAGACACGCAGACAGAACCTTCTCCTAACTCCACACCTGTAGATCACCTTCTTCATCCTCTCTCTTTCAGTTCTTGGATCATCTCCTCACAGGAATAGAATGCATCTGTGGTCACTATGGACACCATCACTGGAAAGACAAGTAGGATTCTTCTCCCTGTCCTCCTTCATTCTCAACATAGCCTGAATTATAAATTAAATGTATTATTATTATTATTAACTAATGCCAAAGAGTCCCAGAAGTAGGAAGTGACAAATCCTTCATGAAACATTCACAACGGAAAGGGTTAAAATGTTTACCGTCAAATGTTTACCGTCATATGTTTACCGTCAAATGTTTACCGTCATATGTTTACCGTCATATGTTTACCGTCAAATGTTTACCGTCAAATGTTTACCGTCAAATGTTTACCGTCATATGTTTACCGTCATATGTTTACCGTCATATGTTTACCGTCATATGTTTACAGTCATATGTTTACCGTCATATGTTTACCGTCATATGTTTACCGTCAAATGTTTACCGTCAAATGTTTACCGTCATGTGTTTACCGTCATATGTTTACCGTCATATGTTTACAGTCATATGTTTACCGTCATATGTTTACAGTCAAATGTTTACCGTCATATGTTTACCGTCATATGTTTACAGTCATATGTTTACCGTCATATGTTTACCGTCATATGTTTACCGTCAAATGTTTACCGTCAAATGTTTACCGTCATGTGTTTACCGTCATATGTTTACCGTCATATGTTTACAGTCATATGTTTACCGTCATATGTTTACCGTCAAATGTTTACCGTCACATGTTTACCGTCATTTGTTTACCGTCACATGTTTACCGTCATATGTTTACCGTCATATGTTTACCGTCATATGTTTACCGTCATATGTTTACCGTCATATGTTTACCCTCATATGTTTACCGTCATATGTTTACCCTCATATGTTTACCCTCATATGTTTACCCTCATATGTTTACCCTCATATGTTTACCGTCACATGTTTACCGTCATGTTTACCGTCATATGTTTACCGTCATATGTTTACCCTCATATGTTTACCGTCACATGTTTACCGTCATATGTTTACCGTCATTTGTTTACCGTCACATGTTTACCGTCATATGTTTACCGTCACATGTTTACCGTCATGTGTTTACCCTCATATGTTTACCGTCATATGTTTACCGTCATATGTTTACTGTCATATGTTTACCCTCATATGTTTACCGTCATGTGTTTACCGTCATGTGTTTACCGTCATATGTTTACCGTCATATGTTTACCGTCATGTGTTTACCGTCATGTGTTTACCCTCATATGTTTACCGTCAAGTGTTTACCGTCATATGTTTACCGTCATATGTTTACCCTCATATGTTTACCGTCATGTGTTTACCGTCATGTGTTTACCGTCATATGTTTACCGTCATATGTTTACCGTCATATGTTTACCGTCATATGTTTACCGTCATATGTTTACCGTCATATGTTTACCGTCATATGTTTACCCTCATATGTTTACCCTCATATGTTTACCCTCATATGTTTACCCTCATATGTTTACCGTCACATGTTTACCGTCATGTTTACCGTCATATGTTTACCGTCATATGTTTACCCTCATATGTTTACCGTCACATGTTTACCGTCATATGTTTACCGTCATTTGTTTACCGTCACATGTTTACCGTCATATGTTTACCGTCACATGTTTACCGTCATGTGTTTACCCTCATATGTTTACCGTCATATGTTTACCGTCATATGTTTACTGTCATATGTTTACCGTCATATGTTTACCCTCATATGTTTACCGTCATGTGTTTACCGTCATGTGTTTACCGTCATATGTTTACCGTCATATGTTTACCGTCATGTGTTTACCGTCATGTGTTTACCCTCATATGTTTACCGTCAAGTGTTTACCGTCATATGTTTACCGTCATATGTTTACCCTCATATGTTTACCGTCATGTGTTTACCGTCATGTGTTTACCGTCATATGTTTACCGTCATATGTTTACCCTCATATGTTTACCGTCACATGTTTACCGTCATGTGTTTACCGTCATGTGTTTACCGTCATATGTTTACCGTCATGTGTTTACCGTCATGTGTTTACCGTCATATGTTTACCGTCATATGTTTACCGTCATATGTTTACCCTCATATGTTTACCGTCATATGTTTACCGTCATGTGTTTACCGTCATGTGTTTACCGTCATATGTTTACCGTCATATGTTTACCGTCATGTGTTTACCCTCATATGTTTACCGTCATGTGTTTACCGTCATATGTTTACCGTCATATGTTTACCCTCATATGTTTACCCTCATATGTTTACCGTCATATGTTTTTACTCAGTCAAAACAACAACAGACTCATGAAATGTTTCCTGAGGAAGTTTCGTATTTCTCTTCTTTATGTGTGAGTCACAGGACTGACTTTTATTCATTTCTAAGTAACGACATGCTGTGTAACAAGTTTATCAAGAGTAATTATATGGATCAATATTTCCATGAAAAAGTGTTTTTGGTTCATGAGTAAATTAATTCATAAATAGAAATAGTCTAAAACTGTTTATTTATGAAGAAAAAAAGAAAATATACTGAAATAGTATAGAACACTTTTTCCAAACTAATGTTAAATTATATGTGATATAATATATTCATAATTATATGTGATATAATATATTCATAATTATATGTGATATCATATATTCATAATTATATGTGATATAATATATTCATAATTATGTGTGATATAATATATTCATAATTATGTGTGATATAATATATTCATAATTATATGTGATATAATATATTCATAATTATGTGTGATATAATATATTCATAATTATATGTGATATAATATATTCATAATTATATGTGATATAATATATTCATAATTATATGTGATATCATATATTCATAATTATATGTGATATCATATATTCATAATTATATGTGATATCATATATTCATAATTATATGTGATATAATATATTCATAATTATATGTGATATCATATATTCATAATTATGTGTGATATCATATATTCATAATTATATGTGATATAATATATTCATAATTATGTGTGATATCATATATTCATAATTATGTGTGATATAATATATTCATAATTATGTGTGATATAATATATTCATAATTATGTTTGATATAATATATTCATAATTATGTGTGATATAATATATTCATAATTATGTGTGATATCATATATTCATAATTATGTGTGATATAATATATTCATAATTATGTGTGATATCATATATTCATAATTATGTGTGATATAATATATTCATAATTATGTGTGATATAATATATTCATAATTATGTGTGATATAATATATTCATAATTATGTGTGATATAATATATTCATAATTATGTGTGATATAATATATTCATAATTATGTGTGATATAATATATTCATAATTTTATGTGATATAATATATTCATAATTATATGTGATATAATATATTCATAATTATATGTGATATACAGGAAAAAAGTTCTGAATATTATTTTCCACTTATTAAAATAGATACCGCCAAATTTCACAGACTGCACCTTTAAATGCTTGAAGAATTCCATCAAATAAATAAATTGAAGCTCATTGATTATTTTTTACGCAGTAAAACAGCAGAATTTTTCTATAAATGAGACAAAAGGAATTAAAGAGAAGAAATCAGGCTCTGGTGTCTCACTTTACACAGACAGACAGACAGACACAGACAGACAGACAGACTGAAGGACGGACAGACAGAGACAGACAGAGACACAGACAGAGAGACTGAAGGACGGACAGACAGAGACACAGACAGACTGAAGGACAGACAGACAGAGACACAGACGGACAGAATGACGGACAGAATGACGGACAGAATGACGGACAGAATGACGGACAGAATGACGGACAGAATGACGGACAGAATGACGGACAGACAGCATATGAAAGTGCAGAATGTCTGCGGTGAGATTTGGGATGTGGACTGATGTGGACTGATGTGGACTGATGTGGACTGATGTGGACTGATGTGGACGGCGATGTCTCTGCTCTCAGGCTGAACCGCTTCAATAAGGCTTACGTGAAGCGGTGGCTGATCGCGGGCGAGCGATCCACCGAGCCTCAGCTCATCTCTTTCTACAACAAGATGGAGATGAAGCAGGCCATCATGCTGGTGGAGAGCGGGAGCGCCGCCAAGCTGCCCTCAATCCTGTCCTCCGCGTCCACGCAGTGAGTATCAGTATCCGTCCCCAGGGAGGTCCAGGGCCGCCTGTATAAACGCCTGTGATCCTTTTTAGTAGAAGGGTTTTATTTGGACTTATTTTACACACTGGTATTAACTCCACTCTCCGTTTCTCCCTTTCATCCTTCTTCTATGGATCTCATCTAGCTGCACATTTACATCGGTTTTATTTTAGCTGGAAGCTAAAAAACCTTCTGGTTGGCTTGAATAAGTCACTCTAAGATTCTGATCCGAGGGTCAGATCAGAACTGGGCCTCCAGACGGTTGACATTTGTGGCTCCGCCCCTGTGGACGTCCCACAGATACACATTTGTCCACTTTAAGAGAAGCACCACTAGTAGTATTCCTGCTAGCACTGTACACATGCAGTGTTAGTAGTGGACACATGCAGTGTTAGTAGTGGACACATGCAGTGTAAGTAGTGGATGTATGCAGTGTTAGTAGTGGACACATGCAGTGTTAGTAGTGGACGTATGCAGTGTAAGTAGTGGACGCATGCAGTGTTAGTAGTGGACGTATGCAGTGTAAGTAGTGGACACATGCAGTGTAAGTAGTGGACGTATGCAGTGTTAGAAGTGGACACATGCAGTGTTAGTAGTGGACACATGCAGTGTTAGTAGTGGACACATGCAGTGTTAGTAGTGGACATATGCAGTGCTAGTAGTGGATGTATGCAGTGTTAGTAGTGGACACATGCAGTCTAAGTAGTGGACATATGCAGTGTTAGTAGTGGACGTATGCAGTGTAAGTAGTGGACGCATGCAGTGTTAGTAGTGGACGTATGCAGTGTAAGTAGTGGACACATGCAGTGTAAGTAGTGGACGTATGCAGTGTTAGAAGTGGACACATGCAGTGTTAGTAGTGGACACATGCAGTGTTAGTAGTGGACACATGCAGTGTTAGTAGTGGACATATGCAGTGCTAGTAGTGGATGTATGCAGTGTAAGTAGTGGACACATGCAGTCTAAGTAGTGGACATATGCAGTGTAAGTAGTGGATGTATGCAGTGTAAGTAGTGGATGTATGCAGTGTAAGTAGTGGACACATGCAGTGTTAGTAGTGGACACATGCAGTGTTATAAATTAAATGTATTATTATTATTATTATTATTATAAGTAGTGGATGTATGCAGTGTTAGTAGTGGACACATGCAGTGTTAGTAGTGGACACATGCAGTGTTATAAATTAAATGTATTATTATTATTATTATTATTATTATAAGTAGTGGATGTATGCAGTGTTAGTAGTGGACACATGCAGTGTTAGTAGTGGACGTATGCAGTGTAAGTAGTGGATGTATGCAGTGTTAGTAGTGGACACATGCAGTGTAAGTAGTGGATATATGCAGTGTTAGTAGTGGACACATGCAGTGTTAGTAGTGGACGTATGCAGTGTAAGTAGTGGACGTATGCAGTGTAAGTAGTGGACGTATGCAGTGTTAGTAGTGGACACATGCAGTGTTAGTAGTGGACACATGCAGTGTTAGTAGTGGACGTATGGAGTGTTAGTAGTGGACACATGCAGTGTAAGTAGTGGATATATGCAGTGTCAGTAGTGGACACATGCAGTGTTAGTAGTGGACGTATGCAGTGTAAGTAGTGGACGTATGCAGTGTAAGTAGTGGACACATGCAGTGTTAGTAGTGGACGTATGGAGTGTTAGTAGTGGACACATGCAGTGTAAGTAGTGGACACATGCAGTGTTAGTAGTGGACGTATGCAGTGTAAGTAGTGGACGTATGCAGTGTTAGTAGTGGACACATGCAGTGTTAGTAGTGGACACATGCAGTGTTAGTAGTGGACGTATGCAGTGTAAGTAGTGGATGTATGCAGTGTAAGTAGTGGACACATGCAGTGTAAGTAGTGGATGTATGCAGTGTAAGTAGTGGATGTATGCAGTGTAAGTAGTGGACACATGCAGTGTAAGTAGTGGACGTATGCAGTGTAAGTAGTGGACGTATGCAGTGTAAGTAGTGGACGTATGCAGTGTAAGTAGTGGACACATGCTTGCGGTTTCACTCTGGAGGACAGCGGTCGGTGTCCTCCTTCCTCGCTGGTTGTTTCTCCACCATTTTGCCGGCTGGTGCTCAGGATGAAGATGTGACGAAAGTGAATTCACGAGCTGGTTTCACGTCACGTGACGAAGACTGTGATGTATCAGATCCCGGATCTCGCATGAAAGATGAAAGTGTCTCTGAGTCTGATTTATGTCTCTTCCGCCCGGTAACATGGACGTAGCGAGTAAACGTGAATCTAAACGTCCATGGTGCTGGGAAGATAATGATTTTCCTTGGATGCATGTTTTCCTGATAAACAAACATGAAGAACGTCTCACACAAATGTGTGGAAAATGAAGAAATGAGGTTTTTAAAACTAACTCCTGGTCCAGGAAGTAAAGCCACGGATTTTCACGATCAAAGGGGAATATTATGGTGAAAGATAGAATCAGGCGCCGCCGTGAGTTTTAGGGGACGGACGGTGGATCTGCTCCTAAATAAAGTTTCACGCCGCTACGAGAAATGGTGTAAAATGAACTTCTTCACGTGTGCGTCCACAGAAACGTCCAGCCGAGGGGGCCGGCCAGACGGCGGGCGATCCCCAGCATCTCCAAGAGTCGCGAGGAAGAAATACGAAAGATCCTGCGAGGCAACCTGCAGAAGACGAGACAGAGGGTTGGTAACCTTTGACCCCTGCAGACATGCAGACGTTTTTTAAAAATGGCAGTCACAAAGTTGTGGTTCTGGGTTTTGGATAAGGTGCCAATCATCTCAGCAGAGAGAAGGTTCTGCCTCCACACTGGCTTCAGTTCTCCTTGGGGGGCGGGTCGGCTGTGGGAACACCTAGAACTGGTTAGGATTAGGGGCCACGCAGGAGGGGCCCAGGGGCGGAGCTGGACCAGAACCGTCTCGCTGTGAGGCAGCTGTGCGACCCGTCTCACCACCTTCACTAAAGAGTTGTAAAATACCAATCTTCCTCCTGAAGACTTCCTGACTGACGTTGTTTGTCTCCACGTTTACTGTCCAGTTTAACGGACATTACAGACATCGTTAAAAAAGATAATCTGGTCAGACAGAACCGATCAGGTCTGAGGGGCTTGAAAGAAGATGGTTCTGATGGTTCTGATGGCGTGTTCTTATGTCCTCAGCTTCGCTCCTACAGCCGACACGACCTGATGATGGACCCGTTTGAGGACAACGTGAGCGAAG
>JBBDHG010000326.1:332500-343174 GCA_037951165.1 Lophius americanus
GACCAAAAAGAAAAGGTTTGGCGTACAAACCGACCCGGTACCGGATCAAAGACGCGTGAGAAACCATCAGAAGTATAAGGATCCTCTTTTTAAACCGGTAAGTGTCTTGACCAAGAACCTCTGCCTCCGTGGAGGCGGAAGCGTGAGATGTGTCATCTGACGGGTGTGTGAACGCGAGGAGTGGTCCACATGTGCGTTACTGCGTGAGCGTCGGAAACATTCCATCCTCCTCCTGAGGTCACAGAGGTCGAGCGCCTTCTCGTACACACTCTTCATCGCACGTAACTGCCTGAGCTGCTGCTGCTGCTGCTGCTGCTGCTGCTGCTGCTGCTGCTGCTGCTGCTGCTGCTGCTGCTGCTGCTGCTGCTGCTGCCTTAAATGTTCTGTGTGTGTTAGACTGTGAGCTCCTTCTTATGTTCCAATAAAACGTGTCTTTGAGCCACACTGCCCCCCCAGATTATTGGTGCCCCTTAAAGAAATGTGTCTTCATTGTCTTTGATCTTGAGCTCCAATTATTCACAAAATCTGACAAGAGCTGAGGGTCCAGATGGAAACAGACCTTCTGCTGTGGCGACCCCTGAGGACGCAGCCGAAGGACGAGGAAGAGGAGGACAGACGATGACAACATGTAAATCATGAGGAGAGATCGTTTGATCAAAGACGTCTCAGCGGGGACATCAAAGCCTGTTTCCACAGCGACTTGCTGACACGTTAACCTAAGTCCTCCGTAGGGGGCGTGAACCCTCTAGAGGGTTCGGCCCCATCGTGGCTCTTAGGCAGCAGCGGTCCAAATAACAGGGAGATGAAGTCCCCAACATGCCAACTGTCATGGGGGGGCGTGGCTTAAGAGCGACAACCATCCTCAGACAGGCACCACAGGCAACAGACATGGACTTCAACGGCACTTGGAAGGTTTATTGTGAGGAAAACCTGGAAGATTTCCTGAAAGTAGTAGGTAGGTATATTATTATGCTTTTCATTTATTGCCCCATGACCGCGGCTTTCACCTCTTTTCCTTGGGATGTGCCTCCAAGGTGCGCCAGAGATGGTTGTGAAAATGAGAAAGGAGGTGAAGCCGGTGATTGTGATTGAGCAGAAAGACAAAGATTTCACCTGTACGTTGAAGACTCCCATCTGCACCCAAGTCTTCTCCTTCAGCGTTGGGAAGGAGTCGGAGGTGACCACCATAGACGGCAGGAAGATAAAGGTAGGTGATCTGAGAAGAGAAGAGGTGATCGATAGTTGTGTGTGTGTATATATATGTGTGTGTGTGTATGTATATATATATATATGTATATGTATATGTATAAAAACATATCTGTGTATGTTTGTGATGGACAGTGCTCTGTCAGAGAGGAGGATGGGAAGCTGGTTACTGAGAACGACAAGTTCCCCTCTGTGCGTGAGATCCAAGGCGAGGAAATGGTTGAGGTCAGCTGTTTTAATTGTTTAGATTTTGCTGTAATGATGATGAGATTAATTACTGGGAATAACCACTGTTGTGAATGACATCTTTAGTCTGAACATCTCTGCATCTCTAACTCTTCCAGACCGTCACAGCAGGCTCTGTAACTTTCATCAGCAGAAGCAAACGAGTCTGATCCGCATCTGATGACAATCGGCTCTTTTCACCTGACGGTGACACCAAAGCTCATAAATCCTGGATAATGTTGATTAAATAAATAAAAGGATGGTTTGTGTCGTGACTGTGTTCTGCCGGAGGTGGAGCTGAGGGGAGGGGGCGCTGTTTGCTCTTGTACTGGATTTAAATCGGAGAAGAAGAAGCCAGCGGCTCCTTTTAACTGCGCATGCGTCGCACATATTTTCACTGCAGATCCTCCGGGCTTCCCTCTAAGACCCTTCTTCTGTTGAGAGTGTAACTTTATGGCCAGATACATGAGGCCCCCAAATACATCATTGTTTGTCAGGAATATCTCCGATGAGTCCAGGTGAGTCCAGATTATCAAATGGGATTAGAACCAAAGACCATCCACTAACGCCGTTTAGCTCCGGCGTAGCTAGCCGACTTAGCTTATAAGCTAAGATTAGCCTCTATGTCGCAGCATCAAATTACGTGATAGCCTCTCACAGTGGCGCTTTATTTGAAAAAATACAAGCGATCATGGCGAAGATTAACTTCGGCGTCAAAGTGAGCTGTGTCGTTCTTAACTAGCTGTTAGAAGTCTTTGTGGCTCCGAGACGTTTCTTTGTTTGCATCGCGGTTCTGTTGATGGCGCACGTTTGTCGGCTGATTCTTTTTGAAGACTGACAAAACGTGAACTTAGAATAAGCTTTTTGAAGTAAACACTGTGTGTCTATGTTGTTAAACGGCTTGTAGCTGAATGGCTGGTCTTTGATAGAACATAATTACAACCGATCCGGTGATCGATAGCTTCAACCTTGGTTCATCTTTTATGTATAATTAAAGCTGAAAGCAGCCACAACATAATAAAATACGCAACATCATAAAAGATTAAAGATATCCGCACGTTTATTCAGCAGCAATGTGAATAACGATAAAGTTAGAAGATCATAAAGTACTCCAGTACATCTTAAATGTACGACTTTTAATGGGAGTGGATTCATTTCACATTCTGGTATTCATACGTTTGTACAGACTGAACACTGGTTATATGTGTGTGGGGGTTTATACCTCACATTACTGTATTCATCAGACGTACACACGTTTAGCCAGTGAGCACTGTAGTTTCTAGAAAAGAAAGAGGATAATAGAGTTATCAGTTAAAACGTTTATCGTTGACACATGCTGTTAGCGGTCATAAACGTAGGAAGTAAAGATTCTACTCGTATATATTGAATTTTTTCCACTAAGGCATACGATTCCTTTAAAACCGGTATCGGCGACATTTACACCTTATCCATAAGTTAAGAGCAGAGAAGAGCAAGTGTGCACGGAAGGGAATCTATTTTTGACGGTGCAGTACCTATAAATATATAATATCTATCATATAAATACATAATACGACAGTGATGTTCTAAATTGCATCCTATATTGCACCTGAGTCCACCCTTCCACATCCTAACATCTATGGTGGCCTTCAGGCGACACAGTGATGTCACCGCCTTCAACCACATGGAGCTGCCTGTCAAGTGATGAGTGGTGACGGGTATTCCTGTTTGTAGTTGATTATGCATGTGAATATTAGAATGTTCATTCCTTTTAGGAGAGTTCCTACATTTAGCATTCTGTACCTTTAGTCCATCTGTAAAAAGTCCTTGCGTGCATCTACTCCGGTTGACCAGATGTCCTCGGAATGTTCCAGATGAAATGTCCTGCATCCCGTCTTGTTTGTTCAAAAATTACAGTCGGATGCTCTGGTGTTAAACAAAAAGAAAAGGAAGGACAATATTTTCTCTCCCTTAAAAAGCCTCTGGCGCTAATCCACGACTCATTTAAAGATTTCATGTTCATGTGTTTAGCACTTTGATCCAAATGTAAAGTGCGTTATAAATTAAATGTATCATTATTATTATGTATATAACATTATATAAAACCCATTTAACCAGTTCCTGCTGCTCACTGTGGATTTACACTGTGTTTATATTCCTGTTTGATGAAAATGTGTTTGTTTCATGCATTCCACACTGAATTCGATTTTAGAAGCTGATAGATTGTTCTTCAATATTAAATAATGGGACGACAGTTCCGCATCTGCTTTTGTCAGTTGACTGGTTTTCAAATGTGAGTGTTCTGTAAAGGGCCAGTTTATCCCAAAACACAACAGCGATGTCAGAAACAACATAGCAGCCTGTACGAAAAGAGAGATTCTAGAGCAAGAGTCATATTGAGTCAATAACCGACCAGGTGTGAAGAAGGTGGGTCAGGTCACCAGGTGAGAAGCCAAGTCCGTCTCGTTGCTTTTTGGGGTGAACTGTCCCTTTTAGCCCATTCAGCAGCTGCTCCCCCAGCTGTTCACCATTGATGATGTCACTGGAGTTGCCCATGATGGTCACATGAGTCATACTTGTATTTACGGTGTTCAGGCCTGAGGATTTGCGGCGTGAATTTGGCCGCTATGGGCCGATAGTAGATGTCTACATCCCACTTGACTTCTATACGCGACAACCGAGAGGATTTGCGTACATTCAATATCCTTTATGCTGTGTTTGTAACCCGACTAACATGTTTGACGTTCCTTTCAGCCCACCAGATATGCTCTGATGACGTATTTATCTTGCACATCATTTGATTGAATATCTAACACGCATATTTCTCTGTTATTGCTTCAGAAAATGTAAAAGCATCCAGTTGTGGAACCGGCCACAAAGAGTAACAAAGACCCGTGTAGAGTAGCTGTAAAGACAAGTCCTTCAGGATCAGAGAGGGGGAAAAGGTTGAAAAGAGAAAGTAAAGCATGAAGAGGAAAAGGGAACGGAGACGAGGCTTGGATATGGCGGCAAAGAATTGTGAAAAGAAAAGAGGTTTAAGAGGAAAAAGGCAAGCGGGAAACCCGAGTCTCTGTGGGAGTCGATTAAAGAGTGTAAAGATCAAGATGAAGTTCAAAGTCAAGCAAGGGCAAAGGTAACAAGTCTGAAGTATTTTGTATCCTCCCAGATAAATCCACAGATTTGACGTGAGAACAAAATCAGCTCTCCGTGTGGTAACCATTACATTTGAATTGAAATCCAAACCATTGAATCCACTAATTCTGCATTTGATTTCTTCTTATTCCTGTAATCTGATCCATCAGGAAACTATTTGATGCGTTTGAAAACACTTGCTTCATCTTTTATCTCTACAGAAATCTGCTCGCCGTCTTTTCTTTCTTCCACTGTGTCTCATGTGTGCTGTTGTTTATTTTGAGCCTCGACCCGAGGCCACGTGTATTAAATACATAAAGACTGCCCCCCCCGAACATACATGTCAAATGTTGTGTACTGATGCAGAGAGTGTGCATGTCGGAAAAACCCAAGGTACAGTCTAAAGCCCGGAGATATCTTTTATCCTCGGCTCCAAAGTCCACAGGAGATCAAAGGCTTTGTGTATTTGTGTGCTCTTACCAAAAACGTGCAAAGAAAACCCTTAACCCCCCCAGCATATTTGAGGATGTACGCGACGCAGAAGACGCTCTCCACAGCCTGGACAGGAAATGGGTGTGTGGCCGGCAGATTGAAATCCAGTTTGCCCAGGGCGATCGAAAGAGTGAGTGAGAACCCCTTTTTATTCCTCCGCTCAGCCAGAGTACAGTTCCTGTGCGTGTGTGTGTGTGTGTACATGTGTGTGTGCGCGTGTGTACATGTATATGTGTGTGTGTGTGTGTGTACATGTGTGGGTGTGTACGTATGTATGTGTGTGTGTATGTACATGTGTGTGTACGTATGTGTATGTGTATGTAAGTGTGTGTGTACGTGTGTGTGGGTGTGTACGTGTGTGTGTGTGTATGTACATGTATATGTGTGTGTACGTGTGTGTATGTACATGTATATGTGTGTGTACGTATGTGTGTACATGTATGTGTGTGTGTGTGTATTTACATGTGTACGTATGTGTATGTAAGTGTGTGTGTACGTGTGTATGTACATGTATGTACATGTATATGTGTGTGTGTGTACGTATGTGTGTGTGTACCTGTATGTGTGTGTGTGTGTGTGCATGTGTGGGTGTGTGTGTGTACATGTGTACGTGCGCGTGTGTGCGTGTGTATATGTGTGTGTGTGTGTGTGTGTGTGTGTACATGTATATGTGTGTGTGTGTACATGTATATATGTGTGTGTGTACATGTATATGTGTGTGTGTGTGTGTATATGTGTGTGTGTGTACATGTATATGTGTGTGTGTGTGTACATGTGTGTGTGTGTGTGTATGTATGTATGTGTGTGGGTATGTACGTGTGTGTGTGTGTGTGTGTGTGAAGACCCTGAGACCAGCATGTTTCGTATTCTCAGCTTGATTTGGGAGAAGTGGATGGATGATTATCCTGAGGTAGTTGGGACGTATTAAACCTGTAATATATAATAATAATAATAATAATAATAACGACTCTCATCATCTAATACAACCACTTATTGGTCCTTTAGTTGGTATGCAGAACACAGCGAGGTCTTGATGTTTGTTTGGTGGATAGAACTCTGTCAGTCGCCTCTACAGGTGAACGTTAAAGTGAAAGGGCGATTGTGGTTCAGAGTTAGAAAGAACCACGTTTCTGCGTGTGGATCGGAGAGGAACTGACTTCTCTGACTTCCGCCCGGTTTCTGCTTTCTCGGCTAATCGCTCTCGTCGCCGCTCTGCCAACAGCACCAAACCAGATGAAGACGAAGGATCATTCCCCCAGCAGATCCTCTCGATACGACGACCACGACCGCGACGGCCGGCGCAGGCGTTCACGCAGCCGCAGCTACGACCGGTACCGCTCCCGCAGCCAGTCTTACGAGCGCCAGCGCAGACGGTCGGAGAGTCCTCGAGAGTGAGTCGGTCCGTCTGCCGGAGGAAGCGGCCTTCTCCTCGCCGCAGGCGTATTAAAGTGTTTTCTTTTCCCCAGGTCTCGTGGACGGATGTACGCAAGAGGACGCAGCAGGAGCCGCGAGGCTGACCGGTACAACTGTTGATCTTTTTCTCTCTAAGACATGGAGAATTTACTGGGTAGCTTTCATGTAGGATTGTTTCACCGTCGTAAGACAAACTAATAATCCTGATGTTTGACCCACGGGACGAGGCTGATCAGTGTTTGACCCCTGGACTGGTTCTACAGATACAGGCAGAGGCCCCGCAGAGAGTCCAGAGGAAGATCTCGCTCCCGCTCTAAATCTGCATCTCCGCGAGAAAACCTCAACCCGGCGTCCGCGGCCCACTACACAGAGGAAGAGGTCCGACAGACACGCGGCCCGTCTCGCTCCAGGTCCCGCTCCGCATCGAGATCACGCTCCCGCTCCCGCTCCTGGGCCGGACGCAAGTCGGGCGGCCGCTAGAGAAGACCCTGCTGTCGGCCGTCGGTCCTGGAGGATTTGTTGTTTTGACCCGAATGTAACGTCCCCCTGATCCGTTTGTAGACGCTTGTTTGTGCAGCTCCGCTTTTAGAACAACGCCGGTCCCCTGCTGGGTTTTATAAAAAGATTTTGGTAAGACTTCCCTCAAACAGTCAGCCGTGTTCCAGACTTCTTGTTTTTATACCGTTGTCCTCCAAACACTGTGAACCCGCTTCTGTGGAACAAAGACCCTCAGTGTTTGAGTTAGTCCAGCCGGTCCAGCCGGTCCGGCCGGTCCAGCCTGCCTTTGGTCCACTCACCACAGTCCGGCGGTTCCAGCGCCTAACTGAACATCGTTCCTTCTACCATGTTTAGTTTCCGGGTCATTTCTCCGTCTTCGGTCCTCAGAGGAGGATGTAAAGTTTGTAGTTTGACGTTTTTTTCAGAATGAATCTTATCACTGCATGTTTTATCTTTAGTAGAAGATACTGTTATTTTGAGTAATAAATGGTGAACCTTCAGAAAACATTCTGTCTTACTGTGTTCTGTTGACCTCTGGCTCCAGCCGGGATCATCGATTGGATCCCAACAGATCAGAAGTGGGAGGGGCGGCCTAGATAAGCCGCTCAGGGGGGGAGGGGGGGTGCGGCCATGTATGAAATCGGACATGCCCCATCGATGGGTCGCAGCACGGAGGGTGGAGGATGCTCCACCAGGACGTGATGTCATGACCTCAAAATCTGTTGTAAAGTTCACCAGGAGAAGAAGTGAAGCTAAGATTGGTGTTCAGAAATATCGGACCCCCTGATTTATTCTCCCACTACAGTCAGAACCAAAGTTTCACAAAGACAGCTTTAGGAAGATCCAAACCTGATAGCAGCATAAATGTATTTATGGAACCGAAGAGGTTCCCTTTGACCAACTGGGTCTGTCCATGGAGAACTGGACCCACCCAGACCTGATCTCCATCTCTTCAGTAGAACATCTTCAGAAGCAGGAAGTTGGCTCCAAGGTCTCATCGGCAGCACACTGCCCAAATCAACAGAATTTCCAGAGGTAAAGGTCTAGGAAGGGTTCCAAAGCTGGTTCTAAGGTTCTGGGATTCAACAGACCCAAAGTGAGACACATCATCTACACACGGAGAAGACCTGGAACAAAGGTGAGCTCCACAGAAGTGGAACACCTTCCAGAATTCCTCACACAGTAACAAATATTTGTGTGAACGGGTGAATGCTGACTCACGTTTTGAAAGCGCCTCCAGTTGTCGTGCTGACTAGAAAAGCGCTGTATTGGTAAAGTCCACTGACGGACTGTGGTGGATCTGAGAAGATCGGTTCTGGTGATTAACCCTCCAGTGTGGCTGCACTAAGCAGTTCTGCAAAGAGGAGTGGGCCAAAATGCCACCAAAGTGTGAATAACTTAAAGACATGAAATATGATGAGGACTCCATGATGTTCTGCATTTAACCAACCTATCATTCAAGAACATGAGATCAAATCAGAGGTTGTGGTTGTGATTCCTCTTTAAGGCACCCTCAGATCACTACTAATCTGTTAGTGTGTGTGAGTAATCTGTTAGTGTGTGTGAGTAATCTGTAACTATGTGTGAGTAATCTGTTAGTGTGTGTAATCTGTAACTATGTGTGAGTAATCTGTTAGTGTGTGTGAGTAATCTGTAACTATGTGTGAGTAATCTGTTAGTGTGTGTGAATAATCTGTTACTATGTGTGAGTAATCTGTTAGTGTGTGTGAGTAATCTGTTAGTGTGTGTGAGTAATCTGTAACTATGTGTGAGTAATCTGTTAGTGTGTGTAATCTGTAACTATGTGTGAGTAATCTGTTAGTGTGTGTGAGTAATCTGTAACTATGTGTGAGTAATCTGTTAGTGTGTGTGAATAATCTGTTACTATGTGTGAGTAATCTGTTAGTGTGTGTGAGTAATCTGTTAGTGTGTGTGAGTAATCTGTAACTATGTGTGAGTAATCTGTTAGTGTGTGTGAGTAATCTGTAACTATGTGTGAGTAATCTGTTAGTGTGTGTGAGTAATCTGTAACTATGTGTGAGTAATCTGTTAGTGTGTGTGAGTAATCTGTTAGTGTGTGTGAGTAATCTGTAACTATGTGAGTAATCTGTTAGTGTGTGTGAGTAATCTGTAACTATGTGAGTAATCTGTTAGTGTGTGTGAGTAATCTGTAACTGTGTGTGAGTAATCTGTTAGTGTGTGTGAGTAATCTGTTAGTGTGTGTGAGTAATCTGTAACTATGTGTGAGTAATCTGTTAGTGTGTGTGAGTAATCTGTTAGTGTGTGTGAGTAATCTGTAACTATGTGTGAGTAATCTGTTAGTGTGTGTGAGTAATCTGTAACTATGTGTGAGTAATCTGTTAGTGTGTGTGAGTAATCTGTTAGTGTGTGTGAGTAATCTGTAACTATGTGAGTAATCTGTTAGTGTGTGTGAGTAATCTGTTACTATGTGTGAGTAATCTGTTAGTGTGTGTGAGTAATCAGTTACTATGTATGAGTAAACTAACTATGTGTGAGTAATCTGTTAGTGTGTGTGAGTAATCTGTTAGTGTGTGTGAGTAATCTGTAACTATGTGAGTAATCTGTTAGTGTGTGTGAGTAATCTGTAACTATGTGAGTAATCTGTTAGTGTGTGTGAGTAATCTGTTACTATGTGTGAGTAATCTGTTAGTGTGTGTGAGTAATCTGTTACTATGTGTGAGTAATCTGTTATTATGTGTGAGTAATATTTCTCTCCTCTGATGTTTTTAGATCAAAGGTTCTGACATCATGATCTTACAGAAACATGAAAGTAAACAATCAGTGAATTTGTTCAGAAACTCTTTGATAACTTCTGCATCACATTTGATAGAAATACCACAAAGTTCTTGTTCTTCTACACAGTTTCTGTGGGTCAGAACCAGGAGGACTCTCTGTTTGGACCGGATGGACAGACAATGGACCCAGAATGGGACAGAATGTGACTTTGTTTGCTATATCACCAATATCCACTAGGGAGAGCTATGTGCACATTCTATAAACTTTAGCTTTGACATCATTTGAAACTGTTCATATAAAATACAATATACAGATTTTCTAAAAAATTAATTTGTAAAGAAAACTAGAAAAATCTAGCCGAAGATGCGTCTGTCCAAACCTGCCGCAGCTGTCAGTCGGTCCGTCCACCCTGCTGCGGCTGTCAGTCGGTCCGTCCACCCTGCTGCAGCACATTGATCCGTTTGGCCCGGAACCAGAGCTGCTGGATCATTTGTGTTTGGAGGCTTTGGACCGGACCTTTGCCTGAGGAGTAGAACAGAACCCACGTGAAAGTAGGATTGGGTTCCACACCGTCGGCAAAATTCTCCCAAAGACTTTTTCACGTTTGGCGTCCAGGATGAAAGGTAGGTTTTCACTCCCTTCAGTAACATGAATGTTCTGTCTGTCCACGGATGGATCCTTCCATCATCTCTAACCTCGTCTCCTGGGCGGGACCTCGGGGAAGAAACAGAACTTAGTTATAATTAGTTTATATATATTCTATAAAAACCTTACTGGAGGACGAGCCGTCACTGATTTGTGCCTGAATTTCCAAAAGTCATTCTAGAAATGTGTTTCTAGATTTTATGTCCTCTATAATTCTCCTTTAGGTTGGGCTCATTTTTGAGAAAGTGCTGCCTGAACACGGCGAGCTCCATTCATTTGATCAATCTACATGAAAGCAGTCAGAGACGCTGCGTACGGATGTTTTAT
>JBBDHG010000327.1:0-135653 GCA_037951165.1 Lophius americanus
TCGGCGTGAAGCTCTCCTCTTTGGTCTCTTCCTCCTTCTTTTGTTGATTATTTTTGACTGGCATTAATTTAATCATAAATCAAATTGGCTTACATCAATATTAAAAGATCTAATAGTGCTCAGATTAACTATTCTGTTTCAGTTCATCTATTTGAAACGGCTTCGGATCAATTATTCATCGCCCCTCACTGACACGGAGAATACGATGCTCTCGGTCTGCAGGGCGGGAAAAGTGGCACGGCACTATTTCGCCGAGATAAGCAACATTTTACTGAACCTACAGCGTCCGAAGTATGGCAGCATCTTAGCTGCTAAAGAATAATATGAATAAAAATAATAATCATTTATCATTCTCTGTATTAGATCCATCCTTGAGGGAGCAGTGGGCCGTCTCGCTCAAGGCCCGTACCCAATGTAGACCTGCCGGGACTCGAACCGGCTACCTTCCGATCTTCCTATTGGGCGGGTGAGTGGAACGTTGGGTCGCACTGCTGCCTCACAGTAAGAAGGTTCTAGGTTCAAAACCCCTTTGGAACTTGGGGCCTTTCCGTGTGGTTGTTTGTTCCCTGCAGAGCTGGTGACTTGTCCAGGGAGAACCTCCGCCCCCCTCCCCCAGTGTCAGCTGGGATTGGGTCCAACCCCCCTATAACCCTGATCAGGATAAGTGGTCAGAGGAAATGGTAAGTGGTCTTCACTCCTTGGTGAAGCCCCCTAAAAACGGGTACTTCAGAGCAACCAAAGGCTGCTGGTTTAAAAGCAAGATGCGATGATGTCAGAGATAGGGGGGGGGGGGGCGGGGTTTCGTAGCAGTCCAGAAGTTTTTTGTCCGCCATGTTTGAGGTGAAGTGTCTTGTCTACCCGAAAAAAACTTAAAAGCATGTGACTTAACTAGGTGATTTTCACCACCTGTTGTCCTTCCTGTTGAACTGTTCGATAAATTTATGCGTTTTTAAAACCACCTCGGTCCAAAAGTGGCGGCTTTTACCGCGGAGAGAAGTCTTTGCGGATTTTTTCTGCATCGCGCTTTTATTTTGGTAATTCTGCGGAAGTCGTAAATTTGCATTATTTCAAAAAAGATTGCGGAGGAACATTTTGATTTAGATGTAGATTTAAAATATAGATTCAGGTTCAGATTTGACGTTTGGAGCCAAATGTGTATAAACGTTGCTGTTAAAATCAACCTGGTCTACTTTTACAAACGGCGCCCCCACAGCGGAGACGTGGCTGTAGGAGGTTGACTTATTAAGTAGTGCAACTAAAATAACGCGAGAAAAAATGGGATGTTATTAGACTGCAGATGTGAGACTCTTCAGAATCAACACTGGTCGCAAAATCTGACAAACTTAAAGAAACTAATTAAAATACGAAGAAACATCAAAGCGGCGCACTGAAAGCTTTATTTTGAAGTGGTGCGTTTTTGATCGTGATGATGTGACAAGGAGAAAAATAAATCGGTGTGACTGCTTGAGATCCGTCGAGCTTCGCTGGAATGTTGTTTTTGCTCCTGTTGTGAAACACATGGATGTAGTTTCTGTAAAAAAGCCTCTACTGATCAACAACATGATGTAATGGGGGTCTCACATTCCCACCCAGTCGGAAAAAAACACGACAACATCCAAATGGTTGTATTTTGTTGGGAAAACAATTACAAAAACAATAATCTGTTTGAATTAAAGAAAGCTGGACCCCTACAGCTTCACCCCCCCCCCAAAAAAAATCGGACGAGTGAAGATGCCAGGAATCTTCATGACTCACATTTAAGCCTCTGTTCCTCATAATAATAATAATAATAATAATAATAATATGTTTATTCTTTGTTTCCACACAAACAGGAAAACTTTGGGAAAGAAGTTCTTTCTCCCCTAATGACCTACAGCTGTATGATATTCTGCAGCGGTAACAGTAAATAAATGTACATTTATTTACTGTTAAGAATATTATGCTTTATGATGAATATGTTAAAAATGACACACACACAAAGACACACACAGACACACGCACAGATACACACACACACACAGACACACAGACAAACACACAGACACAAACACACACACACACACAGACAAACACACAGACACAAACACACACACAGGCACACACACAGCCACACACACATGGAAAAAGTTGTTTTTCTCTGGCGTCACGTTGATCAGCAGAATAACCTCTGACCTCCCAGCTGAATATGTAAGAATGACATGTCGCCCTATCACAACGTCTCTTTATCATTATTATTATTATGGTTATTATTTTTGTTATTATTATGATTACTATTACTATTATGATTAATGTTATTATTATTATTATTACTGTTATTGTTATTATTATTACTGTTATTATTATTACTATTACTATTATGATTAATGTTATTATTACTATTATTGTCATTATTATTACTGTTATTATTAGCCATGAATCTGCGGTGAGAGGCCGAGAAATAAAACACTTAAATTGTCCGGCCCCATTCCTCGCCAGCTTAACGGTAAACCGAAACAAGCAAAGAGATGACAGCAACAGTGCAGATCATCTGATGTTCACACACTGCTTGTGAACAACTGATTGTTTTTCCCATTTCAGTTTGAATACCATGAACTAGAGATGTGGCCATCGATCGGCGCCGGGAGTCCAACTTTGATGTAATCGGCATCGGCCAAGCCGCCTCTCTCAGCCGAGTCCACATAGGAAGTTTCAAGAAGCTAACGTTAGCAGAGCGGCTAAAGCGAGCGGGCGCTGTGAGCCAATCACCAGCCCTGAAGACCCTCATCAGAGCCAACATAGACCATATAACAGACTGAACGAGGCATGAGAAGTTTTATTTTCCCTTTGAAACGTCACACAGTTGGTTTACATTCATTTCAACCGGTCAAAAACACATACACAATGCCGATCAGCCTAACTTCCATTGTAACCCTTCAAAATAAGAGCACTTAAACTACACTACTCATTACGATTTCCAAACTTTAGAGAAAATATATCCTAATCGGCTAAAATCCCGTTTTTTTCATTTAGCCTAGTAATCATGGTGCCTTCAGCCTGCATTACAAGCACAGCCTCTGTAAGCAGCTAACGCCTCTCACTGTCACGAATATATAACAGCAGAGGCATCAGTCTGTCTCTAGGATTAGAGTGAGTTCCTCCGAGAGGAGTGTGCAGCTGCTTTAAGGTTATTTTCTCATCTTATCACTTCCAGGTTTCCCCCAGAACTCTGCTGCAGTCTTTTTCTATCACGCAGTCCTTATCAGCCTCCTCTCTCTCTCTCTCTCTCTCTCTCTCTCTCTCTCTCTCTCTCTCTCTCTCTCTCTCTCTCTCTCTCCCTCTCTCTCTCTCTCTCTCTCCCTCTCTCTCTCTCTCTCTCCTCTCTCTCTCCCTCTCGCTCTCTCTCTCTCCCTCTCTCTCTCTCTTTCTGTTTGTTCAGCTTGTCACAGTGCCATCACTCAAGTGGGATGTCTGTTGCTGTTAATCCTCTTTTCAGATGTACAGAGCAGAAGCTCAAAAAACAATCTCCCTGGTGATTTTATTCTCCTGAAAGTCTCTGGCTGTAGTTTTCGTTTGTTAGGGTCCCGCCCCCTTTGATTATATATGCCTGCCATGCGGGCAATGTCCCGGTTTTAGGGTAAATCCCGGTTCTGAACGTATGAAATTGGGTTCTTCATATTCCTGTATTCATTATAAATCCCGGTTTCTGACTATAAGATCAAACACAAAAAAAACAGATAAATTAGATAAATTACTTTAGTAACATAATAATTCTGTCCCAAAATATGAAGTCATTCATCTGTTTTCCCCAAACGGCTTACGTCAGCTGGGATAGGCTCCATCCCCCACCGGGACCCTGAATAAGAAGTCAGCGCATGTTTGAACAAACCAAGTGAAGGAATTGATCTGAACTTTCCCGGTTAGTTTTATATCTCAATCCTGTAACAGCAGGTTCAGAAAACAGGTCACTGGGGTTTATCGCCGACTCAGCACAATTTAAACGCCCTCACAGCATTGTGGATGTGGTTTATTCACCTTATCGCCAGCAAAAGGAGATGCGCAAACAGCAATATATTAAACATGTCCTCTGCTTTGACAGCTGTCAGTCTGACGGCGCGAAGACGAGGGAGTGCTGGATGACGATATGGAGAAGTGACTGGTTGGAGTGGCTCATCATGGCGGAGCTCAGAATGTGGAGCAAATGTCCGAATGATGAGGTCAGATCCTTCACCTTCTTCGTGACGTGGTTGTGTGTGGTTGAAGGGATGTTTCATGAGGGGTGGACTCTCTCCGGTTATGATGTGGGAAGAACCGACATTCCAGATTGGAGTTTTATACTTAGCCACCATCGCTCATACTGATTTAAGGTGTCGCCATGACAACGTGCACACGAGAGTCAGAAGCTGTTTTGGGTATGTCACAGCCCCCGAAGCTAAATCAAGATAGCTAACACTGGCTAAGAGTGTTCTTAAACAATTATAAGACACTTACGCTTCGGGTTTTGAGCATGTCAAGGGTCATTATTGCGTTTATTTGTTGTTTGCATGATGTTGACTAACTTTTTATTCTAGGTCCCATGACCACATGACCCGTAAGTTGAGCAAAGCCAAACCGGCTGATGAAAACATCGTTAAATATTAGTCATTAAATAAGGCATTAAAAAAGCGCGTCCGGGCGGTGCATCACTTTTGAGTGTCCTCCGTCAACACTTCCGTCGTGTTGCGGCTTTTGCAGGTCGTTTTTCTTCATGTGATGTCTCGTGGCTTTTGCAGCGACCCTCTGTTGTCAAGTTGATGTAGATTTCTTTTCTTAATCTGCTTGTACTTTGTCCATTTCATGTGTTCTCTTAAGCTGCAGTTTGTTTGCCGCCGTAGCCCGCCTGATGTAACAGTATCCCGCTCTTTTTGGGGGCACGCCGCTAGAACATTCAGGTTTCTCAAAGTCAGGGGGTCTCAAACTGGTGGGTGAGGTTTATAGGGATATAAAGACGAGATGGTCCAAAACCCTGACGATAACTTGGAAAGTGGTGTTCACGTAAACTCACTGACATCTTTGAATGACTTCATAACCTCCGTCTCTTAGTTTGAACACATCCTGAAAGTAAACACATAGTTTGAAAGGCCGAGACAACAAACAACTTGTTTGTGCACAAAACACACAGCTGGTCAAGAGGTGTAGACCAGATGCCTGTCAGGGATCATGTGACCACATGACTCTGCAATTTCAGACAGAGGAGCTTTTTGACACAGTTTGATGAAATGACATCATCCTCTGACACGTGAGACTGCAGCAGCCATCTAACCTTTCCATCTCTGATAACGCATTATGCTGCCGAAGCGGCCTCGCGGCAACAAAACATCATATGTCTCAGGCTTTTTGTTTTTGGCTGATTAGCATCTGCATCGTCACAACTCACCCACAGGGCATCCTACAAGCAAGGGCCTCCGCCCAAACACCACCTCTCTCCGGCCATCTCGAAGAATGTTGGATGGAGCGGGCGACAGGCAGCATTTAATAATGATATTCTCCATTGTATTGATTAAACAAGCCTCTTCATGACATGGATTTATGTCAAACTCTCAGTTCTTGTAGATCAAAGCTTAAACCGTTCCTATTTCACGCTGCATTTTATAAATTTATTTTTTTCCCATACAGCACAAAATTATGTCTATATGTAGATTTTATTTTTTTAAACTTTTATATATATGTATATTTTTTTAACACTGTTTTACATTTTTTAATCCTTCTTAATGTTTCATAATCTGTTATTTGTAAGTGGGGCAAAAAAAAAAATATATATATATATATATATATATATATATATATATATATATATATATATATGTAATTTTTCAATTATCAGTATATTTAAAACCTGTGAAAAATAAGATTTTTTCAAACATGAAATCATTTCAATGTGGATCGAAATATAAATCCAAATTTTATTATAAATGATTCATTTGAACCAAAATGACTAAAATGGCATAAAAACACATAGATTCTTATAAAGGTCATATTAGACCTTCTAATGGAAGAGCGTAGTTTCCAAACACTCGTGCATCTAAGGGTTAATGTTCTTTAAAGCACTTTGAATTGCCCTGTTGCTGAAACATGCTGTATAAATAAAGTTGCCTTGCCTCCTTCGCATCTGTGAATTTAGGATCCAAGGATGCCAAGGCCTTAAATGTAACTGGCACCATAGGTGTGGCAGGATTTGTTGTTAAGTTGCTTCGAACACACAATTTTAGGTTGATTGGAATACATAAGAACGTAGGAAAATTGCCAATCGCCAGGCGAAAATTGCAATCGTGTGGACTGAGAGTGCTGAGGGAAGGTCGGCGAGTTCATTAACTCAGGCCAAGGTTGAGATGAATCTGCTTTGAATCTTAACAGACTTTTGCAGAAGTGCAGAAGTCTGTATTAGATTTTTGGTGTAAATGCTTGAGGCCTTAATTATGCTCAAAAGGTCATAAAACTGCGCATGTGTTCAGTTTTATGACATAGTTGGTCCGTTTTCTCTCGCACACTTTTGTTTTCATTTCTGATCTCCTTGCTTTAATTCAAATCTGACATGGGCTTCAGGACTGAGTGGCTCAGTAGCAAACCTACAAAATGTCAACAATGTAAAGACTCTGGAATGACCTGCCGGAGGAAATAAGGGAGTCAGAGTCAATATCATTGTTCCAGTCTGGCCTTAAAACAGACTCTTACCTAATATTGACTTTAATCTTATTTTCCTGGTTTTAATTATTCTACCTATTTTATTGATTTCAATGTTTTTTAAATTCTAGTTTTATTCTTTTAAACTTGAAACTCTTTGTTTATATTTTCTATATTTTTACCTTTTTTTATGGCTCTACTATGTGATGTTTTATTTTAAAGCTCCTTTTAGCAGTGTTTTGAAAGTTGCTGTATAAATAAAGTTTTTATTATCATTATTATCGTTGTTGTTGTTATATTTTTATAATTACTATTATTAATGTAATATTCTTGTATCATTTGTAATTATTGTTATTTTATATATTATTATTATTATTATTATTATGATTATTATGATGATGATTATTGTTATAATAATAATAATAATTTCTAAGCGCCCTCCAAGGAATAAACCTGATGGACTTCGGATCGGGTCAGTGTAGCCAGAATATGATGAAGAGGCTAAAGACGGTTTTTCTGCACAAAATGAGTTTGAAGGCGCGGCCCAGAGCTTCAGGTAATTTGGGTAGAGAATTGAGCGTTCTGCGAGAACCTGAAGGGCTTCAGTTCCATCTTTATTAGCTTCTTCTGACCTGGACGGTCCTTTGCTTCATTCCGCTGTGCGCCGCAGGTCAAAGGTCAGAAGAAGACGAGAATCTCATCCTAAGCCGATCCTTTATGAAATATTTCAAGAGCATGAGGCTGGAAAATAAAAACGGCATGCCAGGACTTTGAAACGTAGTGAAATCCAGGCTGTTTTATTTATCATCGTTTTTAATCAAGAATAATATTCTTTAACAACATTATTACATTTTGTGGATAGTTGTACGGAAACTGTATGTTGTGTGATGTCAACTCATAAATTATTGGACACATTTACATGAAATCTTACCCAGAGTTTAGCCAAATTCAAGAGATGATTCAAATTTGGTGATGACATGTCATGACCTCACGACGTGACATCATAATAACCTTTTCTTGATATTTGTAGGATAGGGAAACTTCTGAGGTTTTTTTGCTTTAACTCATACATTCATTGACAGATTTGTTTGAAATCATACCCAGATGTAGGTTTTTGCAGATCCTACAGGTGGTTAAATTTTGGGGATGACACGTGATGACCTCATGACATGACATCATGATAACCTTTTCTTAACCATTGCAAGATAGGGAAACTTCGGAGGTTTTCCTGCAATAACTCATAAATTAATTGATAAATTGGCATGAAATCATCCCCAGATGTGGTTTATGGCCGATCCTAGAGATGGTTAAATTTTGGTGATGACACATCATGACTCACGGCGTGAAGTCATAATAACGTTTTCTTAACGAATGCAAGATAGGGCAATTTTTTTTGCATTAATGCAATCACACATAAATTAATGGACAGATTTTGTATTTTTGTATTTTCATAGTAAAATCCGGTTTTTAACATATCCTGACTATAAAAAATAAAGTAATTTAATGTCTTCAATTTTACAGAACATTACTGTTGCCATTTGACATGTTTCTTTTTTTTTACTGTAATCATAAAGTTCAATTTTCAGTGTAAAGAAATGATATTTAAAATATGCCTCAGTTTATTATCTCTTTATTTTACAGTATATTATCATATATGTGTTAGTCAGAATTTACGGTCATTTACTGTTATTCTATGTAATATCCTTGTAAATAGGTTTACAGTATATCTATTTTTTTCCCCGTGGTATTTTACCGTATCGTGTTTTACATGGGCATCGCATTTTGGACTGCTCTGTATATTTAGCAGTAACCCGAATTTTACCGTAAATTATACTGATTTGTTTTCATACAGCGCAGAACAAACTCTCCTGATCAAAAAGATTCACCTTGAGACTCGTGTAGACGGTGATTACATTCAAGCGGTCCGTTAATGTCGTGCCCCCTCGCTGTCTCCTCAGCAACGATAGCTCCTCCTCTCTCCTTCTCCTCTCTTCCCTCTCTGCCTCGTTGTCTCTCCGTCTCTCGACGGCCATCTGTGACTCTGCCTTCCCGCTTGTTCCCCTTACTCCTTTCCCAGTGTCGGGGTCAGAGGCCCTGTCCTCTCCACTGGAGAAAGTTGGAGTGACGAACGGAAACGCGACGCCGGCGGCGGCCCGACGGCGCGAACAGCAAACGCAGAGGAGGGGTGTGATAAGAAATAGTAATGAAGAGCAGGGATGAACTAGCAGAGGCAATAAGGGGACTTCCACGAAGGACAAACGGGTCAGAACTAGAACCCTCTGGCGGGGAGGACTGGACATCTATTTTTGAAGCAGTGGCTGAAGAAGCATAGCAGAGATCAGTTATGTGTTAACATACTTGAAAAATCCTTCCCAGCCTCGTTCAAACGTGATGTCATCATATTTAGCCCAGATATCGTAGCACTGGAAAACACATCTACAAAAACAGGGAGAATTTTATCATGCAAAGTGTTTTTTTTTCAGCTCGCCGCCACACTGATCCAGTTTAATGGCTGGAGTCAGCGCGGCACTCCCTCTCTATCACGCTTCTCTCGGGTTTCGGTTTAGCCGGTTTCTCAAAAATGCATTAGACTCCAACACAATTATGATAGTTCCGTCACTTGTGAGTAATACATATTTAATGGAGACTCTACACAGATTCCAGCTGATTGTTTTATAATATCCTAAGATGGCGCCTGGAGAGTGAGGGTGGCGAGGAAATCATTGATTGCGTTAGAAGAAATGCACCATCACGAGGCTGGGGTGATCCTTCCTGGGAAGTTAGCAGCGGCATGTGACCTCAAGATACTCCGCTGCCGAGGAAACAGAAGTGTGTCTCTGCTAGATCCTGCAGGTTATGTGATATTTACGGAACATCCTTCAAGTCTCTTTGTCAAAGTTGCCATTCCTTGGTACTTATGTAAGACTCTGTCTCGCTTCCCGTCTCAGTAAAACATTCCCGCAGGGCCGGTCATTAGCGTCATCTGAAGTTGCCACGTCTAACATCGCTTCTCTGACACGCCAGTCTGAACGGACACCATCGCTCTGAGAAGAATCTCTCAAGCTCAGCTGGAACAGAAATAAGGCAAAATGTTTTATTTTCCTTCAGTTTTATAGTTGACAGATCCCTAACCCTGACCTTCCACCCCACCTCCTCCCTGACCTCAGCTGGAACCCCACAGTCGATGCCTCGCTCCCATGAATACCAGTCTCCGGACCTTGTGGGGGCGATCGGTCCAGACCAGAAAAGTCCTGAAGAGGTAATAAAGACATGCATGCGCGCACACAGACACAGTCGTCCTTTAAAGCTTTCTTTCTCCGGGCCCCAGACTGTCCTTGTCTCTGTCAAACCTCCTGAAGCGTGCCACGGAAAGGGAACAATTAATATGACTGACATCATTCAGAGTGATGGCCGGGGTGGCAATCAGACAGGCCGTGTGAGTGTGTGTGTGTGTGTGTGTGTGTGTGTGTGTGTGTGTGTGTGTGTGTGTGTGTGTGTGTGCGTGCGTGCGTGTGTGTGTGTGTGTGTGTGTGTGTGTGTGTGTGTGCGCGTGTTTATCATAGAACACACACTTTTTAATTTTTTTAATGAGAATAAACTTGTTTTAAAATCTGTCATAATAAACTTTCTGTGGACGATGAAAGTAACTGTTTGACACTGAAACAAATTTTAGTTGGATTTGTATGATTATTATTATGTGTTTATATATATATATATATATATATATATAGAGAGAGAGAGAGAGAGAGAGAGAGAGAGAGAGAGAGAGAGAGAGAGAGAGAGAGAGAGAGAGAGAGAGAGAGAGAGATAGACTATGGCATATTTTTAGATTTTTCTTTTTTGTTGTCACAAATTCAATAAGACTGTTAATGTATTTTCAGTTTGGAATGCAAATTTTTAAATGAAAAATAAATAAATTATCCAAGAATTAAAAAAAAAGGAGGAGAAAAAAAAAAATAATAATAAAAAAATAAACATAAAATACAAGAAATTATCAAATTAATAAATGATTCAATGAAATATAAATTTACAAGAATGGAAAAAAAAGGAGGAGAAAAAATAAAATAATAAAATTGAATTAAATTAAATTAAAATAAAAAACAAGAAATATCAAATTAATAAATTATTCAATGAAGATATAAATTATACAAGAATAGAAAAAAAAGAGGAGATAAAAACTTGCCAATGGTGTAAATGAAAAATAAACAGACCCTTTACATGCAACGGGAAAATCTCTTTGGGGCGTTTGATAGGTCAAGCTCAGAAATGTACATCTGACTCAAGTCTTTCACACGCGCTACTGAGAACCAACACGCAAACAAGTCAAGGGCTTTTGTCCGACATCACTGCGTAGGTGTTGGGATGATCCAGCTCACACCAGAGTCTATAGAACCCTTTGACTCACCGGTTCATGATTTCTGGACAGAGACGTTGCCGTTGAGTAATTAAAATGCAATAAAGTTACATGACATCTAGAATAAATATCTTATATTCCTTTTTGAGGATATGATCGGAGTATACACTGTATGGTGACCTATCTATGTTCACAGATCTTCCATAATACTAGAACCACCTGTGTGTTCTGAAACCGTTCTATCACAACCAGCTTCAACTTTTTCATGCGAGCCTTCGTTCCCCTTGAGCATCGATGAGCCTCGGGCGCACATGACCCACTCGCTGGTTCACCTGGTGTCCTTCGTTGGCCCACTTTGCTTGGTACTAATCACTAATCCTGCAGTTCTGGAGATGCTGCGACCCACTTATCTAGCCATCACACAGTTTGCCCCTTTGTCAAAGTCGCTTAGAGCTTCTACTTCACGTGTCCCACTAACTGACCGAGTCGCCATTGCAATCAGATAATCAATGCAATACGTACATGCCGGTCAGTGGTTATAATGTTGTGGCACATCTGTGCATAACTGACGTGTACAATGAATGTACCTAATTGACACGGTTTGTCTCAAAGATGAAGAGTCTGGCTGCTGTTTATGTGTATCCTTCCTCTTTTATAGCAACGCTCGTCTTCACTGCTGATCTTCTGAGAACTCGACGATTTTACGCCAAAAATCATTTCATCTCTGCAACTTTATTAGATGTGTGTGAAAGATTATCAGCAGTCTATGTAAAAGGTGTCGTTTTCCTTAATGTGTGGTCTCGTGGCTTTTCCAGATTGTTTTTCTTAATTTGATGTGTTCTGGCTTTTGCTGATAATTTTTTTTAATGTTTTGTGGCTTTTTCAGATCGATTTTCTTAATGCGTGGTCTTGTGGCTTTTGCAGATAATTTTTCTTAATGTGTTGTGGCTTTTCCAGATCGTTTTTCTTAATGTGATGTGTTCTGGCTTTTGCCGATAATTTTTTCTTAATGTTTTTTGGCTTTTTCAGATCGTTTTTCTTCATGTGTTTTCTTGTGGCTTTTGCAGATCATTTTTACTTAATGTGTTGTGGCTTTTCCAGATCGTTTTTCTTAATGTGATGTGTTCTGGCTTTTGCCGATATTTTTTTCTTAATGTGTTGTGGTGTTTGCAAATCGATTTTCTTCATGTGTTGTCTTGTGGCTTTTGCATATCCTTTTTCTTAATGTGTTTTGTTGAGACTTTTGCAGATTGTTTTTCTTAATGTGTTTTGTTGAGACTTTTGCAGATTGTTTTTCTTAATGTGTTTTGTTGAGACTTTTGCAGATTGTTTTTCTTAATGTGTTTTGTTGAGACTTTTGCAGATTGTTTTTCTTAATGTGTTTTGTTGAGACTTTTGCAGATTGTTTTTCTTAATGTGTTTTGTTGAGACTTTTGCAGATTGTTTTTCTTAATGTGTTTTGTTGAGACTTTTGCAGTGCTCCTGTGTTGTCAACTTGATGAAGATGGTTTCTTAATGGGCAGCATGCGTTTACCTGTAAACAATTACACACACCACACGGCGGATTTCACAGAAATGGACAAATACTCTTTTATTATGCTGTTCACATCATGGCTGAAGCAGACACCACACCATTATTTTCGTCTGTCATGAACGAAACATAACAGCAAACTTGAACCCACCAGGCCTCTGGAACAACTCAGGTTCTGAAGGGATCGTATTTAGCCGAACACACGAACCTTCAGCAGTTCTTTGTGCCGTGAAACCTCACTGTAGCTAACCGATGAAGCAAGTTTGCGCTTTAAAATAAGAAATGAGAACAGCACATCAAGCGTACGGATAACGTCCACGCTCTTCCTCTCATACATTTTCAGTAATGATAACGCAATGGGTGAAAAGATTAGTCTGACTCTTGAGGAAGCTGGCCCGGTTCTGCTCCAAGGTAATAAAATGGGCTGGCACCTCAAAAGTTAATTCCATGTTATCTTATTTGGTCAACCGGTTGTGGTTGAGGGTTTACGTGGGGGACTACTTCCTGTGTCGGTCCATAATGTCAGACAAAAGATGTAATTGGTTGATTTTCTTCAAATTGTTGAAATATTCCTTTAATAACCCTTGAACACTCAGCTGTTGAGTAGAATTTGAGTCTGTATTTCTTCTTGGGGACGACATCAAAGGGTTAAATGTTAACTGTTGAGACGCGGAAACACAATCATGTTGCCAAAAAGACATCTGAGGAGAAAAACGGATAATCGGATGTCGTGTTTCAATAATAATACGGTTCATATCGCCGGTAAAAGAAAAAGAAAAAGAAAGAGGGGGAACCTTTAAAATTACGAGACAGACTGTCCCCCATCGGTTCGGACCCTCACTTCCCTTCCACCACCGAGGGCTGCCGGTTAACTTAGCACAACAGTCAAACGACACCTCGCCACAAGTGATCCAAAAACCTTTTGCACCTTTTCCCTGAAAGACGTCATCGGCTGTTGTTCATGAAAAATACAAGACCCAGAAGCAATGTGAGACAGTCGTCCTGAAATCACATCCAAGCTGCGGAACAAATAATTGATGAGGTATCTATTGACGACGTCTGGGCTCTGATTTAGAATAATCCGACATTTGGAGGAGATGTAAATAACAGTTGTGCACCCGGACCAGCCGTGAGATGTGAGCTGCAATCTGACGAGCTCCATTTTTCTCACTCCAGTCCGCTCCTGTGATTTAAACTCGGGTGTTTCCGTTCTCACCTTAATAAACCCGTCAATGTCCGTGTTCACTCTCTATGTCCCGTAGAAAGATGTGTCTGAAACTGTATATAATACGACGCAGGGACCAAGGGTTGAGCCCTGGGGGACCCCACAGGTCAAAGGGGGCCACACAAGAAGGAGGCGTTAACCATTTCCTGTTTGATAATTCAATCAAAGACATAACTTACAGGCCAAACGTTCATTTTTCCTCCATGTTTTTCTCTTTATTTGGACATTAAAGGGTTTAATATTAAGTACTTCGCCTCCACATTTGTCCGTGTGGGGACAGATCGGGTTGGACGCCGCTGGAACCCACGCGGGGCGCCGGATGTCGACCTAATCGGTGACGTTAAAGTGTGATGTCATGGCGTTTGTTGCCGTGCGCTCGCTGGCGTCTGCGTGTGGAGGGGAGCCTGTTTTGACAGCGTTTGTGTGTGATGGTATTGAAGAGGGCGCCGTCTGACAGCATTAGGATGGCGGGGGCTGCCCAGCCATGGGATTATCTATCCCAGGGGCGTGTCGGCGCCGCTGTGCTCCCAGATTTCTGGCAAAAGCATCCCAAAGAGTCTTAATCTCATTTCCCAAAATCCCACCTCCTCTTCTTTTTTCAAGACAGTGCGGTGACTGACCACGGCGCGCCGGAGTCCGCACACACATACATAAAGGGTCACAGCATCCTCCCGTCACTCATAGAGTCAGCAGAGAGCAGCTCCGTGTGGATCGGGCCGGGCCGAGCAGCAACGCTGGCGCTCTTAGCATGGAGGATGAGTCAGTGGCGAGAGAGAGTCGTGAGTCATTTCTTGTTTAGACTGACTGTCTCCACGTTGTGGCCTCCTGGATACAGCGTGTGGCAGCCCAGCAGGATGGAAAAGGCTCGCCGGAAATCGGCGTTGAAGGCATATATGATGGGGTTGAGGGAGGAGTTGGCCCAGCCGAACCAGACAAACACGTCAAAGGTGGTGGGGCTGATGCAGGGGAAAGCATCGGCGCCACCGGACTGCTCGCAGAAGGGCACCATGCAGTTGAGGATGAAGAACGGGAGCCAGCAGCACACAAACACCCCCATGATCACCGACAGGGTCTTGAGCACCTTGGTCTCCCTCTTGAACGTCATCTTGAAGGAGCTCTCGGACTCTGCGATGCTGGAGCCTCCGCTCATGCTGTCGTGTCTGTTCTTGGCACTTTCGGCCGCCCGCTCCAGCGCCGAGATCCTCCGGATTTGCCTGTGGGCGATGCGGTAGATCTGGGTGTAGGTGGCCACCATGATGGCCACCGGGATGTAAAAGCTAATGAGAGAGGTGGAGATGGCGTAGGTCCTGTTCAGACGGGAGTCGCAGTTCTCCGGGCTGTGGAAAAACGTGGTATTCAAACCCGACCGGCCGGTGGAACCGGTGATCGAGGTGTAAGGTTTAGTCTGGGCCTTGTGCCAGTTGAGCTGCACTGGGATGAAGGAGATGAGAACCGACAGGGTCCAGGCCACGCCGATCATCACAGACGCCACTCTGGGTGTCATCTTCCTCTCATAGCGAAAGGGGCTGGAGATGGCCCAGTACCGGTCCAAGCTAATAATACAAAGGTTCAGTATGGACGCGGTGGAGCACATGATGTCAAAAGCCACCCAGGTGTCACAGAATGAACCAAACGGCCAGAACCCGGCAATCTCTGCCACAGCCTTCCACGGCATGACCAAGATGGCGACCAAGAGGTCCGACACGGCCAGCGAGATCACAAACAAGTTGGTCACCTTGGAGCGCAGGTGTCGGAACTTGGTGACCGCGGCGCAGACCAGCATGTTCCCCAGCAAGGTGGTGAGGATGAGCAGAGAGAGGAAGCAGCCAGTCAGGACCCGGCTCGACTGGGCCTCACCCAGAACCCCATCGTCGATGACAGTGGTGAAGTTCACGGGATCCATCCCTGAACACGCGAGCATTTAAAGCCTTCACTTAAGCCATGCTGAGAAGTTGTCCCGCCCGGCCCGGTTCAGAACGTAGGAGTCTCCTGCGCTCCGGCCCCGAACAATCCATCGTCGCATCTCCTGACGTTTCATCCCTCGCTGCTCCAGACGTTTGCATCCAGACTTTGTAAATGAGATTTGACATCTTTGGCGCCGCCGTGCCGAAGAAGTAGCGGTAACTCGATTCCTCACTTTAAAGATTAAGTCCGGCCCGTTTGTGGATCCCAAAAAATGAGAAAACTGTAGGACGGACTGAGTCGGGTCTTCTTTCTAAAGTCAGCAGCAGCCCTGCAGATAAAATAAATTATATAACGTTATTATCTCTCCTCAGTGGATACAAGCTCTGATTAAACACACTTATTCTCACTCTTATAACCGGTTACATTGTGTACTATACAATAAACACACACATATATATATATAAATATAAATATATATATATACGTATTTATATATATATATATATATATATTTATATATCATTTCTACTAACTCCTCACACAACACTCTGAGCTGCTTTCTCCCCCTGATTGCATGAAAATATCGATGACAGCATTAATCAAGAGTGACGCTCTTACACTGTTTTAATTTTAATTCTAAAGGAACTCACCGATCACTCACAGACACTGAGCACCGATCCATACACGTCCCTCCGCCTCCCATCAGAACTTCCAAACCATCCCGATCCCACTCAAAAGTCGCCGTGTGTCGTCCACGAATGAATATCACGGTACTCAGATGTCACCCAGCCGTCACCCACTCTCCGCTCCTTCTCTCCCAGCGTCCTCGTGCCGCGTCGGCGCGCGTCCGCAGCCGAATCCCCGCACCTCGCGCTCCGCTCCTCTGACGCGCCTGTCCCATCCGAGAGAAAGTGGAGTGGGAATAAGAGCCTGATGTGACCCCCGGGCCGATTGGACACCAGTTCCACTGAAAGGGAATCGAACCCAAGAGTGACTTCTTAATCGAAGAAGAGAAATGGGTTCAAACCCGCAGCTTGTTCCGGTCAGAACCGCGCAGACACGCGCCGCGGTGTAGAAGTAAAATTAAGATGCGGGTTCTAAAACTGGATCAGGACAGAAGCTGTGAATTTTCCATTTTCCGCGTGTCGCTGAGGACACCTAACGGAGAGAGAGAACACACATGTTTGCGGACTCCCGCCCACGGAGAGGATTCCACCGGATTTTCACCCACACTGTAAACAAAAACCGAAAAATTAAAAAAAAAAGAATTTCGCTGTAAAAAACACGGTGAAACACGAATAATACATTATAGTTAAATTACCATGATATAACAGAAATATAAAATGAATAGATGATTGCAATAAATTCGTACTAACTTGACATTTTTATTTTTTTTTACAGCTGAAATAACAGTATGCTCTTGCTAAAAAATGTTATATATATTTTTTTTTACCATAAATTTAAATGTAAATATCAGCAAAAATCTGATGTTTGGACGAAATAATACTTTTATAGTAATGATTTGCTTGTGGCACTGTGGTATTATACAATGATTTTATTAAAAGTTTGTGTTTTTACAGTATAATTCTGTGTTTTCCATATATTCTTACTGTATGTTTTTATTTTGACTAAGAAAATTCACTTTGTTTGATAGTGACAGTCTTTTACTGTCACGATCAAACAGTTTTTATCACAATTTCTAACTTCTCTGTTACTAAGCCCAACCTTTTAGTAAAGCATGTTTTTAGAAAATCATTTCTCCCTTAATAGACAATTTTAGGTTATTTCAATTTAAATGATTTTGTCCTCACAATACTTAATATTAAACAAAAGATCTAACTTATCAAATAGGACCTCCTCAGTAGCGTTGATTAAAGACTCCTCCTCTATGTCCCATTTGACCTGTGGTGTCCCACAGGGCCCCGTCCTCGGTCCCCTTACTCTTTAGCATGTACCCGCTGCTAATAGGTCATATTATAAACACATTCGGTCACATTTTTCAATCAGAAATAGAGACTCAAAATGAGCTCGACCAAAAAGTTAAGAAGGACATCAAAGGGTTAAAGCCTGATTGTTAACATAACACAACTCTGAGAAGAGGAAGCATTTCAAAAATACTTTAAGAAATATATTCTATGCGACCTATTTGGTCGGTTTCACATCCCCCTATATTTTATTTTAAGGAGAATTGGGTCTGGCTTCTTTATGTGTTAATGAACGATAGATTTCTAAATAGAGATTTTACAAAAGACAAACTTATGACCAGCTAGAAGATCAGATTAGAGACTCACGTTCTTCATCCAGCCAAGCCAGTCATTTTTATTGTGTTAAAAAGAAACTACATTTGTAGAAGGGGAAATAATTGCGAGATGTTTGCGTTACAAGACATGTTTTAATGTTTAAAGGTCTATTATAATTGCATATTTAACAATTAAAACAAGGAAGTGTAACTGCTTTAATGTAATATGGAAGGTTTTTGGATTATATCATTTTGTTTGGTAAAATCATTATAACTGAGTTTTGTGTGTTAACCATCAATATTGAGAAAGTCTTTTTAAATAAGGTAAAAAAAAATTGACTTTTTTCAATGAAATCCAAAAGTGTTTCATGGAATAATCGAATAAATCTGAAATTTCTGCTGTTTCAAAACACGCTTGGTCAAAAGACATTTCTTGGTCAAATTAGAGTGTCTAAGCTATTTATAGTTAATAAATAATCCCAATCCCCTAACATATGGAAATAAATAATCCCCCATTGTTGTTGTTTTTTCTTTGTGACGTCATTACAGGCTTCAGTTTTTCTCACAAATGTTTTTTTTGTTGCACCGTATTTGAATTTAATTTTGCAGAATTGCTTTAAAATGAGTTTTCTAAGTTCCTAACTGGCGCCTTTTCAAGTCTTGCTCTTTTGGTGGCTTTAAAGTTACCAGGAGGGATAGATTAGCATTAAATTCAAATGTTTGTATCAAATATTTAACCCGACTGGTGATGTAGAACTAGACCGCCTCCAACATCAGCAGAAGCCTTACACTCACTGAGAACCTTTTCCTCCCGAGAAAAGTGAATCATATCAGTCCAGTTCTGAAGTCTCTACACGGGCTTCTTTCAAAAATCCTGTTTCTGGTTCACAAAGCCCTAAACGGTTTAGTGACCAAAATACATCCCTGATCTTCGGCTGTGTTCCGAAGCTCTCAGGGCGTCTGGATCGGTACCGCCAAGTGTCCCTGGAGTCAGAACCAATTAGAGTGGTTGCTCTAATTGAGAGAGAGAGAGATAAAGAGAGAGAGAGAGAGGCAGAGAGAGAGAGAGATTGAAACTCTATTAAATTCTGTCATTACAGCAGCTCCAACAGTCGGACATTCTAAAGGTGACAAAAACATATAAGATAGTAAGACATACTATTTTATCAGAATTATTGTAGACACATATAGATAAATATATATCTGTATCTATATATATATATATATATAGATAGATAGATATATAATGAGATAAAAAATGAAAAATACACCTGTAAATTTCAAATATAGCAATAAAGTGAAGGCAAATATCTAGAAAAAGGGGAAAGAGTCCGATCTCCAAAAAAAGGCAGATATAGATATGTGTTTAAAAAATTGTGCAATTGTGCAATTAGCGGAGACACACATGGTGTGTGTAGTCATTGGAAGGACAAGTCAGAATTCCCTCATGGACACTGGCACAGTTTACCTTCTGCTGTGGTGGGCGTAAACATCAGCAAACAAACCCTGAGTGTTTTTATTCAGATGTGCATGACAGGCGCTCAGTCACCTGTGGCATGCTGGGAGTTCAACGCTGACAGCAAAGCAGGAAAACTATTTTATATATATCTTTTTTTTAAAGAAATCAACATGTTGGCACATCAAACCGCTGCAGACCTATCTGGCTAACCTTAGCTTAGCTAGCAGAAATAAAAATCTGAGTGGCGAAGGTGTCTTGGCTGACTCGCTTCCTCGCCAGCGAGGAATCTAGGAATCTGTTGCTTAGTTTTCAGACGGGCCACAGAAATCCTCTTTACGCCCCTCCTTCATTCTTCAGCCCCTTTCACCTGCCCACTCTTATTTATTTCCCATAAATACTATATAGTCATAGTCAATAGTCAGACTCCACAACCAGCACTGTTAGCAACACACACACCTACACAACTACACACACACTTACACACACATCTACCTTTTAATTTATTTTAATTGCACATAACGTTTAATTTTAATTTAATTTATTTTAATTTATTTTAATTGCACATAACACGATGTTATTCTTACTCTGTGTTATTCTTACTCTGTGTTATTCTTACTCTGTAACATGCTCTGCTGCTGTAATATTGCAATTTCCCCATTGTGGGACTAATAAAGGCTATCTATCTATCTATCTATAAAAGTCCCCTTGCAACATTCATACATCTTTTTATTATTATTATTAATAATGATAATAATATTTTTATTATGGCAATTTATTTATTGTTATAAATATCATTATTATCAATATTAGTAATAATATTATTATCACAAATAGTATCATGCTTGTTATTTATATTGTTGTTATAAATGATATTCTTATTGTTGTTATTCATATCATTATGATTAATAATATTATTATCACGAATATTATTATGCTTGTTATTAATATTATTGTTATAAATTATATTATTATTGTTATTCATATCATTATTATTAATAATAATAATAACAATAATAATGATTTATTTTTTTGACCATTGTTTTTGTTATTAATATTATTATTAATAATAATTATACATTCTCACATTCCTATATTGTTATACATATATTGTTTTATATTTTGTTTTCCTTATTTCTTATTTGTACTCTCTCTTCCACACACACACACGCGTGTGCGCGCGCACACACACACACACACACACATACACACACACACACACACACACACACACACACACACATACACCCAAGGGATGACTAAGTATTTCTGATTCTGATTCTGAATCTGGTTCATTTTGATTCAGACGTTTTGACATATGAGTCAAAACAGAAAACTCTTGAGCGAAAGCACAAAAACTATTCTGCCAAACGAACATGAAAACTTTTGAAACCCAGAAGATGGAGATGAGAGAAAGTCCAAATCAAAGCCAATAAATACAGAAAAGGCAATGAAGACAGAGAAGCAATAGAAAAGGGACCCGCCCACGGACATGAGGTCCAGAGTCGTCTCATGAGGAGTTATCAAGTCTGTCATGAAGTTCGGAGCTGGACCCAGTTGGACTTGAATGGCGTTAAAAACAGTAAGAAGTCTAGCTGCTGTGTTTTCGACCGGTTGGAGGAAAGGCGGTTATTTCTGAATTCTACTATAAAGTTGGGATTTGCAGTAAAGTAGTCGGGAGACGTTGAACGCGTTGCGATCTTTTCTGAATCGGGTGGCGATGGGTTTTTATTGTGGAAAATATACGGAAGCGAATTCTTCTTACTCATTAATTAAATGAGAGATTCGACCGAAACTCTGCGGTTTCTGCTGATGCTGGTGGTGACCGGATCAAGACTCGTCTCAATTTGGGTGATGGATGGCCTGAACGGTGTTACGTCAGGCGGGCGTGGCCACAGCGGATCACCTGTTTCCACATGGAAATTTTCCACAAGCATAAGTTTTAACGCCGGATGCCTTCCCTGACACAACCACATTTATCCGGTCTTGGGTCCAGCACTAGTAGAACACTAACTTGTGACCCCCTTTTGGCTGGTTGTTGATGTATAGAGTCTAAAAGCAGCAACCTTCCTCTGTCAGTTAGTTCACGGTAAGGTATACCGGAAACGGAAATGAACATCCACGGAAATGATCCACTCTACCTACAGGAACTCCACACCCAGCAGACATCAAGCCGAAACCTCCGCTCACAAAATGGCAAGCTCCTCCATCCCCCCAGAACCGAGCTCCGGACCATGGGAGACCGCACCTTCTACTCTGCTGCCCCTAATCTGTGGAACTCACTACCAGACCACATCGGGGCTCCACAGACAGTTGAAGCATTCGAAAAAGACATTTCTCTTTTTACCAATGTTGAAATTTACCCGTTTTTATACTTGTTTTATTTTATTTTATGCTCCTGCTTCCAACTTGTAGCCCCTTGAAAAGTGCGTTATAAATAAAATTTGTTATTATTATTATTATTACTTACACAGAAACGTAAAATGTACCCAAATGTGAGCCTTGAGGTACGCCGCAAGTCGTGCATAGTTGAGGTTGAGAAGTAGTTACCGGTGGTGGAAGAGAAGTTTTAACTAAAGAGAAGCTAACCCAGCATTTTAGGCGGTCCACTATGGCGTGATCCACTATGTCGAAGGCTGTTATTAGATCCAAAAGCTTTTAGATGGAGTTCCGTGGATCGAACGTTCTTTGACCTGAAGAAGTTGGACTTGAGTGAGACTCGTTCATTTACAAATACTCGGTGAGAAGATGTTGTCAGAATGGTTCATTTATTTTATGACAGCTGCACATTTATGAGGTGATATATATATATATACATTTATATTATATAAATATATATTTTACATTGATTCATAAAATGTTTCTCCATCAAGTCTGGTTGTAAAAAAAAAAAAAATCACCCCAAGTCAACGGCTGCACATGAATAAATAAATAAATAGCGAGATAAAACAGATATAAATAATAAATGCAAAAATAATAATTAATAATTAAAACAATGTAACGTTGACAACTGATACATTCACCGGTGAAAACAGGCATTTAACCTCACGTGAAAACAAAAGGCGACGGTAAGTCGCACCTGAGGAAGTTGGACCGTGTTGGAAAGTGAGTCAAGACCGAAGTACCTGCTCCGAGTCATAGTCATAGACAATCCTGGTGACTCAGTTTTACACATCCATTCCGGTCAAAGGGCAGCTTTGATGAAAAGTTGCTCCTTTTTCCAACATAAGGCTAAAAACAACAAAAAAACAGTTGCATTTCTCTGAGTGCCTGATAAATCAACGCTCATATAAATTAATAAATAGATATAAATACAGCTTAAGAAACAACAACAGTATAAATGACTGAGATTATATCAAAGAATATTAGTTTTTTCCCAGAAAAAACAGCGTTAGACAAAAATTCATCAACAGGATAGATTCTTATTTCAACACCCACGTCATGTTGAGTGACACCTCACTTCACTGTCAGCGCAGTGAAAACACCGTAAAACGGTGATAAAAAAATAATTTTCCTAAAAGAAGAAAAATAAATAATCATTTCAAATAGAAGAAGAAAAAAAAAAAACAGGTGGATGCTTGAAGGTCGGGTGACCTTCACCATTTCTACAAGGTTCTGTATTTCCTCAGGAAAGTAACGTAGGGACTGAAAGGCGTCAAACTGTTGCCTCTTCGTAGCCTCTTCGTCATTTTGCATTTTTGGTCATTCTGGAGGAAGAAGAGACAGGTTGGGGATTACGTTGCGTCACGTTAGCCACTATTGAACCTGAACGGTCGTAATATATTTCGCCGTCTAACCTCTTGCTGTGGCCCCAGAGTCACCAGGTTTTGCTGGAGCTGTTTGAGGACATGCATGTCGTCTTCATGCACCGTGATGTTGTAATCAAGGAGATTCTTCAGCTCTCTGACCCACACACCCAAACAGGAAGCCTACAAAAAGGATGAAAATGAAGGGTCAGACGTTGCAAACGACAACAGTGCGTGTGTCACTGTGAGGAATCAACACTTACGGCGTTTGTACGCATCTCCTCGGATGGCACCAGCATCATTCTCTGCTGTGGACGATTGAGATCATGTATTATGAAACCGATGTTTGAGGGCGAGAGCCAAAATATTCAAACAAGCGGACATGAGGTCTCTGCCAGGGCAGACCAGGAGTGAGATAGAAGCCATACTTACATCAGTGATGTTGACTTTCTTTTCTCTGTGGAGGTTTGTTAGAATCTTAAATCCATTCAGAATCTCCATCTTCAAAGGTTTGTTTAAGGGATGGCTGTAGCAGAGATGCAACAGGAGAACCAGGGCCAGCACAAACTTCACCATACTGCAGCAGTGTCTCGTTCTCTTTCTCTGTCTTCCTTTACAGCTTCTTCTCTTTGTCTTAAGAGTGAGACGTGATGTGATAATAGTTGGCTCAGTCTTTTATTTATACACGGAGGAAAAGGAAGTCACTGATGTCATTGTTTTTAACACCTACATAGAAATAGAAGTTGACCACTCAATTTGTGATTTTTTTTCTTTTTTTTTACAAACGAGGACAGCCTCTTCGTTTGCGGGAGGTTCCGACACTGACAGAGAGGAAAAATGATTTCCTCTCTGCAAACGTAATTTCATCACTTTGTCAGAACACATCTCGGTGAGATAACAAGTTCCTACATGTAGCTTTTCTTAACTTTTTCTTCACATGCCAGAATGGGCTCTTTAGCCCTGCTTAAAGACTGACGGCTACTGCTACACATTTTATGTCCATTTTCTCTCTCTGTAACCGTCTGGTTTATTTAAACAGTAGCTCTGTAAAAATCTAAAGGGGACAGATAGGCTTCAGAAAATAATCTATATTTGCTTGGGGGGGGGGTTGTTTGTAAATCCACTATATTTCTATATTTTGGTATAATTTATTTCTGAAACTTGACACACAAATTAAGTAATATTTAAGAAAATAAAATGTATGGTCACAAAGTTTGAAGGTTCTGTGGTTCACCAGGCGTTTTTATTTGTAGCCGTATCCTGTGTTATACGCTACGGTAAATTTGCATAAACACCTAATAGCAGAGCCGTGATGTAATAGAAGAGGATGCTGACCTCCACTACCGCAAGGTTGCATCCCCAGAAATCCCCCTGTCTGCTGCATTCGTGTAGCAATTCCCCTAATTAAACAACCCAAATGAGATGTGCTTCATTAATCATCTCGGACAGACCATAATGACTCAACCCAACTATTTCAGTGAAGTCAGCAAACTGCTGTAAGATCAGATCTCATAGTGACTCAGTGATAAAAGATAAATACTGTGAAAGAGCTTTTCTTAGCTCCAAAATGAAGGGAGACAGAGATTTCCCTCAGCTAAATTTATACATGCTTAGACTTATGGTATGGAGACCGGGTTTCCCACAAAAAAAAAAAGCCCCCCCTTATGAGTAAAATCTGACCTCGGTGAGTAGAATATGAACTCTTAAGAGTTAGACATGATAAATGCAAGATAGATCTGCTTAAGTTGATTAATGTGCAACAAATTCGGACTAAATCGGACAAAAGGTTGAGAGATTATAACCAAAAAAAAAGTGATTTTAAATGAATATATGAAAATGCAAGTGACTTTTCCCAAAATCAAGTGATGGATGGCCTGAACGGTGTTACGTCAGGCGGGGGTGGCCACAGCGGATCACCTGCTAAAAACTAGAACGTAAGCACGGATACTTGTGCGTGTACTGAGGCGGCCCGGTACAGATGCAGCCTCCTTGCGTGAACGATTCCCGCCCTGCGGCCATGATGTTTTTCGGAACGGTTGGTCATGAAGACGCCAAGACGAAGCCAGAGGTACCAAAACCAGATGACCGGCGGACTCGACCCGATGACATCTTTACTGAAACTTCAAAAGTCCAAGTGAAAGTGAAACCAAAACGGCTGTCAGTGGATGGTGGGAGATAAAAACGAGAACAACTCCTTCGTCCAAATATGGAGTGTCACTTCTTTATTCAAAACGTCTCGAGTCATTCTGTGTCATTCAGGGTCAGAGTTTGACGTTTACTGTCAGAGCTGGGAGAATTCATCCGGACTGTAAAGGCCTCAGAGTCCTACTGTGTTACAAATAATAGTATCACAAGTAGTAGTAGTAGTAGTAGTAGTAGTAGTAGTAGTAGTAGTAGTATTAATAGTAGTAGTAGTAGTAGTAGTATTAATAGTAGTAGTAGTAGTATTAATAGTAGTAGTAGTAGTAGTAGTATTAATAGTAGTAGTAGTAGTAGTAGTATTAATAGTAGTAGTAGTAGTATTAATAGTAGTAGTAGTAGTAGTAGTATTAATAGTAGTAGTAGTATTAATAGTAGTAGTAGTAGTAGTAGTAGTAGTATTAGTAGTAGTAGTAGTAGTAGTAGTATTAATAGTAGTAGTAGTAGTAGTAGTAGTATTAATAGTAGTAGTAGTAGTAGTAGTAGTATTAGTAGTAGTAGTAGTAGTAGTATTAATAGTAGTAGTAGTAGTAGTAGTAGTAGTAGTAGTAGTAGTAGTAGTATTAATAGTAGTAGTAGTAGTAGTAGTATTAATAGTAGTAGTAGTAGTATTAATAGTAGTAGTAGTAGTATTAATAGTAGTAGTAGTAGTAGTATTAATAGTAGTAGAAGTAGTAGTAGTAGTAGTATTAATAGTAATAGTAGTAGTAGTAGTAGTATTAATAGTAGTAGTAGTAGTAGTAGTAGTAGTAGTATTAATAGTAGTAGTAGTAGTAGTATTAATAGTAGTAGTAGTAGTAGTAGTATTAATAGTAGTAGTAGTAGTAGTAGTATTAATAGTAGTAGTAGTATTAATAGTAGTAGTAGTAGTAGTAGTAGTAGTAGTAGTAGTAGTAGTAGTAGTAGTAGTAGTAGTAGTAGTAGTAGTAGTAGTAGTAGTAGTAGTAGTAGTATTAATAGTAGTAGTAGTAGTAGTAGTAGTAGTAGTAGTAGTAGTAGTATTAATAGTAGTAGTAGTATTATTATTATTATTATTAATAGTAGTAGTAGTAGTAGTATTAGTAGTAGTAGTATTAATAGTAGTAGTTGTAGTATTAATAGTAGTAGTAGTAGTAGTAGTATTAATAGTAGTAGTAGTAGTATTAATAGTAGTAGTAGTAGTATTAATAGTAGTAGTAGTAGTAGTAATAGTAGTAGTAGTAGTAGTAGTAGTATTAATAGTAGTAGTAGTAGTAGTAGTAGTAGTAGTAGTATTAATAGTAGTAGTTGTAGTATTAATAGTAGTAATAGTAGTAGTAGTAGTATTAATAGTAGTAATAGTAGTAGTAGTAGTAGTAGTAGTAGTATTAATAGTAGTAGTAGTAGTAGTATTAATAGTAGTAGTAGTAGTAGTAATAGTAGTAGTAGTAGTAGTAGTATTAATAGTAGTAGTAGTAGTATTAATAGTAGTAGTAGTAGTAGTATTAATAGTAGTAGTAGTAGTATTAATAGTAGTAGTTGTAGTATTAATAGTAGTAGTAGTAGTAGTAGTATTAATAGTAGTAGTAGTAGTAGTAGTAGTAGTAGTATTAATAGTAGTAGTTGTAGTATTAATAGTAGTAGTAGTAGTAGTAGTATTAATAGTAGTAGTAGTAGTATTAATAGTAGTAGTAGTAGTAGTAGTATTAATAGTAGTAGTAGTAGTAGTAGTATTAATAGTAGTAGTAGTAGTATTAATAGTAGTAGTAGTAGTAGTAGTATTAATAGTAGTAGTAGTAGTATTAATAGTAGTAATAGTAGTAGTAGTAGTAGTATTAATAGTAGTAGTAGTAGTAGTATTAATAGTAGTAGTAGTAGTAGTAGTAATAGTAGTAGTAGTAGTAGTAATAGTAGTAGTAGTAGTAGTAGTATTAATAGTAGTAGTAGTAGTATTAATAGTAGTAGTAGTAGTAGTAGTAGGGCGACTGCAGGAATGAAGGTGGGCTGGTCTGATGAATCCCTTTTTGCTGAGGGCCCGTCTGGGGAAGAGATGGCATCAAGATGCATTGTGGGAAGAAAGTCAACCTGGTAAAGCAGCTTGATGCTTTGGGCAACGTTCAGCTGGGAAACTTTTGTCCTGCCTCTCCTGCGGATTTCACGGTTGATCATTTCTTAGGACATCTTATAAACATGTATACACATACATATACATACATAAACACATATATACACATATACACATGTTTATAGACATATATACATATGCACATATATACATATACACATATATACATATACACATATATACACATACATATACATACATAAACACATATATACACATATACACATACATATATATATACACATACATATACATACATAAACACATATATACACATATACACATGTTTATAGACATATATACATATACACACATATACACATATATAGACATGTATATAGACATATATGCACATATATACATATACACAAATATACATATACACACAAATACACATATATAGACATATATGCACATATATACATATATACATATATACATATACACATACACACATATACACATATATAGACATGTATATAGACATATATGCACATATATACATATACACACGTATATAGACATATATACACATATATACATATACACATATACACATATATAGACATGTATATAGACATATATGCACATATATAGACATATATACACATATATACATATACACACATATACACATATATAGACATATATACACATATATAGTCATATATACACATATATACATATACACACATATATACATTATTGTGAGAGCATAACTGTGAGATGACTCATTACTGTCTGTTAGAATGCGGTTGCAGCTTTTTGCCACTGTCAACGTGGAAGATGATGCGACGCGTTGTCTCACACCCTCAGAGGTGTGAAATGTGAAGGCGTCACTTTTGAGTAAGACTCAGAGGAACATCGATGTTCCTCTCCGCTCCACCGGGGAATCAGTGGAGCAAGGAGAAAACTTCAGAGAGAGGTTGCAGTTACACCGTTTATTGTCGAAAAGGGCAATATGTGAAAACACGCCCATTGCAGCAATGAGCTCGAATGTTTGGGAGGCCATGAGGAGGATTTGTTTTTGGAACACCCAGCCGACAAAACTTTAGTCAACGCTGGATAATTTTCTGTAAATTCAAGTCTTCCCTTGATTATAGAAACAATTACAATGAGTAGAAATCTGCGCCGTGATGACCCTTGTGCTCATACATCACTCAACACTATAAACATCACTATAAACATCACTATAAACATCACCATAAACACTATAACATCACTATAACATCACTATGAACACTATAAACATCACTATAACATCACTATAACATCACTATAAACACCATAAACACTTTAACATCACTATAAACATCACTATAAACACTATAACTTCACTATAAACACTATAAACACTTTAACATCACTATAAACATCACTATAAACACTATAACATCACTATAAAAGTCACCATAAACACTATAACATCACTATAACATCACTATAACACCACTATAAACACTATAACATCACTATAGCATCACTATAACACCACTATAAACACTATAACATCACTATAACATCACTATAACACCACTATAAACACTATAACATCACTGTAACATCACTGTAACATCACTATAAACACTATAAACACTTTAACATCACTATAAACATCACTATAAACACTATAACATAACTATAAACACTAGAAACACTTTAACATCACCATAAACATCACTAGAAACACTATAACATCACTAGAAACATCACCATAAACACTATAAACATCACTATAACATCACTATAAACACTATAAACACTTTAACATCACTATAAACATCACTATAAACACTATAACATAACTATAAACACTAGAAACACTTTAACATCACCATAAACATCACTAGAAACACTATAACATCACTAGAAACATCACCATAAACACTATAAACATCACTATAACATCACTATAAACACTATAAACACTTTAACATCACTATAAACATCACTATAAACACTATAACATCACTATAAACACCATAAACACTTTAACATCACTATAAACATCACTATAAACACTATAACTTCACTATAAACACTATAAACACTTTAACATCACTATAAACATCACTATAAACACTATAACATCACTATAAAAGTCACCATAAACACTATAACATCACTATAACATCACTATAACACCACTATAAACACTATAACATCACTATAGCATCACTATAACACCACTATAAACACAATAACATCACTATAACATCACTATAACGCCACTATAAACACTATAACATCACTGTAACATCACTGTAACATCACTATAAACACTATAAACACTTTAACATCACTATAAACATCACTATAAACACTATAACATAACTATAAACACTAGAAACACTTTAACATCACCATAAACATCACTAGAAACACTATAACATCACTAGAAACATCACCATAAACACTATAAACATCACTATAAACATCACTATAAACACTATAAACATCACTATAAACATCACTATAAACATCGCATTTTAGGCTTCACACTGACAGTCTTGATGCTCAATTCCAATTCTTTTTTCCAACATCAGATTCTTTCGTCGTTTTCAGATTACTCTGAAATTGTTTCCGAAATCCAACTCCAGTATGAACAGTTGGAACCGCACGTGCAAAAGAACAATAACAGAGACATTTCACGCACCACGCTGTCAATACAGAAGTAAAACTCAAGCCACTTAAGTTAGTTTGAATTATTTTTGTTATAGTGAAAGTGTTTATAATGATATTTATAGTATTTATATTGATGTTTATAGTGTTTATAGTAATGTTTATGGTGTTTAAAGGGAAGGTCATAGTAGGAAGTGACTATAGGTTATAGTTTGAAGTGATGTTTATAGCAATTTTTATAGCGTCTATAATTATGTTTATAGTGTTTATAGTGATGCTTGCAGTGTTTATAATGATGATTATGGTGTTAATATTGATGTTTGTAGTGTTTATAAGGATGTTTGTAGTGGTGTTTTAAGCATCTATATGGAAGTTTATAGTGTTAATAAGGATGTTTATAGTGTTTGTAGTGGTGTTTTAAGCACCTATATGGATGTTTATAGTGTTTATAAGGATGTTTATAGTGTTTGTAGTGGTGTTATAAGCATCTATATGGATGTTTATAGTGTTTATAAGGATGTTTATAGTGTTTGTAGTGGTGTTTTAAGCATCTATATGGATGTTTATAGTGTTTATAAGGATGTTTATAGTGTTTGTAGTGGTGTTTTAAGCATCTATATGGATGTTTATAGTGTTTATAAGGATGTTTATAGTGTTTGTAGTGGTGTTTTAAGCATCTATATGGATGTTTATAGTGTTTATAAGGATGTTTATAGTGTTTGTAGTGGTGTTTTAAGCATCTATATGGATGTTTATAGTGTTTATAGTGATGCTTGCAGTGTTTATAATGATGATTATAGTGTTAATATTGATGTTTGTAATGTTTATAAGGATGTTTGTAGTGGTGTTTTAAGCATCTATATGGATGTTTATAGTGTTAATAACGATGTTTATAGTGTTTGTAGTGGTGTTTTAAGCATCTATATGGATGTTTATAGTGTTTATAAGGATGTTTATAGTGTTTGTAGTTGTGTTTTAAACATCTATATGGATGTTTATAGTGTTTATAAGGATGTTTATCGGGGGAAAAGCGTCTCCCGCCGGCGCAGCTTTGTGGCGAGTGTCGATGGAAGATGACATCAAAGCTGCCTTAATTCCTATCTGACGGTTCAGACGGAGGTTACATTGCAAAAAATTGGACCTGTGCCTGATCTAGGAGCACTTGTGGACATGGCCCGAATCAGAACTGGAACAGAGGACATCCGATGGGGTTGGTTCTGTTCACATTGCCATGAATGAAGACGTCACACAAGAACAACAAATATGACCTGGGCCACATTTTTCCTGCACACGCAGCCCTGCAAAGCAACCAAAAAAATATCCAAACAACTTATATTATTTAATTCCAGCGTTGCTGGAGAGAGGGACATCTGAAAAAAATGGTTTTCTTCATAGAAAAACTTCCCTAGTGGATCAAATATGACCTGTTTGAGTAAAATATGATATAGATCTCCTCAAGTCCTTTTATTTGCATGTGACTCCGCTTGCGCCTCTGTGAGAGTGTAGAAGATCGTCATAAATGATTTTATCTTTGCATGCTGGTTAAATGAGGTCATGGGAACGCAGTGGAGGTGGAAAAGAATCTGTGACCGGCGGGTTTGTATAAATTGTTATTATTTAGCTGCAGCACGCTAAACTGCTGACTTCAGTCATTCAGTCAGTGACTCCATGTATCCGGTTAAAGATTCCTCTGTAAGTTATAGTCCGCTGCCATTGACTTAGTGTTTGTGGCACGTATTGTACCAACCATATTAACAAACAGGAAGTGAGACACACCTGTGGGTGAAGGTTCTCACAGGAAACTCAAAATCTGACATTTATAAAGTAAAGACGGGGGGTGGGGGTGGGAGGGGTGTTACCTGTTTTCGGAAGTACCCTGAATCATTTATATAGTTAATATTTCTATATATGAGTTGGGGGTTGGCAGTCGGTATTTGGACAGATCCAAACGAGAGGTCATGGTTCTCTGACGGGAATCCGTGGACGGTCCCCTTTCGGGTTGGGGGTCAAGTTGGCAACGATCCAGCATCTTGGTGTCTTGTTCTCCAGTGATGGGAAAAGGAAAATGGATTCGGGAGAACATGCGTTTGTTTCATCATCAGCTGTAATGCGGGTGAGGATGAAATAATCCTCACCCGCATTACAGGGCAGCCCCTGTGAAGCCCCCCTGGACCCAGACCCTTTGACATGTAGTGTAAAGAGCTAACAACAAAATAGATATGAATGTAAATAATTACAGTATTATATCATTTCTATAATTCGATTACCGATTGGTATACTGTATGATTTTATATATATCTTTTATTTAATATAGATTGTTTTTCATTTCTATGTTCTTCTTAATATTAGTATTCTTAATATCAAACTTTGTATATCAAATATTATGTATAATGTTTTATGTAAATTTCTTTAATATATTATATAACACATGTTTTTGGAATAATATCACAATATAACATAATGCAAAATAAAATTATATAATAAATATTACATGAAATATTGTGTTTTTATAATTTGTTTTTTTTTGCAGTGAATACAAACACTATATTATAAAATGATGTGATAATATATCGCATTGCTTTTCTTTGTTTTTGTTCTTTCTTTCTTTTTTATAGTGAGTAAACAAATTTGACAACTTAAATTTAACACTTTGATTGAAGTGATAGAAAACATTAGAAAATCTAACAACCACAAAACTGTAATCTCAGAGGCCGACAAATACAAGAATATTCCTTCTTTATTTTACTTTTCTTCTTGTCGGAAGCTTCTACTTGAAATCTTAAGTCCAGTTTGACATTTTAGTCTCTTTGTATTTTTCCTTCTATTAAGTTCATCTTACTTTCAGATGTATTACAAACAAAAGTCAGGTGCAAAATACAAAAGGTTTGGTATTAAGACGAATGATGTGAAAGGAACTAAACCGATGAGATACAGTTGTGAAGAAGTATAGGACACGCCCCCTCGCCACTTTGGTTTCATCCGTTTTCCGCGTGAGTAAGCACAAAATTAAATTTTTTGTGTCAAAAATCATTTTTTCTTCTATTGCTCAAATTTGGGGCATGTTATATACGACACCATAAAATCTATCTTGCATTTATCATATTTTACACCAAAGGCTTATATTTTACTCACTAGGGGGCGCTCTTTTATAAATATATATATATAAAAAAAATGTTTTTCAGATATAACTTCCTTAGAATTGGTCCAATTTAATCCAAATGTGATGCATATAAATCGACTCAAAAAGCTCAATGTGTGTATGTTAGATTTTATTACTACAGTTCATATTTTACTCACTAGGGGGAGCTTGTGTCACACAAAAAAAACACTTCTTCAGACACAGCTTCACATATAAGTTGGGGAAACCAACCAGTTTACTTTAACTTTAACTTTAACACTACAGATATCCAACAAAGTGCCGCATTTTATCATCCGTTTGCTTTAATTTCTATCCCACATCATTTTGATTTAAGGAGAATCCGGGCTGGTACTGAAGGGTTAACAGCACACACTGAGCAGAACCTCAGTCAGTCCCTATCGCTCCACTGGGAGAGCATAATCTAGCAGGAAACCAAATTCCTGTGACACGTCCGGGTTAGTATAGTAAATGTAATATAAGACAGGACAGGTGACTTCTTGTTTACCGTTTGTATAAAACACTTCAAAAGGCACTTGGCAAATATCTACAATTCCAGCTGCTGAAGATTTCCTTCATTTCACGTGACAGTCCACTGCAATATCCAAGTTCTAGCCGTTATCCTTCAGTACTTTCAAGGTGACGCTCATCCCTCCAGCATCACAGAGCTGAAATTCCTCCACCGGTGCTTCGTGGAACAGCAGCCGGGGAGTCCCGAAATGATATAAACCTGCTTCATCCTCGGACTCCTCCTCCGCCTCAGCCTCTTCAAAGTCATCCGGATACTCGGCTTGTTCTGAGACATCAGCCGCCTCTGGAAACGCTGCACAGGACGAAGCCACAGAAAGGAGATCGTATCAGGTCTGAACGCACGTTACATTAGAACGCAACTCACTAGGTTCTTCAGTCGTAAATTCACTTTTAATTCGGGGGATTCAATCAGGGGGATTGTTTGTAGAACTAAGGGGGTCGGGGGTTTGTCTGGGATATACCCGCTAGTGTAGGCCTAGATTTTGGTGCTATGGGTGAAAAGGGGAGAAAGACCTGCGCCACCTCCACAGCGTGGATGACTCCCTAAAACCTTTGAAGAAACTTTTTACATAATAAGTAAGTGATAAAGGTTGATGCAGCTGAATTGCTTCGATTAGGTCTAACTGTATTTTTCGCAGACGTTTAACTACCTGAGTGGATAAGAGTTTATCCAGCCCATATGAATTAAGTTGGCCCAGCAGAATCCCTCAGCTCTGAAAGACACTAAATTATTAATGAAGTAGAACTTTTCATGATTTCATTGGACGGGACTTTGTTCATGCAAACTTAATTGCATTGTGTAAAAAGTTAAATAGTCAAATTCTTTTAAGTCCGACTTGATTTTATCGCATTTATCTTTAACAAACATGAAATCATTTCATAATAAATACCTGTTTAATTCACATAAAGAAGCGTGGGAACTATTACTCAGTGAAGGTATCTGGGTTCTTCTTCCATCAGAGTAGAATAGAATTGAACAAACTTTATTTTTTTATTAATTCCAGCGACTTCAACATTTATAAAAGTGACAGCAGCAGTAATTAGAAGAAAAAAAATATGATGGAAGAGAAAAAAATATATATATATATATATCCTTAAGATGTATAAGGATAAGAGTTTTTATTTAATGTAAGAGTTTTTATTTAAGGTACATTACCAACAGGTTCAGGAAAGCAGCTTGAGTCTTCACTGTGATCCTCCAGAGAAGATAAACTCTCATCCTCCTCAAAGTCTTCAGGATAGTCACAGTTGATTTGTCCCTCACCATGACCATGACCGTCCTCTTCCTCCAGTTCACCGGGACTGGCCTCCATCCTGGGTTCTGTTTCCTCAGACCCAACCACAGGGACACAGACTGCCGCCGTGCGTCTGGCAGACTCCAGGTGGTCTTGAACGCACTCGCTGCTGAGTATGCAGCCAGCACTTGGTCTGTTTTCAGGTTTCGGGCAGAGCATTCTGTGGATCAAGGACGAGATCTGATCGGAGTAGAGTTCAGCAATGGGCTCATACTCTCCTTTGATGATTTTGTAGAAGAGACTGAGGAGGTTTGTGGCTGTAAATGGAGGCCTGAGAGCGCACAACTCATAGAGCAGACAGCCCAGGGCCCAGATGTCTGACTTGGAGCTGTATGGGACATCCTGACAAAGCTCAGGACTGAGGTAGCTGGGTGTCCCAACACATGTAGAGGCCATATCTGCTGTGTTGGTCATCACTCTGGATATCCCAAAGTCACCTAACTTCACCGCGCCTTGCTTTGTCAGCAGAACATTTGAGGGTTTGATGTCCCTGTGGAGTATTTTAGCATCATGTATATAATCTACAGCCTCTGCAACCTGCACGAACCACCTCATCACTGTGTCCTCTGTGAAAAACTCCCGGGGTTTCCTCTCTTTAATTTTGTCATCCAGTGTTCCACCATCACAGTAGTCCATCACGATGTAAATACATCCATCATCAGAGCTGACAAAGGCGTCACTGCACTTGACTATGTGAGGGTGCCGCAGTCCTCTGATGATGTCAGCCTCCAGGAGGATTGCTCTCTGGCTCTTTGCTGTCCGTGTGTGCTCAACTTTTATCCTTTTCACTGCGTGCAGGCTGTGTAGCTGCAGGTGCCTCATCAGGAACACGTCTGCTGATCCACCCCTGCCCAGATACAGCAGCTGCTTGTAGTCCTCCATATCCTGTAGGGTGTCTATTAGGAAAAACCCTTGTAGAAGAGGAGCACTCCAACTCAAGTCAGATATCAACGTTTGCGTGCAGGCTTGTTGTCATGGTAACCGCCTTGCTCTGACGCTGTGAAATGAATAGGAGGACCGCCCACTTCTGGATCCTGACGTTCAAGTTCAGCCAGTGCACCGAGTTATTCGGATTCTTTTCATCTGAGAAAACGTGGATTCGTGAGTCGATAATTCAAGGTTCGTGAGTGTTTCGTTTTTTTTGTTCTTAGTTTCAGAAAGTAATTTTAAAAAACGAATCGTAGGCTGATTAGATTTTTCGTTTAGGATACAAGAAATTAAAAATGACCAATGAATGTTTTTAATATCAAATAGGGAAGAAGGGACATTTTTTAAAAATTGTTTGATCTTTATTTTATACTTTTATTATGAAAAATAAAATCACGAGGAGCGGAAACAAAATAACGGGTTTGTATATGAGTTTTCTGAAACCGGATGTTGTCATACACAAGCGCACCTATGAGGGCGGTGCTCCTGAAAGATTGCTACGTAAGCAGATCAGGTTATTAATAATAATAAAAATAATAATTATTATTATTATTATACATTTAATTGATAACGCACTTTACATTTGGATCAGAACTCAAAGTGCTACAAGGTAAAAGCAGATAAAACCTTCATTAAACAATATAATATTAATTATATAAAACTATGACCAAAATGCAGTAATGTTAATTAAAAGTTATAGATTCTGCTAAAAAGGAAAGTTTTAAGTCTTTTTTAAAAGTCTCAGTCGTCTATTGAGCCCTCAGATGGTCAGGGAGGGCAAATACACCAGAACATAAATCCTCATCCGGATATGACAGACTCCAGCGAAATAAATTCATTATTATGAGTCACGGCTGCATATTTGGAGCATGGCATCAGTTTCCAGCTGTATAAAATATACGACAATCAACCACACAAATAGAACCACTACCTGGTGTTAATGTTTCCTATTAAGAGTGAAGACCTTATAAAGTGATGCAGACAAGAAGAGAAAGAAGAGATAAGAATCCACCAATTACTTCTTCATATTGCTTTGAAATCAACCACTGCTGTTGAGGAATAAGTTGATGATTCACTTTATTCATCATAAAGTGATGAATAAAGTTGTTGTTATTCCCTTATAGCGACCACATCAGGTCTCAGAAAACTTAAACTTTAAACGGTGCCAATTAAAATAGCTTCGGTTTTGGAGCTGTTAAACTGGAGAAAGTTGTTTTTCATCCACACCTTTATCTCCTCCAGACAAGCGCGAGAGTTGACAGGAGAGATGATGATGACGATGAGGATGGAGAGGCTGCGGAGGAACATGTGTGTGTGTCCGGGACCTTGAACTTCCAAGGGAAACGTATTCTGTTCTGTCAGTGATGGTACACTTGCAGCAACACGTAGGCGGAACATCACCAGACTTGGTAGAATTCTTACAAATACAAATATAAATACAGAATAACAGATACAAATACGGATATATATCCAAAAGGTTTGCCGGTGACCAACAATAGAAGGTATACTTGTCGGTTTATAGTATTGCAGGCTGTAGAACTGTGATGGAAAAGCGGCGAACAGACAACGCCAGCGTCTTCTCCCTTCAGCGTCCAGACACATAAATACACGTCATGATAATGGGTCTATCTATCTATGTATCTATCTATCTATCTATGTATCTATCTATCTATGTATCTATCTATCTATCTATCTATCTATCTATCTATCTATCTATCTATCTATCTATCTATCTATCTATCTATCTATCTATCTATCTATCTATCTATCTATCTATCTATCTATCTATCTATCTATCTATCTATCTATCTATCTATCTATCTATCTATCTATCTATCTATCTATCTATCTGTCGATCTATCTATCTATCTATCTATCTATCTATCTATCTATCTGTCTATCTGCGCCAGATAGGGGGCGATATCGAGCCTAAACTGTGGTTGCGACCCGCTTCTAAACAAACGAAGAAGTAAAGGTCCGTCTGCGCAGCTTACTGCGCATGCTAGAGTTAGCGTGCTGCCATACCTTTCAGTTTCAGTACTTCTTGCATTTTATCACAGTTTGATCTAAAAATGCCCCCAAAGGGGAAAGGTGCCAAGGGCGGTAAAGGTTAGTGCTCCATTTTTTAATTAATGTTAATTACGTGTTAGCCCAAAGGTAACAACACTAGCCTGTTGCATGTAACAGTGCTACAAACTGTGCTTCAGACTCTAGACATGTCTTATTCATGCATTCATTGTTATCATCTGTTTTCCTTTTTGTTTAACGCACTGTATTTGCTACACAGGAGCGGCTTCAGGGGGTGCAGACGCTGACAAGAAAGAGAAAGCACCAAAGGGGGGTACAGCTGTCAAGGTAAATTAAAATTACATTTTTATACAACGCTTCTCTGTATAAAAAAAGAAAGATGAAACAGAGGGACAAAGTGATGACTGCTTGCATTTGTTTGTGTAGATTCCCATTTATCCAGGATATTGGTCAATCTTTTTAAGTTGAACTGGAGGCAACTGTTGTTGTCAACTTATACTTGTAGCCTAAAAACTGTATCTGTGTCAAAAACAACTGGAGGAATTGGATGAATACCTGACTCCCCACCAGAGTCAGGTATCCATCCTTTGAGGAAAGCTGAGGAAACCTCTTGGATGAGACGTGAAACGTTTTCAAGTCTGACCAGAAGTCCAGTCGCTTTGGATCCAACTTTCAAGGACTGCTTACATCCTTTCTTCTCACAGATAAACCTGATGGTGAAGAAAGGAAACTATACTGAACAAGACTGGACCATGTGAAATAATAGTTTTATTTAACAGAATTTTTGTTTATTGGAAATATTTCCAACTTCTTTTTTTTTTTCTTCATTATTTCCCTATTTCTATGATGCCCAAATAAGCATTATGGCTGCTGAAACGTGGTGCATCAACTGATCCAAGGTCGCAATGGTTTACATGTCACTGGTGAATTTGAGTGGTTATATTGGCCAAAGATTGATCAGCCATAACATCGTAACCACTCAAAATAACAGTATCTCATTAGAAATGGCAATTGTTAGTTGGTGGGATATATTGGGGAGCAGGGGAACTTTTTTTCCGCCCAAGATGACATGTTGGCACCAGGAAAAAAGGGCAAGCCTAAAGATGTGAGCGGCATGGACAAGGCTAAATTGTGATGACTGGTTCATAGCATTTATAAAACCGAATGTTTTCTTTGGTGTTCCTGTCTACAGTGGTCAAAGGAATGGTGGCTGGGGAAATGGCAATATTGTTATCTGTGACCAGAATAAAAGAAACAAATGTTGCAAAACTAGCATTTGCTACTAGCACAATGATAATCTAATTGTATAGCTTTTGTTTCCCATCTGAAATGTATTGATGTTGTTTTTATCTGTGTTTTTCACCCCCAGGTTCGGCATATCCTTTGTGAAAAACATGGAAAATGCATGGAGGCAATGGAAAAACTGAAAGCAGGAGTCCGTTTCAGCGAAGTAGCATCGCAATACAGTGAAGACAAAGCTCGGCAAGGCGTAAGATCGGTTTTATTACAGCTTGTGCCAAGATGAAGTCAGGGCTAAACGGCGTGATGCACTACCGTCCTTAATGGTGTTGTATAAAAATTGAGATATTTATGTTACTAAATTTCAACACCTAAAGAAATGGGTAATGATTCATGTGAGGAGGAGGAGGAGGAGGAGGAGGAGGAGGAGGCACGAACCTCATAATGAGTCAAGTTTTTCCCCCATCTGAACAGCCACACTGGTTCACAGAGAGTGTTGCGTCACACACTCTTTTTTTTATTTCATCATTATTATTTTTTATTTATTTATTTTAAGAATCATTACACATTGGTATCTGTTACCTAAATGTGGCTCTGAACGTCTAAAAATTCTGCGCACTATGGGATGTATTATTCATGACCGTTGTTCTCATAACAGGGTGATCTGGGGTGGATGACGCGAGGATCGATGGTCGGACCTTTCCAGGATGCAGCGTTTGCCCTCTCCGTCAGTTCCATGGATAAGCCCGTCTACACAGACCCTCCTGTCAAGACAAAGTTTGGGTACCACATTATTATGATAGAGGGGAAAAAGTGACACTGGATGGCTCTTCACAAATTCTAGAAACCGGATCTAGAACTGATAATCTCCCGACCTTTTTCTGTTCCGGTGAAATGGATGCTTTGTATTTTATGTAATGCTTGAGAACAAGAAAATTAAATGATCCTTGTGTTTCCGCTTCATCTCTAAATATCACACTCTTTAAAAGGGCTGCCACAAACTCTGTATTCACAATAATGACATTGTTATAATCCAGGGTTAGAGCACCTTCTGTGAATAAATGGGAATGACCAGTTTCGTGATAAATAGCAGCACATTTTTCTTCTTCACAGCCGTTTAGCAGGAGCAGGGGCCGCCCGATTGTGCATTAGCGCAACAGCTAATGACAACCGTTCCATTCTTCTCGTTCTGGTTTATCCTCCTGATTTGATACATGACAGGGATAATCATCAGTTTGTCTTATTAATTTGTCCAAAAGCATTTATGATCCAGATCATTTTTCACAAACGACACATGCTACCTTCACCAAAAAAGTCGTCCAGCCGTTTGGCATTCTTGTGTTTCCTACAATTTTTTTTTTGTTTGTTCCGTTTATTTTCATGGAAACTGGATTTTTAAGCTCACTGTTAATGTTGTTTACATTTTTCTGGAGGTCGTCTGGAAAACTAAGCATTCTAGCTTCAAACTTTGTAAATACTTTCTCCATTTTACATCGTTGTGCCGTTTGGATTTTGTACATATTTATAGTTTCCATCGCAACCGGATGTTATAGGCGGCTGCCCACCTTCTCTGGGGTATAAATCGCAAACTACAGTCAAGCTTCACTCAACTCTTATACATATAAATTGAGCAGGATAAGAAGTTGTACCTTTTAATATTTTACGGGGGTTGTTTTCCCCAGAAAAACATGCAAAAATATTGTTTCAATATGAGGAGTCAGGGGGTTGGTCATCCTCTTAATAGCATATATTCAAAACAATTAACCATTACCGGCGGATAAATCATAGGCTGAGCATTTGTTTACTACATTTTGGGGGATTTCTGTACAATGCAATTTCAGATGACTTGAAATTGCGGTTTTCCCCTAAGTGAGTCTGTGTGTGTGTCGGCGGTGTTTGTTTGTATTTTTGTGGTTGCCGCCATAGTTTTTTCTCAGCATCAATGTTTTAACATGTTTTTGGAGAGATTATGAATGCAGAACCAACAAGAACCATCAGAAATAATGCTGATTACCCCATTTCTTTCACATCAAGTTGAGAGCTGCAAATCTGACTGGGTTGAAGAGAGAGTTCATGCTACTGTTATTGCCGCCGTTTGAAGCGGCCACATACAATTTTTCAGAAAAATGTAAAATGATAAGAAGCAACTTTTCTGCACTTTCACTCTAATCGCAAAGTACCGACAGAATAATAATGATGGGCTCTTATTTTTTACTGAAATTATTTTCAATCTATGTTTTCTTCAAACTTTGATGCTTTATAGTCCAGGGTTATTCCGAAAAGTATGTTGAAGTGAGTTTGAGACTTTTATTTCTCTCCTTTAACATACATATATATATATATATATATATATATATATATTTATAAAATAAAGGAGAGGAATAAAAATAAGGCAATTAAAACACAAATCTCCTTGCCTTCTCATATGTTAAATTCTTTACTGTGCGGTAATATTCTTCAGTTCCTGCAGGAGGAGCAGGAACTTAACAAAACAAAAAAAGATAAGTTGCATGTATTGCAACAAATACAAATGAATTTAGAATAATAATACTTTAATAATTTAGAATATTCCACTACATACACATCTATAAAATAAATGATTAATAGTTGAAAGGAATCGGAGTACTAAATGTCAATCTTAAATCTTTCTAATGTGTTTTAGCTGAATATATTAAATATTTTGTAACATTTGAAAGAAGCCCCCTAAATTCTATTGGTGAGACATAATTCATTTCCAACTAAAAATCTTTATTATAGAGAGATTTATTTTCATACTGAATATTCCTGCTGTTACAAATATAACAGGTAGTTGGGGAAAAGTCCTGTTCTGTCACCACATCCAGAAACCTGCTCATCAGTCGGCCAGCAGATCAACTTTTTCCTTCTTGCCCTGTCCTCTAAACCTTCCTCGGTCACACCAACCAACTGAATGTCCTCTCTCACCGCCTGCAGAAACCTCTTCTTTGGTCCTCCTCTTTTTCTCCTGCCTGGCAGCTCCATCTCCAGCATCCTCCTTCCAGTAGAAGATCCACTATCCCTCCTCTTCACGTGTCCAAACCATCTCAATCTGGCCTCTCTGTCTCCAAGACGTCTAACCTGGTCTGTCTCTCCGATATCCTCCTTCCTAATCCTGACACTCTTCTGTCACAGATAACTCCTGACACTGTTCTCCACCCTAACTGCACTCACTTTTTCACCTCTTCTCCATATTTCCTGTTGCTCTGAAGTCCTTTAACTCCACCACTTTGACTCCTTCATCCTCACTGATCCTCCTGCCTCCACTTCATTCGCACTCATGTATTCTGTCTCGCTGCCGCCGATCTTCAATCCTCTTCTCTCCAGCACATACCTCCATCTATACAGGTTATCTTCCACCTGAGCCCTGCTCTCGCCACGGATCACTATGTCATCTGTAAACATTATAGCCCACGGAGACTCCTGACTGACCTCCTCTGTCAGCATCAACAAAGTAATCAAGAAAAGGCTCAGAGCTGATCCTTGGTGCAGTCCCAACTCCTATATGAACCCATCCGTCCCTCTTATTGCACACCTCACTGCTGTCATACTGCTATCATACATATCCTGTACCACTCTAACATACGTTTCTGTAACTCCAGACTTCCACAGGCAATATTCCAATTCCTCCCTCGGCACTCTGCCGTACGTTTTCTCTCAATTCAAAAGAAACAGTGCAACTATAATAATAATAATAGTAATACATTTAATTTATAACATACTTTACATTTGGATCAAATCTCAAAGTGATACAAAGTAAAAGCAGATAAAAGCATCAATAAAAAAATACAATAATAATTATATAAAAATATGACAAAAATACAAAAATAATTATATAAAAATATGACCAAAACTAAGCCAAAACAACTCCTTCAGACCTTCTGTATACTTCTCAAAGCAAACATCACCTCTGCACTGCTCTTTTCTGTCATTAAAACTTTACTACTGCTCACATTTGTCACCTCTTCTCTAAACCTGGTCTCCACTCCTCTTTCCCTGATGTTCACCGTGTGACTCATCGACAGTCCTGCACATCACCCATCTTCAATCAAATAAATAAAAATGAAAATAAAGTAGGTCTATCATTTACTATGAAACTGAAACTTGGTTATGAATAATTTTGAGATGTAGACATTTAAATCAGAAATATTTCTGTCACGGACTATGATCTGGTCTCCAGGTGACCTCCCGAGCGCGAGGCGGCAGCAGTGACATCACGGTCAGTTTCCGGAAGAGACGGCTGACGTTACTACGCTTTGCTAGATGATTGGTGAGGTAAGATGGCGGCGCCAGAGGAGCCAGAATTATCTCAGGCGCAGACCGAAAAACTCCTTCAATTCCAGGTAGACAGCCTCAATTTTACATTAACATACATGTTACTGAAACCTGTAGGAGTATCAAGCCACTGCTGATACCAATTTCTCCAAGATCGAAAGATTTCGCGTGTTTGAACGCTTTTGCAGAGTCAACTCCGATAACGTTCCCCGTACGAGTCCGAGCTAACGCTAACGAAGCAGGCTAACTGCTTCTAAGCTACCTGACAAGTTAGCAGACTTTAAAGGCCACATCTGGACTATTATTGCCTCTTATTTACTGTATTAAAGAAAAATACATATTTCAAACTCAGCCTTTTCAATTGGTTGCCTTGTTGAGGTCCTAGAGTGTTTCTCTGGACTTCATGTCACCATTAACTTGTGTTATTGACGCTCCACTTGGGGACTTAGCATTAGCATCTTTAGCATTAGAATAGCAGTCACGACTGAGCTGTTAAGTTTCTTACTAGTTTCCACCCGTGATTATTCCAATGGTTGCTTTCGTGGTGAAACCACAGATGAATTTCCCCCACAGCGTAATTCGTAGCCTGTTCAAGCTTTCCTTGTATATACATAAAAAGCTAACCAATAACATTTATTCGATAAATTAAAGAGCTAACTGTTATCTGTGATTGTTGTCTTTATTTTTTTTAATGTTGGATCGCTTCCTGACTACCGTTTTCTTAGTTGGTTTATTTAATCAGTTCTCTCTGCTTCGCAAATGTATATTCCTGTTAACTGTTGTGACACAGAAAAGAAGTAATCGAAGGAGAAAAGCTGACCACGCAGGTATGCAAACATTCTTTTGTGTTTAATGAGTATTTTGACCCTTCTTTGTTTCTTGTCTAACAGGACCTAACTGGTTTAGAATCTATGGACCAATGTCGTCGCACTTTAGAACAACACAATTGGAACATTGAGGTAACATCACAAAGTAGAAAGATACATTCTTCAGTCAAATGATCTGATCAGCCATAGAATTAAAATCATTGCTTGATGAAGTGAGACAAGTGTTTATTGTATCTCAGTGAGTGGGATCTTGTAGAGGTTTTATCGTCTGCAGTGGTTAGTACCTACCAAAGTGCTAGAAGGGAAGGCGACCCATGGCTCATAGATGTAAATGGGGAGTGAAGGCTTGTACTATCCGATCCCACAAAAGATATACTGTATCACAAATTGCTAGAAAATTCTCTATAAGCATAGATCATACTCATTGTGTCCTTGCATTAGCTGGGTTTACAAGGACACACCTCTTCATTCTGACTGAAATAACACTGACTGAATGTTTTGGGTTGACTTAACATGTGCATTGATCTAATCAGATCTGGTGTTTACGTTCGTGGATGCATTCTATCGGACCAGCTGTGTGAGAAGGGCAAAAGCTGCTATATGACATGTTTATCTCAAGCTGGGCGGGATCATCTGATCAGTGTAGTTGCAGTTATTGCTATGCTTTTAATGAAGAAACAAGCGTCTCTGTGTAAAATATCCAGTTGAGTTCACTGGATCAGCAGATCCTAGTTGAGCCTAGATCCTGACTGTCACTGAGGAAAGACTGGACCTTCTTACTTTCAGCCCATAGACTTTTGGAGTGGTCTCCCTCGTGTCTGGTCATCAACGTTGCTACCAGTTGTCAAGTCTGGATATTATCACAACACAAATTTCTCACTAGCTTTTCTGTTCTAGGCTGGGTGTTTATATTGCTTTACTTAGAGTAGTTATGACGAGCCCTTTAGAGTTTTCATATATCGTCCAGCCCCTCCTTTTTACCCAAATCTACTTCCATGACTTAAATGTTTTATCTGGTTCTTATTGTTTTATTTTCTTTATCATGCCTTTGAAAACAATCGTTTGTTTTTTTCGTTTGTAATGTGCTGTGAAGCACTTTGGTGAACTCTGTGTTGCATTTTAGATGTGCAAACCAAAAAAATTGCTTTGAGGTTGACATAAATTTGTAATAATAAAAATTTCATGTTGGAGCTCTTCCGGCTGCAAAGTGGGACCTGCACAATTTGAGAAACGTGTTTTTTTAATATTATGGCTGATCAATGTCTATATCCTGTATCTGTACTACTGTGTTTTCTCAGTCATTCTTTATGGCGGTTTATCAAAAGACTTGGTTGTGATACGATGCGTTTGGGTGCCTATGTTTCAGGCTGCAGTACAAGACAGACTCAATGAGCAGGAAGGAGTACCCAGTGTGTTTAACCCTCCACCATCCAGACCGTTGCAGGTCAACACAGCAGACCATAGAGTATACAGTTACATCGTCTCAAGGCCACAGCCCAGGGTAGGTCTGCAGCTTCTTTTAACATTTGGTGCTGTAGGACATAATCTCTGTAAAACCTTTGCTTATGCGTGTAGTTGTCTCTTACAAATAATTGAAAGATTTCATTGTCAACTTGTGCCGATTCCATCAATATAGTAAAATTGTCATCACAGTGTGTAATAATAGTAATAATAATACAAAGACAAGTCGTTGCAAACTGATATCTTATGGATATTTCTTTTCTTTCGAACATGTTGTCCTTCAGCCGAACTCTGAAGCTGAATATCTACAGAACACCTAAATACTGCAAACGTTTTTGATGATCTCCCTGAACTGCTGTCTGTTATTTGTGTTGACTTTGACCGGGTAGTCGTTGTTGGTGATTTTAACATCCATGCAGACAACCCACACGACAGAGGGACTAAAGCTCAGTGTGCGGTTCGAAGGGCCTGAACACTTCCAAGGTTGTAGTGATGGATGTTTGATCATCTGTCTGATCATTCCTGCGTCTTCTCTAAGAGCAAGCTCCCTGTACAGAGAAATGATGCGAGGTCATTCACCAAGATCCATCACCGAAAATATCAGTCAGAAATTTATTCAGGCTCCAACTTCCACACCCACCCTCCCCTGGACCGGGACGGGCCCTGAAAGAATAATCCTCCTTTTTCACTGAGAAAAATCACAAATCCTCCTTATCGGATACCACATGCGTGTTGCCCTCGTGTCCTCTAAAACCCGGTTCAAATAACATGACACAATTTTATTCAGTAAAGAAGACAAACCCGGAGGACATTACACAGCGCCTAAATTCCTCCTCCTGTAGACATTCTGGACATTCTGCTCGACATTCTGCCAACAGGCTTTTTCACAGAAGCTTTACTTTACAGATGGTTAATGCATCTCTTGTTTCAGGAGTCTTCCAACAGGCCCTCGAAACTGCCCTCATCAAACCCCTCCTCAAATAGAGCAATCTGGACGCAGCAATAGTAAATAGTTAAAGACATCGATATCAAATCTTTAATTCGTGGCTGAAATAATTGAGAATTCCCCCCCCACAATTTTCTGAGACTAAATAAATTGTTTGATGTCCTCCAGTCTGGTTTTTCCGGCGGGCCGTGGCGCTGAGACGGTTTTGGTTTAGGTTTTCAACGACAAGCGACTGAACAGCGGTAGAACTTCAGTTTTTAGAGCTACTGGATCTCAGAGCTGCATTTGACGCGGTTGAGCGCAATATATTACTAGACCGACTGGAAAACTGGGTGGGTATTTCCTGGCACAGAACTCAGCTGGTTTAAATCCTACCAAACAGAAGTAGGACTTCTTTGTGCCTATAGGTAATTAAAAATCTGAGCGGAGCAAAGTCCCACACGGTGCCTCAAGGCTCCGTCTTTGGACCTCTTGTTAATCTAAGATAAGATAAGATAAACCTTTATTGGTCCCACAACGGGGCAATTGCAGTGTTACAGCAGCAGAGAGCAAACAGATCAATAGAACTGAATAAAATGAAAATAAAAACATGAATATTAAACTATATTAGAGTATTACACCATAATATAAATATTAAACTATACAGGAAATATTAAACCATTATATAAACATTAAACTATACAGGAAATATTACAACATAATATAAATGTTGCACTATACAGGAAATGTTACACTATAATATAAATATTACAATATACAGGAAATATTAAACCATTATATAAATGTTACACTATACAGGAAATACACAAGAAATATTACAATATACTAAAATATTTTATTATACTAAAAGAATATACTATAGTACAATATTACAATATGATGGACATATTGCACTATAATAGAAATATAATAGCAAATATACACTATACGATAACACAATAAACAATATAAAATGACAATATAAGCATTCTTAGAAATAAACAAGTGGCAATATTCATTGAATTAAATTAAATCTGCACTTTGAAATGTGGACATGTTGAATATTACAATGTCCCATAGTGTAAAGGGAAAGTGAGGCGTGTGTGTGTGTGTGTGTGCGTGCGTGCGTTTCTTACAAGCAGTATGTATCTACATGCTTCCATGGGTTCAGATCTTTGATAACAACAAAATTATTACCATAACTATGCAGACGACACACAAATCTACATGCCTCTATGACCAGGGGACTAAAGTCCAATACAAACACTGAGTGAGTGAATGGAACAAGTCAACCATTGGATGTGGATTGGATTTCCTTCACCTGACCAAGGACAAAACTGGGGTCATAGTTTTTTTTTGGCTAAAGAGGGAAGGTTAAAGTTTAGTGCTCACCTTATACCTGTAAAGTTACAGAAGCGTGAATCACCTGAAGAATGTAGCAGCTGTTAGAGGACTACCTGCTGAATAGCTCAGTTGTTTAAACCCCTGACTTAGATGCAGGAGGCTGGGGTTCGAAAGAGGGCGTGGCAGAAATCCAGTGTGGACCCTTTCACAAGGTATTAAGTGCTACCAGCCTACTCAGCAAACATCTAAGCCCGGATAAATGAGAGGGCTGTGTCAGGAACGTCATGCAACGTAAAAACCAACGTGGAACGGGACGATCCTCTGTGGCGCCCCCTGAAAAGGAAAGAGTTGAACGAAGACGGTTTTGCTAGAGGACTTTTGTCTCAGCAGGATTTGTAAAAGAATTAGTCCATGCATTTATCTTACTGTAACGGTTTCTTAACTGGTCATCCTAGGAAATGGATCAGGCAGCTGCAGCTGGTTCAGAACCCTGCCAGGACCAGGAAAAGCGGATCATATCGGTCCAGTTCTGAGGTCTCTATGCTGGCTTCCTGTCTCTCAGAGAATTGATTTCAAAATCCTGCTGCTGGCACTAAACTGCTTATGGCCCAAATACATCTCTGATCTTGGGCTTAGTTCTGAACCAGCCACACCTCTCAGGTCGTCTGGATCAGTTCTGCTTAGTCTCTGCAGAATCAGAACCAAACGTAGAGAAGCAGCGTTTCATGCACCAAATATTTGGAAAGGGCTGGATGGATGAATGAATGTTCATGTCAATAGATGACCATCAAGAAAAAGAAAGAAAAGAAGATAAGTACCCTAAGAGATAAACAGTTTGTGGCCCTCAGGGCTAAATAGGTCCTTCACTCGCATCATCATCATCACATGACCTCATTAACATTCAAACATGATTCTGGTGGAAGTGCTGAAAATGGGTTTTGTTTTCAACCCACATAATCGTGACATTCTCCAGGACTTTTTCAGATCAAAGTCACATAATCAACTATATGTGTGTGTGCGTTACTTTAAAGAAGGAATCTTCCCTCTGTTAGTATCAAATAACTTACAGATAACTCCGTTCTTTTTCCTTTCTTTTTCAGGGATTACTAGGATGGAGTTACTACTTGATAATGCTACCTTTCAGATTTACGTATTACACAATTCTGGACATGTTCAGGTAATTCAAACACATCATGTTTTTTAATGCTGCGCTCTCTGGAAGTTTAGTATTCAGCGGCAGGGATGGAATTGATCTCCGCCGTGTGTTTGCTCCCCAAGGTTCGCCCTGCGGTTCGTCAGGTCGGATCCTCGCGGCCGCGTGACGGACCCCGTCGGAGACGTCGTGTCCTTCATTCATAGTTTCGAGGAGAAGTATGGTCGATCACACCCTGTGTTTTACCAGGGAACGTACAGCCAGGTGAGTTAAGGGAGACGGACCTTAAGACACGTCTATCTCCGTTTCCTGTTAAGATGAAATCGAAACAAGTTGCATTGCTTGCAACCAACCATTCATCTACTTCACTACACACCTTGTGTGTATCTGATAATCCCACTGACTACACACCATGTGTGTATCTGATAATCCAACTGACTACACACCATGTGTGTATCTGATAATCCCACTGACTACACACCATGTGTGTATGTGATAATCCCACTGACTACACACCATTCCTCTAAATTGCACTACTGCACATCTGTGACTGGACTATTTTAGTTCCTATTTATAAGTGCCAATCGAAATCAAGTCTTTCCCCTTTTCTGGATATTTGCATAAACTTTATTCTTTTATTCTAATGTGTCTGTAAGGTGTCCTATTATACAGAATGTCTTACATTTTGATTATTGGATTAATAAAGTTTCTGTGTATCTGCTTCTGTTCACTTTGAAACATGCAGGCGCTGAACGATGCCAAACGGGAGCTCCGCTACCTGTTGGTGTACCTTCACGGCGAGGATCACCAAGACACGGACGAGTTTTGCCGGTACGGTTCTTAGCACCTTGCTTACCGACATCAGCACAATGTCAGCCAACAGGATTTGTTACCTAGAGCCCGGCTGTTGTTGCTGTTAATTAAAACCCCGTTAGTGTTTTACATGGGTTTAAAAGAGAGCAGTGAGACCAGCTCTGCTGTGTGACCGGAGGCAGAGCTGGAGGTGGCAGAGTGGAAAATGTTCCGATGTTCTTTGGGAATGAGGATGGACAGGATTAGGGATGCGCGTATCAGAGGGACGGCCCAGGTTAGAGGTCAGATCGAGGTGGTTTGAAGACTTCAAGAGGAGGGTTAGTGGAGGACATGTAGTTGGTTGGGCTGACAGAGGAATGTGCAGAGAACGGGGCAAGATGGAAACAGATGTTGTGCTGTGGCGACCCCTAGAGGGCAGCTGAGACAAGAAGAAGAAGAAAATTCACCTCTACTTTTGTGTCACTTTGTAGCTCCACGTTATGTACAGAAGAGGTCGCGACCTTCATCAACACGCGAATGCTCTTCTGGGCGTGTTCAACCACCAAGCCCGAGGGCTACAGAGGTATTTTCATATACTAACCATTGTTTGTCCATGGTTAACTGTGACCCCCCCCAGATGATTGTCCTTACTGTGTTTGGTGGCTGCTCTTCTCCATGGAGAGTTCTGTCACCATCCTTCCATCGTTAGAACATCTGTTTTAATGTTACAGTTTACTGCTGAGTGTATATAGCGTATTTAAGTTTAAGTTGAATATGGCTTTGATGTCGCTTCAGTGTCCCAAGCCTTGCGGGAGAACACCTACCCATTCCTGGCGATTATAATGCTGAAGGACCGCAAGATGACAGTGGTGGGCCGGCTGGAGGGTCTCATCCAGTCAGAGGACCTCATCAATCAACTCACTTTCATCATCGACGCCAACCAAACGCATCTGATGTCGGAGCGCCTTGAACGGTACTGTAAATCCATAAATCCCCGCATAATTGCGTGATGTGAGACGTTTCATGTCCTCACGCATCAGAGGATGAAGTTGCATGCTGGGATGGGCTTCCTATTAAAGTCAGGCAGCTGTTCGGTCTATTTTCAGCCTCAGGCTTACAACCCAAGGCGTAACAAATCTTATTTGATGTGTTACAAGAAGAGCTTGTAAACTTATTTTTAAAGACCCGACTGCAGATGTTCGGTTCAGGTTGTTAGCTTTCATGTTATTTGTGTCTCAAAGGGAACAGGAAAGCCCGTCATCCGGCTCCATCGGCATTATTATATTTTTTTGCCGTTGTCAAAGCGGCTGGAGCCATTCTGAAAATACAAACACGTGTTTGTTTCAGGGAGGAGAGGAATCAAACCCAAGAGCTGAGGCAGCAGCAGGATGAGGCCTACCTGGCCTCCCTCCGCGCCGACCAGGAGAAGGACCGAAAGAAAAGAGAGGAGGAGGACCAGATAAGGCAGCAGGAGGAGAATGTCCGACAGACCGCCCTTGCTGAGGAGCGGAGGCGAAGGGTTTGTCTTTTTGTCCTTCTTCTTCCTTCCCATTAAACCTTTATCGCTCAGCGGTAGGGCGGGTCTGTTTATCGTCGCAAAAAAAAATATCGGGATCTCAATTCGGGAAACACGTCGATTCTGCCGCGTTTTCATGAAGCCTTGAGCTGCATCAAAACAAGAGCTCCTACTTTCTCCCCCGACTCATGAGAATGTGGCGTCAGACCAGGTGATGTAGAGCAGCGCAACTGAAAGTAAACGCAAGAACGAGGGAGAGAGGGAAACGCTGCCAAAACTAAAAGAATGAATGAATCCAGAAGAAGGCCACGCCCCTACGAGGGAGGAAGGGATGAATCCAACCAATCACACTGAGTTGTACCGGCAAACTTTATGTTCTGAGGTGTGGAGGGTTATTTTGGATCCGGGGAAGGCGATGGAAGTCACAAACATGTTGCATTGCAGAACCATGAGTAGGACGGTGGAAACTGACCGGCGACTGACGAGTCTGTCAGATCCCACCTTCATATTATTGTATATTTATAGTATTTTCCATCGTCAAATATTGAGTCCAATGGCATCAAATTGGTGGAAAATTCTTTGGTTCAACATGGGACGATGGGAGGGCCTGAAGGATCCAGAACTATCAGCGGACGGACGGACGGAGGGAGGGGACAGGAGGGAGGAGTAGGAAGGAGCAACCAGGTTCAACATTTTGCAGCAAATTGAACGTATAAATTTAATTTGATTCATTTTTATTTGGTAGACTAAATGTGAACATGTGCGTTCCAAGATCTTATGTCGACTTCTTTAGTTTAGGCCTCGAGGAGACTGAATACACTTAAGGAAAAAGGTTTTAATTGAGGCTCCGTCTTTGACTGAAGACCGCTTTAATCTCCGTGGAAACGGAACCTCCCGTTTCACCAAGTCTTCACTGAACACCGCTTTTGAGTTCTGATTTTTGCCAGATGTGGGTTTTTACCTCCTGTCTGGGCTGCTGTGTGGAAGGACACAAACAAATGTTTATGGATGTTGTTGACTTTTTGTGGTCTGACTGCAGACACTGGAGGAGGAGAAGGAGAGGAAATCGGAATGTCTTCCCCCGGAGCCACCCTCAGACGACCCAGAAAGTGTCAAAATTGTATTTAAGCTGCCCAACGACACCCGAGTAGAGAGACGATTCCTCTTCGGGCAGTCTCTGACGGTGAGTCGCGATCCCATGACCCTCTGATGATTCATCCGTTCAGACAGAAACCGTTTGTCTCTTCATTCATCTCAATCCGGTGGACAGTTATTGTGATGACGTGACTCTCACGGTGTGGGTTTTCAACTTAATACTGATAGTTTTGTTCAGTATTGGGTCGGCCATAATATTATGAACACCTGCCTAATATTGTGTAGATCCCATTTTTGGTGTTCTGTGATAAAACTGACACCTTTCAGTCAGAACTAGTATTCACTTATTCAGCAATTTTTACAACAGTTGGTCCTCTGTGGGATCAGACCTTGGCGCCGGTTCAGGCGGTCACAGTTTAACTCTTGTCAAATTTGATCTGATCTTAACGCTTGACCATTTTTTCCAGGTTCCCTCGGATCAACTTGAGCAAAAAAAGTTCTGCCTGAGAATGTATTAATCATTGTTAGGAGGAGAAACGGTGTAATTCTGGCTGGACCAGTCAGTCGACACACGCAAACAAACTCACATCCTCAAAACGCAGAACACACAAATTTTCCTTGCATCACATAAAAATCCCTATAACTCACCACTATAAGTCACTCATTCAGTGGGAGGAGCTTGTTTCCTTGTGATAAGTGGATCTGGTGTTCCTCCACTCACTATCCATCCATTGCAGAAAACCCTGCTTCACTGACGTACATCAGCATCGTATGAGCAGATGACCGACAGGGATTGGGTTCGGGTACGTTCACAGACGGGTCACAGATCCAACCCGTGTCACTCTTGGGTCACTCTGGAGCCTGGAGATAATACCAGACGTCCGTCAGCAGAAATCCAGAGTGACAGCCCACCTGCCTGTTTGAGGGGATCCAGTAATAATACTATTACTGAGGGAGGGGTTATTTACTCCCCCTAATCACATTGCAGTCTGGCGGTAGCAAATGGTCTTTGGCCTGTTGCTGCCCTCTAGTGGACAGAGTATATAACAGCCACCACACACACAAACGTGTGAAGGTTTGTGTAGGTTGTGTAAGTACTAAATATTAAGTTAAATATTTTGATGTATTGAAAAACAGTGAGGAAATTTTTTCTAATGATGGCGGCAGGAAGGTCCCAGGTATCTTTTTTTTTTTTGTTGTTGCAGATATCGTGAAGAGTAAATTCTCTGAATGGGGCAGAATTCTACCGGTTCTATTTTTTTCCGCCGGTTCACGTGAATACTCTTTCTCCCGCAGGTAATATATGACTTCATCTTCTCCTTGAAAGAGTCTCCAGAGAAGTTCCAGATAGTCACAAACTTCCCTCGCCGAGTCCTGCCCTGCCTTCCCACCGAGGAGCAGCCCAACCCCCCCACGCTGAAGGAGGTGGGACTTAGCCGCTCAGAGGTCCTTTTTGTTCAGGACCTCACGGACGATTAATAAACGACGTACCTCCTTCTCATCTGTGGAAACACATTTTCCTCCGATCCCCACTCATCCCACCCACCCACTCTTCTTTTTTAAAGGATGGCCATGATAACCTGGATTAAAAAAAGAAAAAGAATTAACCTTTCATCTGGTCCTTGTTTGGTTGTTTGCGGGGTTCCCAATAGCCTGGAAAGTCTTGAATTTTATCAAATAAATACTTGTTGAAGTCCTCTTTATCTCCACCAGTTAATCATTGTCCCTCCCCACCAGTAAGTGTTGCAGCAAAGCTTTTATTAGTCATCCAACATGTACAGAAACTGTAGCAAAGCTTTGTTCAGAACCAGAACCACGCCCCAGTTTAGTCCCTTTCCGGCTAACGTGTCCTTTATACATACTGATATTCACAAGATGCAGCGTCGAGCCGTTTCTTTCCATGACCGCTGCTACGTTTTTGTTGTGATCCGTGATCCTGATCCAGATTCTCTCTGCCCTCCGGTTAAAACTCGTAGCAACTGACAAGAACGGAACCGGCAGGAGCGGATCTCTGTTACTACTGCTGAGGTTATAGGTTTTGATTTGAAAAGCAAAGCTCCTCAGGTGGCAGGTTGGTGGATTTGGACAGAGACCGATGGGAACCCTGATTTGAAGGAGCAACGACTTGTACATATGTTAGATATTTAAAACCCAAATTTAACCTGTTTTTTTTTTTTTTTATCTTTTGACTTGTGTGTCGTGAAAATGTAAAGCAGACGTCTCAGAGTTAAAACCCTATATTTAACGGTAGCCACGGCTTTTCCACGTGGCTGGATCTAGTCTAGTGCCAGTCTGCCCATAGTGTGCCTGTGGTTCTACTCATAGATGCCTGTTTCCGCCTGTAACATCTAAATGGGCTCGTGTAAAAAAAATGTAATTTTCCAACTATAAATTAAAAACATTTTAAAAACGTGTGTTCAGTGAGAATGTGTAAACACTTCTACCGGTGCATCACACACACACACACACAGCTTTCCTCTTTGGTGGCTTGGTTTGAGTTTAGAGCATTGGTGCTTACCTTTTTTCCGAGTGAGGTTTTTTGTTTTTTTTCTAAATCGATGGACTGTTTTAATGTCCTGCTCAAGTGTTTGAGCACAAAAAAGTTCTGCCACCAGACTGAACCGGTTTATATTATGACCCAGTGGCAGCATGTATGTGATGGACAGTAAGGGGCCAAGGATGGAGCCCTGAGGGACACCACAGATCATTATCCACGACTGGAGAAAGTCGTGTTCTGTAATTGTTAGCATATTAAAGAATGCGAGGACTCATCAGAATTATGTGAGTTGATAGAACCAAATAAGTAATTATCAAAAAGTTTTATAAATACATGCTTTACAAAGGGTTGAGCTAATTTAAGTAAAAAATACTGAACTAGTTTTGTTTTACGGTTAAAATATATCCTTGATCAAAGGATTCTTTTTCGATAGTAAATCAAAAGAGTTCAACATTTAATTAATGCCCCTGAAAAAATAAAATATGCAAATAAATAAATTCTTTACGTTAAATTACATTTCCTTTTTTGAGCAGTAAATTTGAACAGCCAGGCTCCTTTGATCACCGCAAAAAAAATCCCAAAACACAAATTTGGTCGGCACAAGAGTTTTTTTAGGGGAATAGATTTTCTGACTTAAATTACCATTTAGATTAAGAACATTTAATAAGGCCTCACTTTTCTTCCGTACAACAGAAAAGGCATTACTAAGTACAAACGTTGTTTCTTGGACGTACACTTGTATTTCTGTCATTTATTCTGAAACTTTGAAAATGAAGCATTTTTAAGTTCTGCATTTAGACGTTTGAAGTGAATCGAGGCAAAGTGCGATGGGTATACATCTTACATTTATTAGTGAACAACCCTTTCAAATTAACCACAACAGTTAAAAAAAAAATATGATTGCACTACCTGGTAAAGCATAACTAGCAACTGTCATTTAAAAAAAGTACAAATCTTAAAAATTTCAAACATTATACAGATGTATAGATATCATACACTAACTAGTTATGTTAAATGCTACAAACAATGATTCCAATGGAATGAAAAAATTATAACAATAAGAATCATTTCCTATATATAATATATATTAGTTGTTTTCTTCCCCCCCCCCCCCCCCCCCAGCAACCGCCCAACCCCATCCGATACGAACATGGGAAAAAAATAATGAGGTAACTGTAAAATGTGCAAGTACCAAAGCAAAAATATCTGCCTATAACACAGAACACATGCCCCTGGCTCTGTGGGCGGGTGGGTTAGTCTGGTGTTCAGGCGGGGACCCCTAGAGGCCAGGGAGAGTAAGAACAGTAAACCACTATCCCACCACAGCAAGTCATTGGTAAACAATAAACGGCATCTACAGAGCAATCAATCACAAATCCTAAATAAATCGTTTAGCTGCTTATTGGAACACGTCATTTTTTTTTTTTTTTAAATGTATTTATTTGCACCACACAAGCTGTGAGATTATTTATTAACTCGTAAACAGAAAGACTACAAGACTCTATCCTCAGGTGTCGTTTTGGAAACAGAAAACCTGACCCTTCTGGGAGGTTCTCCTTTTCATGGTGGGGTGGCTGGATATCGTCAATTAAATATTCACCCGGGGGGAAAAAATCATAGTGCTTAACACCGACACGAATTAAGGTCTCTATATGTGAAGGATACATTTTTAAAGATATTGATACACAGAGAGCGAGAAGAGCCCCAAAGGCAGGCACAGAAGAACTACACGGGAAAAAAGTATGACCACACTGGTATTCTCTTCTTTTTGTATTTTTCTTCTTCTCCAAAAACCCCAGTAAACTATATTGATCTTCACCGACGCGGTTCAGGGACGTTAGTAGAACATGCTGTAAGAATACGTGGACCCATGACAGAACTATTGCATTCACGCGAGTGAGTCTTCAGAGCTAAAAGCAGAACATCTAGCACCGTTTCACTATGGCTTTTGGATCAGACTACAGCAGCTTCAGAGCGAGGGACTGTCGGTCGGTCGGTCGGGCGAGAACAGTAACACCACGTACGGAAGGATATCTCTCTCTTTTTTTTCTTCCAACTCCCGCTATAAAACGAAGCGCAATAAAATCTTGTAGTCATTCGGTTCTATTACAAATGTGTGCAGTACGATGCATGGCAGTTATCAGCTGAGCGGTAAGATCCAAACCCCTAAACGGAAGAGAAAAGAAAACGGGTCGGAGTCCGGTCGACAAGCATGCATATTGTGCACCATTAAGTAGAAATAGTCTTCACCGGATTATGCGACATCCTCCACCGTTAACACTCCTTTTTTTTAAAAAATAATTTCATTTGACGTCATGCAAACATCTCCGAAGTAGATTTTGAGAGCGGCCCAGGTAGTGGAGTGTGCGGCGGCGGCGGCGCCTTTGGAGACGGGATCAGGACCGCCGTGTCGAAGGTGTGGCTGGAGTAAAACGACACACAGGCTTGAATACACTTGTGATGAGAGCGTCAGTGTGCAGCGCCTCTTTTCAGTGAATACTAGTAACATGTCTATGGATACTCTTTTTCTCTCTCTCTCGCATGCCTGTCTTAAAATGATATTATATCTACTATTTCAGACAAAGAAGAGATAATATTATAATTGATTACATTAAAGTCTGAGGTCTGAGGAAAAAGGACCAACCTAAATGCAGATATTCCTTTAACATGGCGTCCCTTCCGCTGGGAATGGACTGTTCTCCTTTATTTTTATATGCTGAGAGGCCCTGAGTGGATTTTTTTTTTTTTCCCTTTTCTCTTTTAAACTTACAATATATGCCAGCGACTAGATATGTACACGTAGTAGGTTCATTCTCAAAGCTGTAGATCGAAATCATTACATGGCTTCCTTTTTTCTTTTCTTTTTCCCCTTGAGGGTGGCGCACACACGTCGACACTCACATTCACTTAAGAAACAAAAAAGAAGTTGAGAAAAGAAGGCAAGATCTCTTCACACACGACAGCGAGGGTCCCGACTGCCTGTTAGTGCTTCATGGGGGGCAGCGGTTAAGAGACGACAGTGAACGCAAAGCGCAGTCCGTTTCCCTCAAACTTCAAATGTTTTTGTTTTTAGCGTGAAGACGAGATCACGAGTCTAACAGTGTTTCCGACGCCATCAAACGTTCCAGCTGCGCCTCGTCAGCGCCCTGATCGCCGCGGGACCGACGGCCGGCGTGTCACCAGTTACTTCGACAAGGGGTTTCAACATTCTTCTGTCTTCAAACTTTTTTTTTTTTAAATCTAAAAGCATTCAAACTGAAGCTGAACATACAGTTGCTCTTTTACGACGCCGCAGCCTTAGACAATGACCTGACCGGGTCGCCGGAGCGGAACCAACAGAAAAGGTCGTTAGTGCTCCGACGGTTTCCTTCAATCCGTTTCCCCTAGAAGATTAAAAACCAATAAATAAACCTTAGAAAGAAAAGGAAAAAGAGACGTACTTTGAAAACAGGTGAGCGTTTTCAGAGTTAGGAGGACAGGTTTGTGCTTGTCAAGGTCATAAGAAGAAGGCAGATCTGAAACATGGAACAGTATAGGTTATATCTGGATATTGGATTTGGCTCACAAACAAAGAAATAAAAAGCCCATTCCTCCGAAAAGGGGAGGAACGGTGGTTTAAAACTTGCCACTCTGCACATATTGCTTTCTGCACAGGCCTCCGTAGCTCTATGGCGTCAGCGTGGCCTCCGGGCGAGGACTCCCGTCCGCCAACGCGGTCAGGATGGAGCTGCATGCTAGTCTTCCCCCGCGGCGCTCCCGGAACAAGCGAGCAGTTCTTTTAGTTTTGCTTCTTTTTCTTTTGATTTAATAATTTTGGTGGCAACATTTTGATTAAAATATTGCTAGTCTGAATCAACAGTTCATGCAAGTCCTAGCATGCTGCCCTGTATCCAGTGGTTACACAATGCATTGGCTCTGTGGACAGGACACACACACACGCACACACGCACACACACACGCGCACACACACACACACACACACACACACACACACACGCAGGAGGAGAAATGCTGACACGTGGAGGGTGAGTGTAGCACTTGTGCAGTTATGCCGGATGGCCTCAAAAAGATGCAGCCCGTTTATCCGCGGCGGCTGGACTACAGATCTGTTCCGGGGAGGATCCTGTTCACGCGTAGGATCGCTGGAGTCCATGACCTCGGGCTGAACAGAATCTGCATTTCACCACAGCAAGTCACACGTTCACAAGAGCATTGGCTAATGTAAATCAAACGGTGGAAATGATCAATACGTTATTGCCGAACATAGATTATTAACAAGTCACTGTAGCCCAACACCTACACAAGCATGCGTCTATGGTGGCCGGGCCTCGCCGTCGCACAGATGCGTTTGTTGGAGTGTGCGGATTATCTTTCTGCCAATCGCACACGGTGTCCAGCCCAGGCCCTCCAGCCTCTGGACTCACCTCTTCTGATGCGGGACTTCCACCAATCGTGAAAACCACAAACCACAGCCACCAAATCAAAAGCAAACCCTGTAAACAAAAGCAGCAAACTATGCGTTGTAGGGGGGGGGGGATCTTTGGAATCTGCGACGAGGGAGGGGGGCGGAAACGGATCCGGTGGGCAATCCGAGGACTCCCGCCAGAGGCTGCGATAGGCAGTGGGTTCCATGAGACTGGGACAATGAAACACAGCAGAGGTACAACAGGCTCCAGAATCAGTCCTGGATTGCTTATCATTTAGGGAGGGGCAGGAGCGGTGGGTGGGTTAAGCTGTATCTACTGGAGGACGCAGGTAGGGTGGCAGGTGTCCCCGGTCCGGGAACAGACTCTGGAGTGTGCAGCTTTCCAGTACAGCACTGGGAAACAGAGACGGCTCTCACTCCGCCTCCCGGTGGACGTCGGAGGCGTCGGCCCGGCAGATCGGACACGTGCGATTGGTCTGGAAGGAGAGCAGCAAAATGAGGCGTGAGGATGTTTGGCGCCGTCCGTCAAACACACAATGCAGAGAACTTTGGCGAATCATCAGATGTGGCGTCGACGCACCTTCAACCATTTGTCCACACACTTGGCGTGGAACTCGTGGTTACAGGGTAAGACCCGAAGTAGCTGCCTGCACTCGAAATCACTAAAGCACACGACACACCTGACGGGAGACAGAGGGAGTAAGTGAGACGAGCATCGATCCTCATTGATGCCTATTCACCGATAGGCCAGAACATTGTAACCACCTGGCTAATACTACGCAGGGCCCCAAAAAGAGCTCTGACTGATGGGGCGGGGACTCCACTGGACCTCTGGGGGGGTTCTGTATTAGCAGCAGATCCTTAAAGCCCCGGAAGTTTGAGTTGAGTTAATGAGTCTCCGTGGATCTAATACTTTGTCCAGCACATTCCACGGATGCTTGATGGGATTGAGATCTACTGAATTTGGAAGCCCGGTCAACCCCTCGGACTCATTAGGTTCCTCAAATCCCTCCTGAAATGTGGCGGGACGTATTAACCTGCTGAGCGAGACCACTGCCATGAATGAATACACTTTCAAATCACGTCTCAAAGTAATATCCATTTGTGTGGCAGAACCCAAAGTTCACAGCGGAGTGTCGTCTCCAATCACACCTGACCGACCACGTGATGTTCGAACCGACGCGTTCCATCAGAGCAGGGCACCTTCTTTCGTTGCTCGGCGCTGCAGATCTGATGCTGACGGACCCGTCGTGATGCTTTCAGCAGCAGACAGGGGTCGGCGTGAGCATTCTGACATCCGCTATCAGAACCAGCATTAGGTTTTTCAGCAATTTGCGATACATTAGGTCCTCTGATCACTGCCCACGCGTATCAATGAGGGTGTCCATGATCCGGTCAGCTTTTCACCATTGTAGTTACTAACCAGTGCAGACTGGGAATAAACGACACCACCTGTTGTTCAGGTTAGACCCTCTGACCAGGTCGTCTCAGACTGTTTTGTTTTCCCATTTCTAACATGTAAAACATTCATTTGCTGCCTAAGATGTCCCGCCCACTGACAAGATAATCCCTGTTATTCTGATTTGACTCGTCGGTGGTTATAATGTTACGGCTGATCAGCGTATGGGGCGTGAGTATCTAGAAAAGATGAGGAGAGGAGAGGAGAGTGCTTACAGCGTTTGTTCAGATAGATGATTCTCTGAGTTGAACCTGTAGGACGGAAGTTGTTCTATATCTGCTTTTGTGAGTCCGCGTGGTTTCGCTTCACCCAACCGTTCAGCCAGATTCAGCAAAGCCTACGGGGGGAGGGGGGGGGGGGGGGGGACATAGAGAGAGAGAGAGAGACAGAGACAGAGAGAGAGACAGAGACAGAGAGAGAGAGAGACAGAGAGCGAGAGAGAGAGAGAGAGAGACACAGAGAGAGAGAGAGAGATATGTGTAGGTCTGTAATACCAGGACATTTACATCACACACACGGCCTTGGAGGTCTAACAGAGGGACTAGAATAACCGCCTGTAGATCCAGTCCATCCATAATACACAAGACTTCATCACGTCTCGGAACCAGGACCACGTCCATGTTCTATATCAGCACATCCCCTCACTTTAAGGTCCGCCTAAGATCACGAATTTATCAGTTATGTTAAATGGTTTTCATGTTTACTGGGTTCTGTCAGGTCACATGACCTTGAATAAACCTCCAAAGTCTCCTCCTTCAGTCTCAGCGTGTTTTTTTTTACGGTTCTGATGTTTATGAGATGAAGGGGTCAAAGCTGGCGCAGCTGTGGAGGCATCAACAGGACAGAGGTGACCTTTTCTCAAAAAGACGTCTGGTGCCATTTACTTTTTGAATTCGTGACCACATCTACTTCCTGCACCGCTCAGCCACAACATTACAACCGTCAGCTGGTACGACTGCTGTGGCTGACCTGTGATTCAGCTACAAGTTTACACGACTTCTTCTAGGAGGTCCTACTTCACTCAATGTGCTCGACGTACGTACGATTAACTGTTCTCCATCATCGAGTACCTTTCAAATCTAGTTCAACCTTTAACATTTAAACTAATTTCAACTGCCAGTCATGTAGCAAGGGATGGTTTCAAGCTATTTTATTTAACCTGTAGAAATAGTGTAGAGAGGTGTTTGCGGCAGCCATCTCACTGACCTCGTAATTCTCCATCTCCACATCGTCCACATCCAGGTCCAGACTAATAGCTGGGCCCACTGCTGTTGGAGGCACTGGAAGCATTGACCTGAGCCGAGCAAAGAGCAGAACTTTGGAGAACACGAATCCTGTGAGGAAACTGGATCCAACTGTCCGTCCAATCAGGCAGTTTTTATTTACCCAAAAAACATTTATGTACTCACAGGAAGTAGGGGAGGAAGCCTGGGTAGTAAGATGGAGGGGGAGGAGGAGGCGGGAGAGGCGGCTGCAACCGGTACCTCTGTCCGCTCACTCGCCGTGGCAGCATGTGGGGATATGGCTGAGGACAAAGGGGGAACAAACGGGTGTTATAAATTGCGAGCTTCGTGCTTCTCTGGTTTACTTGTGAGATGTTAGGAGGCGTGGTAGGTCATAGTTGGGGTGCCGATCAATCGGTGCACCTCTTACTAAGGAGCAAAGTTAATTTGACTGAAGCTACTTAAAGCCTGAACTTCATGTTTTACCAGTTTCTGGTAAAAGGAAGTTTTCTTTTCTTAAAAAGAAAAAAGAAGTAGCATATAGGGATTCCCTGAACCAGCAGATATATTCAGACATGAAGAGTTTACTTTATCATTATCTGGATAAATTGAACTTGAAAGTGAGAGAGACTTCCTCCCGTTTGAGTTTAACAACTCAAACGTAGTGTTTTAGGTCCGTGAACTTCACGGCCATTAACTTTCCTCCTGAGCTAAACTTTAATGTGAATCGTTATAACACCAAGACCTTTAATTTAGACGGACCCAGGTTAAGTCTACTGAAGGGTTCAACGGTAGTATTTCTTAGCAATTCATAAGAGGCTGTCTCACCACTCCAAAGGGAAGCTCCTGATGAAGAGGCTCTTGAGGAAGATACTGTAAGGGCAGAGAAGGAGGCAGCGCTGGTGGGTGATGGGAGGGAGGGTAGGAGAAGGTCCCTAGTGGGTGTTGGTCCCCTCTTAGGTCAACTTCATTTTCTACCCTCTGTAGAGGCTGAGAGGAGAGAGAGGACCATCGCTGGAGCCAAAATGCATATCGACATCAACAGAGCGGCGGTGGCGTTCTGCGCCCGTCGCTCTCGTGGACATACTCACCATGCGTGGGTGTTGAGGCTGTAGAGGGACGAACTGGTTCAGGGGGGTGAGATGCGGCGGCTGGTGGGGAGGTACAGACGGGGTTGGGTGTAATACAAAATGTTCGCTGGAGATCAGGGGGGGAAAGGCTTGGTAAGACACCGGCATGTGCTGCATGGTGCACGCCTGTATGAGCTGAGGAGAGAAAAAAGACACAAGGGCAGACTTTAGCTTTTACGAGTCAATGCCGTTTCATTCACGTCAAAGATCAAACTTAACATTTAAGAAGCGTCGACATAAAATAGCAAACTTGAGGTTTTTATTAAAAAAGTTTTATGCATTTGATGAACAGAACCAATATGAAACAGGATGCCATAGCGCTGACACGTCAATCTGTGGTCTGCTGCCACACCTAAAATAAACGTCATATTCGCTGGTGCTTAGCTGTTCCTCTTATTTGTGCTAACATCAACCGCTAATCCTGCTTCAGTGACAGCAGCAGACTATCTAACAGTCATGAACAGTGACAGATTGCATGGCTGCTATGGCGTGCTACATGGATGCCACTGACATTTGGGCTCTTCCTTTTCAAACTCACAGGAGGAGGAAGGCAGCAGAGCAGAGAGAGCTGTCCACTGAACATTACCGAGCATGCTGGGAGCTGCTGAGTGTTGCACCCTGGAAGGGGCTGCCCGGTGTGAATGGGGAATCCGTGGGTCGTCACCGTCGTAACGGTGTATGAGATCGGAACGGATCCCTGGTGTATCTGGAAAGGAGAGGGGTGGGGGAAGGAGGAGTGAAGGTGGTGACGCCACAAAAACAAAAGCTCTCTGTGGAAATGAATCATTAGACACGACACAACATCCTGTACGTTTTATCTCAAGCAACACAAGACAAGAGAGCAAATCAACTTTAGTAAGTGTGAGCTTGATCTGGTTCTGCTACCTGGTCATGTAGGTCCACCATGATGGGGCTCTGCTGGGGGTGGTGAGCAGCAGGGTGAAGCATGCGTGGTGCTGTGCTGGTGTGGCTGTATTGTCTGGACTCATCTAAAGGAACCTGTTGGTGATGATGTGAGAAAAGCAGATGATGGAAATTCTCATCTTGGACCAAGGAACCGTGCAGTACGGTTCTGTCTCGTCTCCCCCACTGGCGTCTCACTGGTGGGCTGCAACAACACAGAAAAAGTCACAATTACCATAGATAATTCAACCGGTTGTGCACATACACAGACCCATGTGTGGGGAAGGGAACCGGTTCCAACGGCTGACAGGCGAGTTACGTTTAACTGCATGGAGTTTTAACTCGACAGGTAGCTACGCTCTGACGGCGGCGGCGGACTCTTTCCTCCCTGCTGTGATGTTGCTACCAACCACAAACTGAACTTCCTGATTTATGACTACTTGTTGTTTATCGTCTGCATGAAGCGCTGTGCTGCCATGGAAACTCAGACACTCAATAACCACTTCACACTTCCCCTCAACAGTTACATTTTGTTTTGACCGCATCTTGATGGCATTTTCGATTACACTTTGGTTTGTTTGCAGACCTTTAAGTCAAACTGTTGTGTTTTTGTCGATGCGTGGAAACAAGCGGTTGTACCGCGATGTGATCTACGTGAGGGCGTCAACCGCTTCTCCTCAGCAGAGTCTGCTGTGGTCCGTTTGTTTGTTTTCATTCACACTGCCGTGTAACATCTGATGGCCATTGCACACATTCAGTCTTCAGTTCAAACAAGTGTTTTCATTCTGGGGGGGGAAGTCTCCACGAATCGTCTGCACTGATGCTGGAGTTCAATTTTAAGTCCTTCCAGTTAGATTGGGACAAAACGAATGAAGTGCGTGTTTAAACTAAGAAATGTCTCGAGAAAAGAAGGTTACCTTCTCCTGAGAGTCACCGGGGCGTTGCAGGGCTCTCCGAGGAACCTCCTCGGGTTTAAGGGGGCTGTTGGTGGCAGCCTATTTACTGCTATTTCCCATGGTCGCATTGGTGACGTCCTGCCGACGAGTCACACTCCGGGAAAGTAAACTCTGCAGTGGAGGCACTTGTGTGCTGCCTCTGATTGTCTTACCCCTGCAGAAACACAAGAGACAAAGTCGGTTCAGATTCTTATGTCAACACCGACCCAGCAACAGAGCAAAGAGTCTTGTCAATGTGGAGGGCCAGGAAAAAAAAACATTATCGCTCTGTCCAATAGTAAGATACCGGATATGAAGTGGAATGTTTACAAATCCAGTCACAAGATAACATAAAACGCATCGCATCTATGTTACAACACAAACCAGTGGGACAGCTGATAAATGTTGTTATCTGGATGAAGATAATTACATGCTTGTAAAGTAGATGTTGACATAATACTAAATTTCCTTTAGGACGACTGAAAGTATCTGGATCCCACTATGTTGTGATAACAACTCCACTATGCTGTAACGTATTTGTAATCTTTCCCAATTTCCAAAAGTTGAATATTTGAGCATTGCATATTTCATGATAATCTAACTGTGAGGGGCGGGCCTAAGTTCTTGGCGGCATCAAAAACAGATTTTAAGACACACTCATTCCAGTATTAAACAAACAGAGCTGGGATGTGTGAATTTACACCCTCCAGGGCACACACTCTGAGAGTTTGCAAATGTTTGGACAGGTATTTCCAAACATATGCAAATCGTATTCAAATCGGTGCAATGATGTATTTTTGTCAGGAAAACAAATGACTTTTTATGATGTCGTTAGCAGATCTGTGACCGGGATCTTCAGCTTTAATGTGTACATCTCAAATATTAAGAACTGTACAGCTCATGTGACCTCATGATTTAGTCCAATTTAAGCTCAAGCTTTAAACTCTGTGATGAACTGTGTGGTTCTGACAGCTCTCTATCCAAACCAATTTAATCTCAGTTTATCGGTGAGCCTGGGGGGCCCACATCTGTACCTGGTTCATGGGTTGTCCTTCCTTGGACCACTGCAGACTGGGTACATCCACCATAAAGACTGTCTAGTCATCACAATTTGGCCTTTATTTAAATCACTCAGATCTTTACTGTTTTCACTTTTCCCTGCATCAGCTTTAGAAACAAATATTCATTTGCTTCCAAATATTTTAGGGTTTATATTCAACATTACAACAGAGTCAAGTGTGGATGATGTTAAACGACATCACGTAAACCTGGATTAGCATTTGCACTGACATTTTATTTAAACCTAAACATTAACGCAATAACGTTCAACTACATAATGGTAATTCATCCAATATATTAAAATGCAGCACATTCAGAGGGGTTTAAGTGACAGTGCCAAATAATGGGAGAAGATTAACCTAAACATTAATTTTAATAATATTAATCCAAATACAGGAGTTAAACATGGAGAGGGTAGAGTACTTGGGATTATTCAAGTACATTTTGCTGATAATAACTTTAACCCCTTCAACTATGTGAGACGCTGAAAAAGCAACATTCACTTGAGGAGAAGTGAATTCCAAACTTTTTACTTAAAATTTAAGTATTTAAGTGTTATCAAACTAACATTTAGTTAGACTAATCAAAGTAAAAGTACTCACTTTTCAATAAAATGATCCCACCCAGCAGCCTGTATTTAACTTTTAAACAATGTCCATGCGATCCATTATGCATTATAGTTTATTGTAGGAGACTTTTCTCAACCAATAAAGAAACACAATACATAAACATGACATGTATGAAAAGTATAAACTTGAAAAGTAACTAGTGACCACAGCTGTCAGACTGACAACTTTATAAACTCTGTGGGGAAATGAAGGGTGTGGTTGAGACGAGTGCAGTATTTACTTCTGACATATAGTGTAGAAGCTTGAATGGAAAGACTCAAGAACATGCACCTTAAATATGTACTTAAGTACAGTACTTGAGTAAATATACTTAGTTTCTATGAAACAGTTCTACAGGGAATATACAACAAAGAGGTTCAGACACGTCTCAGTTCAATCATGCATGAATCCTAGTAATTGTGTTGTTTGTTTTGCATAAATCAAAATACCAAAAACGCAGTGCATTCAGAAGAGTAATTAATTTTGATTAGTTTGCACAGTGAGCCAGAATAAATAGGTGTCGCTGTAGCCTGCATGAACAAAAACATGGAGAGCCATGTGCTCTAAAGACAAAGCAACAACAAAAGACATGGTTGGCAGTGGGACACTCGGCTAGCATATACCTGAAGAGGCCACGATTATATTGCAGAACGTTTCACATCCATGCAATGCCTTACGCTGCAGACATTATTGCAAAGATGACAAAATGATCAGTGTCACAACCGCTGGTTAGTAGGTGCCACTGCAGATTCGACGTCCCCTGACGAAGGGGAGATGCTAATTTTCGCCGTGCTAGGCTAACGCTTTGTCCAAGCACAGCAGCAGAGAACTGGGCTCACTAGCCAGTCTGCAGTTAGCACGTTAGCTCAACTATCACCGCATAGTCCAGCCCTGCCACCCCGCAGACAGAGGCTGACACACGGACAGGTTTAGCTCGAGGAGTCGGCCAAACAACTGAACACACAGCTTACTTTCTGAGGGAGTTATCCTGCTCGACGGGAAGAGGAGGCGGCAGGTGTTTCAGCATCCGAAATGTCGTCTCCCCTCAATTTCATCCGTGTGAGTAACGTCCTTTGACCAACAAGCACCAACCGTTGGAGGTTAAAGTTGACTCAGCGCCAGGTGAACATCAAACGTCTGTCCTTTTGACAATGTCGGACGGAGCTTCTACTAGCTTGTTAACGCTAGCGGGCTAACGCGCCAGTCCAGCTGCTGTGTGGCGTGTCCTGTTTACTTTACAGAAGCCACAAAACGGTCTGTCCGTTAATCCGGTAACGGTTGCGTTCAGCTGCGCTGGAAATACCGTTAATCACGTCAATTAATCATTTTAGCTGTCGGACGTTAGAAAACATTCCCTGGCGCGCGCGTGTTGCTTGACATGCATTGTTGTGACGAAACCACGCCCCCTTGTTCAAACGACCAATGAGCGCGCAGCAATCACAGACAGCAAACTGTCAGTTTCTGCTGCTCTGTACCAAAACAAGCCGTTCCTGTTGCTGCATGTACTGCAGTTTATAAACAAACTTCTCCATGGAATATTTGTAATACGATGATTATTACTTATGAAGAGGATTGAAGCACATCCTTCAATCAAGTAGGAATAGTTGCTTGTGAAAAAAGACTGTCAAAACTCAAGTAACAGTGAATGAAAAAGTACAAATTGTGTACTAAAAGTATCAAAATAAAAGTTATCCTTTAAAGAACCTTTGTATCAGTTTTTTATGTGCAAACCTTATTGAACTTTAAGATATTCATTGTTTTCAGCATGAATGGTCATCGTGTAGAACATGAGCCGAGAAAAAACACAGCCTTTCTTAATAAATGAATTTTTGAAGCATATGTTTCTATTCTATTTCATCCGCTTGTATGTTTATCTCTCTTGTCTCGTTTCGTCTCACATGTCATATTGAACAAGGAATCATCTTTTCCATTCCATTTAAGTTTAAATCAACCTTGGAGTCAGGAAAGCACACAATGACGTGAAAAAACAATCTTAATTAAAGATTTTTTTGGAAAGAAAAGTACGGGAATTTGTGTTAAAATTTTGGAAGTCAAAAATAAAATGTCAGAAAACTAAATACAAATACGGTATATACATACATACGTGAAAAATGGACTTGAGTACTCTAATGAAGTATTTGTACGTCATTACCTCCTACCTCTGTCGATCTGTCAGGCCAGTAGAAACCCAAACAGCAAAACATTATTTTCTATGCCCTTAGCCTACTTTATTTTGCCATTTGCTGTTGGCTATCAGCGCTTTCTGACATAATAATCCCCGAATGGAGGAAGTTGAATAGGTAGATGTACTGGAGCAGTATGATTTTTGAAATAAATAATTTAAAATCTATTTATAAGTCTATCCCACAACCTTCCTCGGGTAAATGTTACTTTTTCACTCCAATACATTAATTAGTAGTGGTGTATATTTGCAGTGTAGTAATACTACCCTTAATTTGAAGTAAGGATCTATACATATAGGCTACAGCATATCCACCACTGGATGTCAGCTACCCACTAAGAATATGTAAAACAATAAAAAATAGAAGCTCCACCACGGCTTATAGAAAAAGAAAAGTTCATGCCTTAGCAACAGTGATCTAGTTCTGTCCAGTAACAGGGGCCATTCCACCAAAAGGAGTCTTCAGATACACCGACATATTTTCCTTTTATGTTGGACCTTCTTTCATTATCTTACTTTTCTAATTCTACTTCTAACAGTCCCTATTAATAAACAACAAACTAATCCGACTAAGGTCAGTTTTCTTATTGAGGAACCTAATCTTCTCTTCTTTTACACCTTTAAGCATCACTGGACTGGATCGTTCGAGAAGTTCCTAATCGAAGCACCTGTAATGTGGCAACGTTTCCTCCTTAAGTATCGCTGATGTATTGATTTTAAACCAATACATCACCTTTTAATCAGCTTGTCAATGTTTATTTTGCACAAGCCTCTGCCCTCAGGTCGAGAGCTCTGCTGTGGCCCAGCCTGGTTCTGACTCTCTCTTAAGGCCACGGTGTCCTACTGTGCTCCAGCTCAGATACTCACTTATGTAATACTGTACTTGCATGACATAGTGAGAATTACCCTCTATGTAGTGATGTAAGACATTTGACTTTGGCTGCATAAGAGAATGTCATGTTGCACTTGAGGACAAACATTCATTCTGATTTTATTTTTTTTAGACAAGAACAAACTATCAGGCCTGGATTGCTCAGTCGGGATTAATAAATAATGTCTTTGTGTTGAATGCTTCTCCTGCAATGAATTGGAACACACCCAGTCCCCCCCCCAAAAAAAAAAGTGTGCAGCTAACAGCGCGCGCGCTATGAAGGGCGTGCGGGTAAATAGACTAAATGTAAACATTACACCATCGCTGTCGGTAGCAGCAAAACAAGGAGGGGCTGGAGGAAGAGGATGACTATCCTACCGACGCTACGAAACCATCTCAAGTAGGCAAAGACGCGTCACAAATCCCCCGCACTCCTACCGAGACAAAGTCCTAAAGAGAAAATGAAGGAGGAGGGTGGAATTACCTGATTGTTAAAACACAAACATCAGATCAGCGATATTTTCCACGTAATGTTCACATCTCGTCAGGCTTAGTGCGGCATCCTCTGGTCAGCTGTTCCCGTGTGGAACGTTCCGTGGATTTAACCACTGCTGTGAAAAAGGTGCTAAACACGAGACTCGCGCGTCATCGGCCCACTCTGACTGCATATCACGTTTAATTCCAGTCGTACGAGCCACCAGATTATTTTAGTAATCTCCACGGTTTGTCTTGGAAATGGAAAACCCGTCCCAGAGTTGTTTTGTGTCCCTGCAGTTCCCCGATGCACCCCCATCTCTGACTGATTCCACAGCGGAACGCATACGTCATGGTGCCATTTTTTACCGTAATGCTCAGCAAAGCTGCGCCTCCCAGCATTGTGTTTTTTTAAAAAGATACCATAATAGACAAAAAAGGTGCGCAGCTCTGACCCGAAAATTCAGAGCGAAAGAAAAAAAACCTGATTTAAATCCAGGCAGTGGTGGACAGTCATTGAATACATTTATACAGGTTCTTAACTCCAGCCTTTCCTTTTTATGATCATTTGAACACCTCAGAGGGAAATATTGTATTCTACACTAAATTTGTCTGAAACTGAAGTTAATCTAATAATCTACAAACAGTTTATCCCATTTTTAGATTGATTTTAACATTGACAATTCTATTTAACATGTTTCAACACTGAGCGGGATCCATTTTCATGACAACTATTTCTCCTTCTTCTCCTTCTCCTTCTTGTCCTTCTCCTTTTCCTTTAACCTTCTTCGGTTTATATTCCATTAACATAATGTTATTATAAATAATATGTTCTATCAACATGATATATATGTTGTTGTTTTTTTATATCTGCAACTCTATCTCTAGCGGTGTAAGTCCTTAAATTATTACATTATTACATTAAATTAAAATCCAAAAATCTGATTTCAAACTGTTTTCCAAGTGTTATGTTGTCAAAAACAATTGAGTTTGGGGTTTTGAAGGACTAGCTGCAAAGATAATGGGGTAAGTATGAGAATGTAGGAGAAGTATTTGGTGATAGAATAGTATAAATAGAACGAGTTTTATTTGGTGACAATCAGAGGCTCCATATCAGAAGGGTTGGAGTTCTGCATGAACCAAAAGGGGGCACCAGACACTGAGTTAATGTAAATAGATAATAATAATAATAATAATACATTTAATTTATAATGCTGAAAAGCCTTTAATAATAATAACACATTTAATTTGACAGAGTTGAATCAAACAGAATCTGATTTTTTATTTTTTATGTTTTCTCCTCTATTTTGGCCTGGGAGGAAATTTTGCAGTAAATGACATTAATTCAAGACTTTTAACCTAGATACCAACATTATTTCATAAATTTATCCTACCGTATTTTTAGCGTCTTCCGTCTGTCGATATTATGGGATGCTGTTGCTAAATGGTGAAAGTTTTCACAGTAACAGTTTGTATTTAAGTTTGTATTTTCACAGTAAAATTCTTTACTTTCCATATATTCTGTTTAGAGATAGGAAAAGTTATTTACGGTTTCATTATTTATGATAATTCTCTATTACGGTGATACTGTTTTTTTGAAATTTACCGTCTTTTACTTTTGTTATAGGACAGTTTTTTTAACACCAGTTTAAATTTACTGTCATTTTATGTAATTAAATATGTAACTGTAAACAGGTTGACAATATATCTGTTTTATGGAATGGTTATTTACCGTAATATCTTCTTAATGGTCACCGTATTTTTACCGTAAAAATATGGCAACCACTTTTTTACCGTAAATATTTTTTTTTGTTTTTTTACAGTGTTCTTATAGTGTTTTTATATATATATATATATATATATGGTTTTTTTTAAAACATATCTTACTGTAAGTATGTGAATATTCGCCTTTGCTTAGAAAGAAGAAAAGGGGAAAAATAAAACAAAAGGACGAAACGCAGAGACAAGAGTTTCAAAAATAAAAGTAACTGCAACTCAATTCGTACCCCGTAAAAAAACAAAACAAATAAAAGGAAGTTCATGAAGGAGAATATTTCATTCCTTCCCGTCACTAATATTCCTTCAATCTTCAGTTCAGGCTGGATCTGCTGATTAGTGCTGGTTTTATCACGCCTCCTCCCTCTCTTTATCTTGGGTTCATTCTGCCGTTCTATTTACGGATAATACTTTGAGAGCGTTTTATCACATACCCAACTGTTTGGATGAGTTTATGGCCTGGTGAGGTGTGGCGCTGTTGTGTTCCAAAACGCAACTCGTAAACCAAAGTCTAACTATAACTATATGTTTAAGAACAGATTTCCCATAATCCTGATCATAATCCTGTTTACAGGCCCGTTACCAAAACATGGTGACAAGCTTGTGGCGCCCATCAATCATCGGGTTGTTTACTGTGACGTCTGGCATCCAGGCGTTCCAGTCAGGATCTGTTGTTTGAACTCTTCTGCTCACTTGATCGTTTCCTCACTACTATATATATATATAAAAAAAAGAAGTCTATTATCAAACCATACGGCCAAAATACCTGCAAACACTCATCACTTTTTAAACCTTTCAATATTTAACAGAACATCAAACGTTTTTTGTTTTTTTAAAATATTTCTTTCATAAACAAATGATTTGGTATCAAAATAGTTCTTTTGATATCCACAGAAGTCCATGTAACTAGGAGTTTACCGTTTAGAACATACTCAACATTGATTCGTGAACCTGACTTGGTTTAATGTCTGACTCTGTAATAAAGATTAAAGAAACGAGATAAAAGGTTTTGTGTCTGAATAAAGAGTCACAGAAGAGTTTTTGGGGACATGGGCAGAAGAGAAAGAAATGAGAGGAAAAAGTTATTATTTACAAATTTCATTTCTTGAAAAAAATCGACGTGTTGAGAAAAAGGTAAACTAAATTTATTCTCGACTTTTCGACTTTTTTTATTTTTTTTAAGAAGAAGTAAACAACCTCCTCCTCTCGTTGTTTTTCCTACGCCTGGCCCTGATGCTCCTCTCTGTTCGAGTTCTGACCCGTACAGCAGAAGAGAATCCTTTGTCTTATGCCTTTTGATTAATAGAGGGGGCCCCAATGAGGGGATCTCATTAGGGAGGTAGATGGGTCTGGACTTTCTGAAAAAGGCATTGGTCCACTGATTGGTTCTGACAAGCCCTGCATCACTTTTTCCTTAATGGGGGCAAACAGAGTCCTACAGTCGCCATGACAACCGGAGCAGCCATTTCCACAAAAGAGCTCAGAGGATCCTTGGTTCTGGTGGGGATCCTGTTTGGCAGAATGTCATTTGTTACTGATGGCAGCCAGTGACGGGCCGCTTCGTCCTCTCTCGGTACCACCCGGTTTAGGCCCATGTGTGAGGGCAAAGAGCAGGGGGATGTTTGGAGTTTGTCAGAAGCCCACTCCTCCTCACTGAGATGCTTGTGGGTGTTTCTTAAAGAGACAGACACCAGGAGGAAGTGGAGTGCAGCTGTCCAGAACCTGTTAATCATTAATATTTACAGCCGCTGGGTCGTAATCAATGGGGAGAAGAAGAACCAAAGGTCTCATCTTGACATCAGTAGGAAAAACAATCCGCCCTGGATGGCGCTCGGTAAGTGTGACTCTGCATTTCCAGCTAAATTTAACTTTTGAAAGTGTTTTCTTTTGAGCAAAGTGATGAAGAACAAGGACAAATCTCCATATATACTGATTTAAAAGCGTGTATTTTTATTTTTTCCATCTTATCTCTCTCTCTCTCTATATATATATTTATACATATACAGTATATGTTCTGTGTACTTATATATGTTTATCTCTGCATGTCTATAATATTATATATTAAATAGTATGTCTTAGGTTTTTGCTACCTGTCTGTTTCGTGAAGCTGCTGTAAAAAACGAAATTTCCCCTCTGGGGATTCATAAAGTCTTTTTATCTAACGTTAAAGTTTTATCCCCGCCGACTTAACGCCTCTTTTTTTTATCGGATATGATTTAAGACCATTATCAGAAGCGTAAACGTCGCTACGTGAGAAAAACCTAGCATATATATATAAACATATATTATATATATAAACATATATTAGATTATATTTGTTGTAAATTTATCATCAAATGGAAAGTTCAAATTCAAAAGTATTACTTAGATTAAAAATAAAACGGTAATGTACGACAGAACTTCGAAGAAGCTTTAGTTTTAGTCATTTAAGATTCGTGACCTCGATTGAACTTTTAAGAAAAAGGAGTATTATTCATTGGGTTTGTGTTTCCGAAGCAAAAGACTGTAATTTAATATTTGAATGCAAAAAAAAAAAAAAAAATCGTAAAAATTTACGGTAAACTAAAGTGTGGTGGCCAGAATTTCACCCCTAAAAAGTACGATGACCACGTACAAGACATTACGGTAAATTAACAGATATAATAGAATCCTCTTGACGAGGAGATGAAATGAAATGAAAGTAAGTTACGTAAAAAGTTTACTTGAAATGGTATTTTAATCGTAAATTGTAATATCTGATTTCCTTTATGCACTTGCTTATTGTTCAAGCTTTTTTACTGTAAATTTTAATGTACATATGAGCAGTCTGACATTTTGCCGGAATGATACTTTAACAGTAATTATTTTTTTCTGACATTATGGAAAAAAAAGTTTGTATTTTTCACAGTAAAATTCATATTCTGACCTTAAAAAAAATAAATATTTAAAAAAAATTTTTTATAGTTTATTTTATTACTGTGGCCATTTGACGGTGTTGTTTTTTTCATACTGTAACTGTAAAGTAAAGTTTCTTTTAGTGTAAAGAAAGAAGATGTTAAAAGAGTTTATCGTTATACAGTATATCATGATTTATGTGTTATATATGCTAAATTACTGTTTTTTTTAATATCATATCCTTGGAAACAGGTTTACAGTATATATATTTTCTCCATGGTTATTTTTCCGTAATGTGTTTTATATGGGCACCATATTTTTGACGGTAAAATTCCGGCGACCACAGCTGGCCTCCTACTGGTCAGAAAGAAGAGTTATAAAACATTATAACCTGTTGATTAGTGATAGTACTGTTTTTCACTGTAAAATTTGAACTGCAATAAATATTTATTATATCATATAATAAGTTGTTTTCACAATGTTGATTAACCTTTTCTTTCCAGTCACATGACCGCACGACCCGGGAGTTAAGCTAAGCTAGCGCGGCTAATCAAATCTTCTTTGCATTGCTGCAAATTGAAGAAGTTGATTTCTCCAGTTGCTTGTTTTTTCTCAAGTTGCGGTCCGTTTGCGCCCGTCGGCCACCGGAAGATGGGAAGAAAGTCGATGAAACTCCCTGGATAACTTTTATTTAGTTAGGGATATAAAATCCACAGAGCGTCCAGACCAGCGCCATCATCTGACAGCGGACAGAAATCCTGTAACAGGGATACTCATTCTCTGGGTGCTTCTAGCTAACTTTTTAAGGCTAATTAGACTAATCACAGCCTTGATTAATGGTTTGATAAGAATTCCATGTATTTAAATGTACAGACGTGTGCGGGATGGCGGTGAGAATGCTGCTGCTGTGCGTATCCTGTCTCGGTTCAAGCCGCGGTGAGTCTTCAATCCTTTTTAAAAAATTCTGCTTTTTTTTTTTACTAAAAATCTACTCATGATCTTTTAACCTTTTTTTTTTTGTGTTGTGTGTTTCTGCAGCGGATTTGTCTCCTGAAATTGGGAAACGGTCTTATGAAATGTGTGTGGACACGCCCCCAGGTACAGCTGTTTTCACCTCACATGTGTGGAATTATTACCCCAAGGCCTCAATGCTGCATGCATTTCTAAATGTTCCGCTCACGTTTGTTTCACAGGCACACATGCATTTCTAAATGTTCCGCTCACGTTTGTTTCACAGGCACACATGCATTTCTAAATGTTCCGCTCACGTTTGTTTCACAGGCACACATGCATTTCTAAATGTTCCGCTCACGTTTGTTTCACAGGCACACATGCATTTACTATCAACGCAACAGACCCAGAAGGTGGTCCTCTGACTTATTCAATCCATGGTCCAGAGTCTGGATACTTCACCGTTGAGAAGAATTCAGGAAAGACGACCGTCCACACCGCCCTGGATAGAACGGTGTGTTTCAGAGGATGTAGAGAATGATGAAGAGATAACAGTTGAAATCCCACTTCTTTGTGTTCGTTAACTGCTCTTCTTCTTCCTCTTCTTCTTCCACTTCTTCTTCTGCTTCTTGTTATTATTCTACTCCTTCTTCTTCTACTGCGTCTTCGTCTTCCTTCTGCTTTTTCTTCTTGGCTGTTCCCTCAAGGGGCCGCCAGAGCGGATCATTTGTTTCCACCTTCTCCATTCCTCCTCATCCTCATCTGTCACGGCAACCAACTGCATGTCCTCTTTCACCGTCCAGAAACCTCCTCTTTGGTCTTCCCCTTCTTCTCCCGCCTGCTGCTCCATCTCCAGCATCCTTCTACCAGTGGATCCACTATCCCTCCTCTTCACGGGTCAGAACCATCTCAATCTGTCCTCCCTGACTTTGTTTCCTAGACGTCTTACCTGTGCTGACTCTCTCCTCCGCCCACTCCGCCCCCTCTCCGCCCACTCCGCCCACTCCGCCCACTCCGCCCTGCTTTCCTCCTTTGAATACATCAGCTTAAACTCCATTTCACTCTCTGATTTCTTCTTTGTTTTTCAGAAAGACTTACTGACCATCTCCGCTACCGTCTCTGACGGTTTGAATATGGTAAGTGACTTGTCAGTTAGTGTGAGTCGTCTACTTCATGTCAGTTTGTTGACTGTATTCATACATCCTGCAATCTTTTTCAGATAAGTGAGGATTTATTTATAATATTAAAAAAGGCCAACGAAGATAGACCCATGTTCACCAAGCCATCATATGATACTACAGTACCAGAAGTAAGTCAAATTCCCTCCTGACCAACTGTGTGTATTTATATTTATAAATATATGTATATCATTTTCGATTTTTCTTTTTACTTTATATGTGTGTTTCATTTTTTATTCTTTATTTGTCTTCAATGCATATTTATTGTTTTTGTCAATACAAGTTATAAACTCCCTTAATACGTAAATGCAGTTAGATCTTGCATTGTTTTTTCTCCGTGTGGGGGTGTGGTCATGTGACCTACACCGGCCCTGGTACAGGAACGGGAACGTTGACCAGCAGCGTAGTGGTTTTGTTCAACATGCATGCCAGCAGGCACACCGCCGGGGTCCCGGGGCCGGAGGGGTCCCCAAGGACGACCAACTTTGTGTTCATTTTCTTATAAAGTTTAGAGAGGGAGAATATCATCCTACAGGGAAAACTCATTTTCTATCTGTGCACACGACAATAAACGCTTTGGCTGTTAAATGTTGTTTATTCACTTCCAGAGACGAGTCTATTCCGTAAACATGGCTGTATCATTTTTTAACCTTCTGTCCACTGAACAATAAAAAAACTGTCAAATATGGGAAGCCGTTTGTAAAAGGAGAACATGCTGATTTTAACCGCAATGATTTGTGTTTAGCTACAAATGTTATATCTTAATCTAAATGTTAAATCTTAATCTAAATGTTAAATCTAAATCTAAATGTTAAATCTAAACCTAAATGTTAAATCTAAATCTAAATGTTAAATCTAAATGTTGTATCTATATGTTGAATTCAAATTTAAAGTTATAGCTATATGTTAAATCTTAATCTAAATGTTATATCTAAATCTAAATTTGGTATCTATTTGTTAAATCTAAAGATAAATGTTATATCTATATGTTAATCTAAAGATAAATCTTATATCTATATGTTGAATTCAAATTTAAAGTTATAGCTATATGTTAAATCTTAATCTAAACGTTATATCTAAATCTAAATCTGATATCTATATTTTAAATCTAAATCTCAATTTTGTATCTAAATCTAAATATTGCATCTAAATTTTAAATTTAAATCTAAATGTTATATCTATATGTTCAATCCAAATATAAAGTTATAGCTATATGTTAAATCTTAATCTAAACGTTATATCTTAATCTAAATTTTAAATCTAAATCTAAATGTTAAATCTAAATGTTGTATCTATATGTTGAATTCAAATTTAAAGTTATAGCTATATGTTAAATCTTAATCTAAACGTTATATCTAAATCTAAATTTGGTATCTATATGTTAAATCTAAAGATAAATGTTATATCCATATGTTGAATCTAAATAGAAATGTAATATACATGTTTAATCTAAATCTAAATGTTAAATCTGAATCTAAATGTTAGAATCTAAATATAAATCTTATATCCAAATGTTGATTCTAAATCTAAATTTTACACACATATGTTAGACGACTACAAAGGCGTCCTCCAAGCCTCTATTTGGGTATAGGGTCAATTTGCAGAATTGCTGATAATTCTCAGAGGCTTTTCTTTGGGAGTGATTTGTTTCTTTTATCCTCCTCCACTCCACCAGAACACCCCTGTAGGTTCAAGTCTGTTCAAGGTTCACGCCACAGATGAAGACTCTGCATCTGCCGGTATTGTTCACTACAAAATTGACAATGTGAGCTACCCCCTTTTTAAAAAATGTCACAGATTACTATTATAGTCTCACGTCGCACTGAACTGAAATCGGAACTGAAGCATCAATAAACTGCATTTTCTAGGTTTCTCCAGAAGAAGGAAGAAGTTTGTTCAGAATCGTAGACGCGACCGGCGTAGTCAACCTGACTGGAGCCCTGAATTATACGACCATGAACTCCTTCTTTCAGCTGATGATCAACGCCTCTGTAAGTGGAATCAATATGTGGCTTTTATTTTTATCCGATTATGTTTTCTTTAAAAAAAAAAAATCTGTCTGTGTCCCATAACAGGATGGCGGCGGCCGATGTTTCTACAACACGACCATTTACCATTCAAGCTTGGTTTACGCCATCGTCAGGTTGCAGGACGTTCCAGACCTGGACCCAAAGTTCATCGGTCTTCCCTTCATAGGAGACATTAGAGAACATTCTCCTCTGGTGAGTAGAGATGGATTCTATTCAGAATGCCGCTTAAGAAATTTGCTCGATTGGATTTCAATCAATCGATCAATATTTGAATCTGTTAATTCCACCATCCGGTCGGAAACGCCTGCATTGACTCTTTCTACCCGGTGCTTACTTTAAGATGAGCCTCACCTGAATTACACACTCCAAAACTAGGCGGCGTCCCCATCAGCAAGGGAATGACCCCCGAACTATCCCCAATCCCATGCGTTGTCCTAGATCGAGCGCCTCAGTTTAAATGTCAAGGTCTGTCCACTGTATTCTCACGGGGGGGAAAAAAGCCCCCCCTTCTGAGTAAAATACAAACGATTAGAGTGAAACATGATGAACACGAGATAAATGTCGATTCATGTGCACCATATTTGGATTAAATCGGATCAATGGCTGGGAAATTGGGGCGCAAAAACTTTTGGAGATAAAGCCCCCCTAGTGTCGGAAAGAATCAACACAGTTCTTCCTCACATTCCCGTCTATGGTGATGATAGATCCGTGAAATAGTTTTTGAGTTCTGTACAGGATAGTGTTTTTTTGGAGAGAAAAATCCTCCTAGTCAGTGAAATATGAACTATGGAACTAAAACTTGATGTTTCTGATATAGATGTTGATCTAGAATATAGAAATATAGAAAAAAGTTATGCAAAAGCCGCAATTACAACAAATTAAGAAAAACGATCTGCAAAAGCCACAACACATTAAGAAAAACGATCTGCAAAAGCCACAACACATTAAGAAAAACGATCTGCAAAAGCCACAACACAACACATTAAGAAAAATGATCTGCAAAAGCCAAAACACATTAAGAAAAACGATCTGCAAAAGCCACAACACAACACATTAAGAAAAACGATCTGCAAAAGCCACAACACATTAAGAAAAACGATCTGCAAAAGCCACAACACAACACATTAAGAAAAACGATCTGCAAAAGCCACAACACAACACATTAAGAAAAACGATCTGCAAAAGCCACAACACATTAAGAAAAACGATCTGCAAAAGCCACAACACAACACATTAAGAAAAAAACGATCTGCAAAAGCCACAACACAGTAAGAAAAACGATCTGCAAAAGCCACAACACAACACATTAAGAAAACGATCTGCAAAAGCCACAACATGTCACATTAGGAAAAACTATCTGAGCACCTATTCACACGCTACAACCTTTGACTTTGCCATAAACGAAAGAACACGAAGAAGAACACAGAGACGAGACGAAAAGAACAAAGAACAAAATGACGTTTGAATTTCTGCTTTCTTTTCCAGGGCCAGTCTGTGATGAAGGTGACGGCCACGGACCAGGACAAAGGAGTTAATGACGCTATCATCTACACCATCGAAGGTGAGAATCCTCACCTGAAAAACAAAGAAAAGGGAAAATCTGATGTTTTGACTAATCTAGTAAATAAATAATGTCTCCCCCCCACGTTGTTTGACTCCTTGTTAGATTCCTCACCGCCTGACCTGTTTGAGATCTCAAGAGATACTGGAGTCATAACAGTGATCTCCGCCATTGACAGAGAAGTTATTGGTGACGTTGTCAACCTGACTGTAAAGGTACAGGTTGTCTATTTTCATTAAGATTACAGCCGTTTTTCCCTTCTAAGTGTAGTTTTACTTTTTCCAAATTTGTCACATTTCTTATCCATTTCATTTGAACTCAACATCACTTAAAGGGATAGTTCATAAAAGAGGGATATGACATTTACCGCTTCCATTTCTGCATGGCACAAAAATGTAAAATGAGTATTTGAAATGTCGTTCTTGTTCCGTTTTAGGGCACCGAGTCCAACCTAAACATCCACGGGATCCAAGCCTTCGTCACGGCTCACGTACGGATCAACATCATCGACATCAACGACAACGAGCCGATGTTCTACAAGTGCGAAGGCTCGGCGCGCCCCTGCCTTCCTGAGAGCCACTTCACTGCAGACGTCTTTGAGAACAATGTACTGCCTATACCCTTGGACATGATGGTCAAAGATGCGGATAAGGTGAAAATAAACGCTCGAAAAGGAGGTCATTCTTTCAAAAAAAAAAGTATGAATGGTATATACCTAGGTTATTAATTAGGCTGTAAACACCTAATGATGAGTATGATGATGGTTTAGTATCGACTATGTTGCGTCTTTCAGCCTCAACGACGCAAACGCCATTGGCCAGACATAAAATAAGGAAAGACTACCAAAAAAAACAAGCGGTTGCAAAAGGGAGTATTTTATGTTGATTTCATCACCTCCTAACTCATTAACCCTTGAATGTAACATTAACATGGGAAAAATAATAGTTTAGAATGTCTCATTCATTCATTTATTATCTCAGACACTCTAAATGTACTATAAAATGACAAATTCTTTGGTTAAGCAGGACAAAATACTCCATTCTAGTAAGATTTGCTCACCGTTACTGCTTTCATTATTAAGTGGAGGCTACCGACCGTTTTTGAAAGAAAAAAAAAGATTAAAAAAACCCCAAAACTATTTTCGTTTTTTATTGTTTTATTCTTTTTAGTAAGTTCTCACATGATTTAATATGCCCCAAAAGAATGCTACAGATTGAATATGACTTTCTCGGTTACTGTGGGTAATGCCTCCTCCTTGGTGAATTTGACCTGCGGGGTCCCCCAGGGCTCCAGCCTTGGCCCCTTACAGTTTAGCGCTTACATGGGTCATTTTAAAAACAGGTTCAAGCACACATCCTTTCTATAAGAAACAGTTCCTGAAAATGGACTCAACCAAACAGTTGAGTAGAACATGAATGGGTTAATGAAGTATTATAAGCAACTTATAATACATGTTTCAGCGATTCATTGATGTTGTTGTTTTTTGTTATGCGGTATAATAAAAACGTCGCTTTGGGGTTCCTGTAAAGTGTGAACAGATTCATGATAAAACGCGAAACATCCTGTCCTAGGTGTCCCAAACTAAACTGATCCTGGAGGGAGCTGACAAGGACACGTTTGAAGTGGCACCTATGTTGACCGTGAGGGAGAGCATGGTTCAGCTTCTGGTCAAATCGGCCCAAAACCTGGATTTTGAAAAAACGCACCAAATGATTCTGCAAGTAAGTAAAAAACTAGTGGAATCTTACTCATCTTTGATACTATTTTAACTGAACACGGGGCGAGTCTGAGCGGTTTTGTTGCGCTTATGTTGCAGGTGATTGCTACAGATGAAGAAACCAACAAACGAACCACTGCTACGGTCACTATTAACATCAAAGACAAGAATGACAACAATCCCACGTTCCCTTCGGACACATATAAGCTGACTGTCGCTGAACACTCTCCTAAAGGAACTGTAATTCAAACCATAACTGTGAGTCCTCGGATACCTTGAGCTTTACCTGGGGGGGTATTTGAAGAAGCAGGCTTAACTACGGTGGCCAGTTTAAGGGACACATGAAAATAGAAAAAGTAAAGGAAACATCTTCATCCATTTGAGGACTCAGGAGCGCTGCAAAAAAAAAAGAAGCCACAACACAACGGAAGCCTTTATGGAGGACACTTAAAGGTGACGCAATCCCGGACGTGCTTTTTTAACAGGCTAAGGGGTTCAAAGTTTGAAGTTACTGCGGTAACCGAGTCAGAGCTCAATTTATCCCGCTTTTTGGAGTTTCCCTCATGTCAGGCTTAACCAACTCGGAGTTTCCACTAAGCCGGCTTCTTGAAAAGTTCCCCTGGTGATCTGAGCTTGTAAGAGATTCAGATGAGCATACGCTGTTTTTTTGTTCCCTCAGGCAGCAGACCTCGATACAATGGATCAAGGCAAGCTGACCTATGAACTTCTTCCAGACAGCATGTACGTCTACGTATGCACCAAAGGACAGTCCATGCGGTTGTTATATTATTGCCCACAACACTTAACTAGTCTCTCTCTGATGTTTCAGATTACCGTATTTTAATGTCCGCCGGGACACAGGCGTGGTTTACGTGATAAATGGAACCATCTTGGATCGTGAGGTCCGATCTTTGTATTCAGCGACTCTGTACGCCTACGACACGGACAGGAAATCCGGCACCACGAGGCTGGAGATCACTGTGACGGACATAAACGACCAGACTCCCGTCATGAACAGAGTCTATCAAAAGGTGTTTGTTGAAGAGGGTGGACAGCTTGAACTCCCGATACAGGTAACCGCCAGGGAACAACACATATCTTCTAGCTGCAGTTGCAGAAACTTATTGAACCCTTGAACAGTTGAGCAGGACATTAGAGGGTTAACAATGAAATGTGAACTTTTCCCTAATCTCAGGTTGTTTGTATTGATTTGTGTTTGTCCAGTTTGTGGTAATCCTCAAAGATTGAATCAGAAGTAGCTGGAATTCTGTCCAGTAGTTTCTGATTGTTTCAATACATCCCCGCAAAGACATGGAAGAGTAAAACGTTTAGACAACAACTGAAATGGCGAAGATAAAGGATGTAATTATAAAGTCCTACTATGTAAAAAGTGGGGACCACAGAGGCAACAATGTTCTTCATATATATCGTCTGCTGTCCCTCGTCTGTGGAATGCCCTCCCTGACCATCTGAGGGCTCCACAGACGACTGACACCTTTAAAAAAGGACTTAAAACTTTCCTTTTTAGCAGAACCTATAACTTTATTTAACATTGCTGCTTCTTGGTCAGGCTTTTATATAGTTATTATTTCATTTTTTTATTGAAGCTTTTATCTGCTTTTACTTTGTAGCACTTTGAGATTTGATCCAAATGTAAAGTGCATTATAAATTAAATGTATTATTATTATTATTATTATTATTTAAACCTATATAGTAAACCTAAAGTTACCTTCTTGTGGACAGGCTACTGATGCAGATGACCCCGACACAGCCAACAGTGAAATAGTGTATGGAATCGTACCGAGCGAATACAGCGATAACTTCACCATCAACAGCGACACCGGTATGTTGACAAACAAAGGCGAGCTTGACCGTGAGGCCATGGACCCAAGCCTCGACGGGAGGATCACTCTCCATCTAACTGCTACCGATAAGGGTGATCCTCCACGCTCCACCACGGCCACAGTGGTGATCCAAATATTGGTGAGTGTTGAGCAGTTTGCTGCTGATGCTGCTGATGCTGCTGATTATAACTACTACTATAACTACTGTCTTTTCGTGCACCAGGATGCCAATGACAACGCACCAAAGTTCAGTGCCCCCTCTTACAAATTCTCAGTTAAAGAAGCAGAAATGGGTCAGTTCCTTTTTTCTTTTTTTTTTTTTTTGTAGAAAATTCTCAGGAGCCCTTGAAGTTCCTCGAGAAAACAAAAATAAAAAATGTTTTATCTTGTGTGCACAAGACTTTTGGCGGCAGTGTAGCTGCTGTTGTCTTTCAGTATGCCCACTCAATGCTTCCTGCTGATGACGATCCCATATCTACGAGTAGAAGCCGTTCCAACACGATGACATGCTCGTGTTTCCAGTGTATTTTAAGTGCTCTTATTTTGAAGGATCACAGCAGAAGTAATGTTGGCCGGCATTGTGTACGTGTTCTGAATTGATGAAATTAACGTACACTCCGTCCGCCACGCTGTGTGTTTTTTGAACCAATTATAAAGCATTTCGAAGTGAAAATAAACCGTCGTAAGTCCTGGTCAGTACGTCTTACGTTTCTAAGGTGGCTTTTCTTTTTAAAATCATCTTGTGCCCACAAGATATTTTTGTCTTTCTTCTGGAACTTCAGGGGCTTCATAACTTGCTCATAGCTGTTCGGCTGAATATCATCATTCATTTTTCCCTCCATGCAGGTGCTTATGTTGGTTCCGTTTACGCTGAGGATCTGGACCAAACGATGAACTTCAACCGCGTCTCCTTCAGAATCACTACTGGGAGCATTGGCAGCTTCACCGTTCGTTCTTCTGCAGACGGAGGGCGTTACAGGGGAGACATCATGGTGGACCAAGACATTGAGCTGGACTTCGAAAACGGTCTCAAGCAGTACATTCTACGGGTCGAGGCTTCAGATCCGGACATGAAGAAGGCTGAAGTGACGGTGGAGGTGAACGTGTTGGACGTGAACGATGAGAGGCCGGAGTTCAGGCCGACGCCGGGCGTGAAAGTGAAGGAAAACACGACCATCACCGAGCCTGTTGGGAATTTTACAGCGTACGATAAAGACGGAAATCACTCGCTGGTCTACGAGCTGGTGTCCATGACCTGCACCTGCAACGGCACCGAGGCGTCCTGCGATAGCTTCATACTGGACCCGGACGGGACCGTCAAGGTCAACCCTCGCACCACCTTGGATTATGAAAAATGTACTCAGGTAAAAATTGAGGCTCAGGTGATTGACGAGCGCACAGAGAAAGGAGAAAACTGCAGCCTCAAAACAGGTCAGGATGCACAACAGAACCGAGCCAACGCAAAAAAACGGGTCCACATTCGCCCCCCTCACACGGCTTTACGTTATGTTTCCTCTTTCATTTTAGGTAAAATGGTGATCGACATTGTCGACATCAATGACAACGCTCCGGAATTCATAGACTCAAATGAAGTATACGGTGAGTTCGTTATCGCAAATAAATCTCCATCGAGACGGAAACAACGGCGCCGAACAAATCCATTAATATATGAGATTAAAAAATAGAAGAATTCTCCAAAAGTCTCTCAGTTGTTAAGCAAACGTTATCATGATGTCCTGCAGTATGTCATGGCGCTATGTCATGGTGCTATGTCATGGTGTTATGTCATGGCGCTATGTCACGGCGCTATGTCATGGCGGTATGTCATCAAAATTTAATCAGCTCCAGGATATGGCAAAAACTACCTCTGTGTGTCGTTCCATTTAAATCCATCCATTAATTGTTCTGTAATATTGCCAACAAACAGACGATAAAGGGAAAAAAACACAAAAAAAACATGACCTACTCGGCAGAGGTAATAAGGAGGGTCTTTTTGACATGGCTTGAAAACAAGGCATTGGAAGAGGCTGGAGGTCCTGGTAGTCGGGTTCAACATAACCTGAATTAAATGATACCCCATTTGTTTATTTATACTCGGTCTGGGTACATCAGAGCATAAATGCATAAAAATGGTAACATTTGATGGATACATGTATAATTGTGTATATATGTACAAGTCAAATGTACAAGTACAAATGTTCATGTAGGTTTTTCTTCTTTCGTTCATAGTCGTGGTGTCAGAAGCTGCCAGTAAAGACACGTCGGTTGCGATGGTCACTGTGAGTACGAATCATAAACGAACAAACGACATAGTTACAGCTTGTTCCTGAGAAACTCATGATCGGACCTCTGGACATTCCACGTTTGGTCTCTCGTCCCTCTCAGGCTACAGACCGAGACTCTGGAGATTACAAAACACTGAAGTTCAAAGTAACAGATGTCAAATTCAAACACATTGATGATCAGATCGATGACATGAGGACACTCTTCGAAGCCATCACCGTTCCGGAAAAGGACTTTTATGAAGGAATTATTCAGTGAGTACAACATTTCACCACATCTCATTCTGCGGTGGACGTGGACTCAGAGTTGCCCTGGAAGGAAGTTGTCGGACCGATCAGAGTGTCCTGGATGAGACAGAACGATAAATGACCCACCGCTGGGGAGTAAAGTACAGATGCCCACAGATCCCACTCACTGTGGGTGCTAAATGGAAAACCACTGCCATTCTGAGCTGTCTGTGGTTATAATGTTATGGCTGATAAGTCTATAGGGACTTTTATAATCAGAAAAACACACATGAGGATAGAAAGATGAATAGATGAATGAATGAAGGAATTAATACATTTGGAAAATGGCATCATTAAACACCTTTGTATTAATTTAAATAGTATTTATCCCCATATTTATGCATTCCTTTATTTATTCACTCATTCATCGATTTATTCTTTTGGCATTCACTCATCTTTTACACCATCTTTCTACATGTATATATTCCCAAATTTATTCAATCCTTTATTTATTTATTTATTTCCATATTCTCTCACTCATTCATTTATTGCGTTTAAGTTCTTTATTTATTTTGTCATTTATTTTTGGATTCACTCATTTTTTACTAAATCTTTCTAAATGTGTTTATTCCCAAATGTATTCATTCCTTTATTTATTTATTTCCATATTCTCTCACTTATTCATTGATTTCATTTTGACATTTTTCTTCATTTATTTTTGCATTCCCTCATTTAAAAAAAAATAGAAAAAAATGTGTTCCCATATTTCTACATGCATTTATTTCATTCATTTATTTCTATAAAAATGTTTATCTATGTATTTAAAAATCTCAATCCGCCAGGGTTTGACCTTGGACGTATTTGGGGACGTATTTGTGGACGTATTTGTGGACGTAGTATCGTCACCTGTTCCAGGTTCCGCTCATGATTTCTTCCGCTTTCCACAGAACGACCGAGGGTCTCGACATCAAGCTGAGAGGAAAGTATTTGGTGACGGTGAGCGCGACTGACTTTGGCGGCCTTTCCACCAGCACTGTACTGGAGGTGGGTGCCTGAAATCAGGCGGTAGAATTTTCTCCCGTGATCCGAGATACGCTGAGCTCTCGAGAGAGGCCACGCCCCTTTGTGAGCGGCCGCTAAACCAAAACCGCGGCGGCCGACGGCAGCTTTAGGAAAAAAAAACACATGGAAGTGGAAAAAAAACACAAGCAAACGAAGAAAGAAATCGCAGGAGCGCTGCAGAAGCCACGACAAATTAAGAGAAATGATCTGTAGAAGCCGCAACACAACGGAAGCGTTTACGGAAGACACTTAAAAGCGGCGCACCCCCCCGACGAATTTTTTTTTTTTTAACGCTTCATTCAGCGAATAACGCAAATATGATGCACAAACATTTCCTGATGTTTTGATTCGCTTCACTTCCGGGTCATACAGTCATGTGACTCAGAATAAGATGTCAGTCAACGTCGTGAAAACAACAAATAAACGTAATGATAACGTTAAGATGCAGAGAACCCGGAGGTCGGAGGTTAGGCAACGCTGCAACGACGAATCAAAACATCAAGAAATGTTTGTGATTTATACGTGTTTAATTCACTAAGTGGAGCATTAATGAGAAGCGCGTGCATCACCTTTACGTGTCCTCCGTAAACACTTGCGTTGTGTTGTGGCGTTGGCAGCGCTCCTGCGTTGTCAGACCGATGAAGATGTTTTCTTTATTTGTTTGTGTTTTATCTATTATTCTATCGCGTTTTTCTCCGTCGGCCATCGTACAAACCATTTGATTCCAATCTTGAACTCCCACAAGTGAAAATACTGCAGAAAGAAAAAGTCAGACAGACATTAAAAACTTCTGCCGTTCCATTTTTCTCTCTCTCTCTCCCCCCCCCACACACACAGATTTTCACCGTGGATGAAACCTTCAAAGTTGAACTTGAATGGATATTAACTGTAGCAGAAATTGAAGAAAAAAAAGATGAAATCCGCAGGTATTTTTATTTTTCATGCTCTTTTGTGTTTGTAGGAAAGTTTGAATCTTTCATTTAGTCCCTTTTATAAAACTTTATAAAACTCATGTGGTATTTTGTCTCTCCATCTGAAGGGCTCTCTATGATGCCACAAAGGCTAAGGTTGAAATCCTCTCAATGAGGCCCGCCACAGCCGAAAAATCCAGGCAAGTTCTCACATCTCCCCTCCTCCTTCCACGCCCCCCGAGGAAGAACAGGAGTGATTTTTGGTTGTATATTTCTGACACTAGGGGGAGCGTTGTAAAAAAAAATATTTACGAAAAACACTGTTTTCTGGACATAACTCAAAAAAATCATTCAGGGATAATTTTTCAAAGTTATACCCACATAGAACTTAGTGAGAGGAGGAACTGGATTGATTGTGGGAAAGGTCAGTTGTATATTTCTGACACTAGGGGGAGCTTTATATCCAGAATTTTAAAGTCATAATTTCTCAACTGCTGGACCGATTCAGTCCGGATTTTGTGGATCTGATTCGACTCTTGTATAAATTGTCTTTTACACTAGTAGTTCATATTTTACTCACTAGGGGGAGCGTTCTCGCTTCTTTATTTCATTTTTTTTTTTTTTTTTACCAAAAACACTCTTTTCCAGACATAACTCAAAAAGAATTTCATGGATCATTTTCAAATGTTATATCTTAATAGAACTTAGTGAGAGGAAAAACTGGATGGATTTTTGGGAAGGTCAGTTGTATATTTCTGACACTAGGGGGAGCTTTATCTCCAAAAGTTTACCGGACATAATTTCCCATCCATTGGTCCGAATTAGTCAAAAAAATTTGGTCTGTCCTGTCTTTTCTACCATATTTGACCGATTTATTATCAAAAAGTTCATGTTTTACTGACTTGGGGCAGCTTCTTTTTTTTTTTTATCCCGTGGCGTTGATTACAGATAAGAACTTGTCGCTCCAAGAATTATCCTCATCCCTTGCATGAATGGACTTTTGTTCACTAGGCGGCGCCAGTGTTCCTTACAAAATCAGGTTGTTGAGTGAAATAAACTAATTGCAGATAGAAACCAAATAGAGTTTTAGATATGATACTGTGGGAATTCTTATTAAAGAATGTAATTAAGAGTTGTTGTTTTATTTCCCTCAGGGCTTCTGTTAACACCATCATAGTGACGTATTTTCTCTACCTGAACGGTACCGCCCTCACGTCTGTTGAAGTGGAGCTTTTGCTCTCGAATCCCGAACATTATCGCATCCTGACAGACCTTGGTCTTAGAAACATTGTAAGTACAGCTGGAGAGCTGAAGTTCCGTTTTTGGGAATCCTTTTCTTTCTTAAGGTTATCGTTCGATATAATAATGAGCCAGATTCTTAAGATTAAAGGCACCGTGTGATTCTCTGGAACGGCGTTCTATTCACGTCTTCTTCCTGTGTTGTGGGTTATTTTTATAGCGTGCTGGATGACATTTTTTTTTCTCCAAACACATCCATCAGCCATAACATTATAACCAGGTGAAGTGAATAACACTGGTCACCTTCTTGCGGTGGCACCTGTCATTCGGTCGCAGAAAATAAGGTACAAAGTCAACAATTTGTCTTCAGAGATGATGTTGGAAGCTCAGTCCATCACAGACATGTGGAAGGATCTGAGCCACTTTGACTCAGGCCAAAGTGTGAAGGCTGAATAATTGGGTCCGAGCGTCTCCAGAGCTGCAGGTCTTGTTGGGTCTTCCCAGTATGCAGTGGTTAGAACCTACCACAAGTGGTCAAAGGAGGTACAACTGGTGAAGCGGTGTCAGGATCCTGGAAGAAGAGAGCTAATGTGCCAACAAAAGTTAAGGCTGGTTCTGACAGAAATGTGTCAGAATTCACGGTCCACCGTAGAGCTACGTCAGTAACACGAAACGGGGACTGCAGCGTGTTTGGCTGATGGTTTTAATGTTATGGCTGATTGATGTCTCTCAAAGAACAGCTGGATCAAACCACTACTATACTTTCTAGCGTAATTTATTTGGTGTCGTTGCATCCATGTCGGCCCGGTGATCAACTGTGGACTTGTGGTTCTGAACTATATTGTTGGATCTGAAAATGCTGGGTTTTATACTCCTTCCATTGAAAACAATGTACCGAAGATTGTTTTTGGGTTGTTTTTTTCCGCGTTTGTCACAGGGGAATGTTGTCGTGGATGGACCAGAAACGGACCCTTTGATGTACGGCCTGATGGGAATGGTGGCGGGCCTGATTATCGTGCTGGCTATCCTCACCACTTCCCTGATGTGCACACGCAGAAAGTAAGGAAAACGCTATATGACGAAGTTAGACTCAGTTAAAAAATGTGTTTAAAAAACATGAACTCAAAGTTTGTTTTTAATTTTTTATTTTTTGTAGCTTTAAGTAAGTAAAAAAAAAAAGTGAACATTTTCTTGATGACTTTTTTTTTTTAAACAATCTTGTATTATATAAAAATTTGTAATTTCCCCCCCTCAAAAGTAGCTTTTTAAGTTTTTTTTTTTTTTTGTTTTTTTTATTACAAAACTTCATCGCTTTGCAGATATTTATCAGGAATTGTCTAGAAACTACATGCCACACTGGAATATTATGTGATTTTATAATATGTGCAATGAGCCAATTTGACTAGAAGTAAGAGGAAAAGAACTAAAAGGTAAGATTTGGAGGTTTTTTTGCAGTGTAGAGACCAGATTAGAGAATTAAACCCCGAACCACAGATTTGATCCCAAATTCCAAAGCTGATGTTTCTGTCACTGTTTACTTACGGACTCATTTTACACTTCAGCTACAAGAGGAGGCTGAAGGCATCCAAAGCCTTGAACTCTGCAGCCATGATGACGTCTGAGAACCAAAAAAGTGGCGCCGTGGTGCCTGGAACCAACAAATACACCATGGAGGGGTCAGGAGACGGCAGCCACCGTAAAATGCATGTGACGACTCAGCGATTTGAGATTGAAACGTATCTCAGACTGTGTGTGTCGTTTTTTGTTTTTCAACCGCAGAGCTAATCCTGTCCTCAACCTCAATATCGACTCGGTGCTGCACCTGGATCTGAACGAGGAGAGTTCGGATGTGGATAAAATCAGGTGATGCTTTGCGTTTTGACGAGGTGGTCGCTGTGCATTGTCACATGACCACCGTCTCCACACTGTGCTCTACGACGCTGCTTAAACTATGGCACCCACAGATTGAGGCAGTGTTTCTCGATGAGCTAAGTTCACCCCTGGGGGTCTTTGGAGGTACTGCAGCTGGTACATCGGATTATTTTTAGGAAAAAGAAATAGTAAAATGTCATTTTACTGCTAGAAATTTGATTTAAAAAATCCATATAAAAAGACAATAAACCACATTTACAACTTAAACTCCCATTTCAAATATACGGAAGAGGATAAGGGCCACATGTTGGGGATCTTTTTTACATTTCTTTTATTTCGAGATAGTAATAGAGTTCATATTCTGAAAATTACGGTACCCCTGAAGTCCCTTTAGAAGAAAAAAAAGAAGACATTACCTGTAGAATAAACGTACCTTTTGCGCACGACTTCTTATCATGTGGGCACAAGATAAGTCACCATAGAACACATAATGGACCGACCAGTTCTACAAAGTTTTATTTTCACTTCAATAAAATAACATTCAACGGGTTGAAGAAACACACAGCGCGGACGACGGCGTCTACATTCATTTCATCAAAGCAGAACACATTCACAATGCCGACCAACATGACCCCCGCTGTGATCTTTCAAAATAAGGGTCTTTAAAATACACTAGCCAGCAACTGGAAACATGAGCGCGTGCTTATCTCATAAAGAGAAAGAATAGGTTACAAAATCACATTCGAGCGTCTTTTGCTCGTAGATAAGGGATCGTCATCAGCAGGAATCATAGACTGATCATACTGAATCATATTCTAACAGCTTTTCTCGTAGATAAGGGATCGTCATCAGCAGGAATCATAGAATGAGCATACTGAATCCTATTCTAACAGCTTTTCTCGTAGATAAGGGATCGTCATCAGCAGGAATCATAGACTGAGCATACTGAATCATATTCTAACAGCTTTTCTCGTAGAGAAGGGATCGTCATCAGCAGGAATCATAGACTGATCATACTGAATCATATTCTAACAGCTTTTCTCGTAGATAAGGGATCGTCATCAGCAGGAATCATAGACTGATCTTACTGAATCCTATTCTAACAGCTTTTCTCGTAGATAAGGGATCGTCATCAGCAGGAATCATAGACTGAGCATACTGAATCATATTCTAACAGCTTTTCTCGTAGAGAAGGGATCGTCATCAGCAGGAATCATAGACTGAGCATACTGAATCATATTCTAACAGCTTTTCTCGTAGATAAGGGATCGTCATCAGCAGGAATCATAGACTGATCTTACTGAATCCTATTCTAACAGCTTTTCTCGTAGAGAAGGGATCGTCATCAGCAGGAATCATAGACTGAGCATACTGAATCATATTCTAACAGCTTTTCTCGTAGATAAGGGATCGTCATCAGCAGGAATCATAGACTGAGCATACTGAATCATATTCTAACAGCTTTTCTTGTAGATAAGGGATCGTCATCAGCAGGAATCATAGACTGATCATACTGAATCCTATTCTAACAGCTTTTCTCGTAGATAAGGGATCGTCATCAGCAGGAATCATAGACTGATCTTACTGAATGGCACTAATGGTTTTCAAAGAACACGACTGCCTTTGCAGTGCTGAACTTATCTTGTGCGCATAAGATAATTATCTTGATGGCACGAGATAAAGAAAAACTTCCCGCGCGACTTCAGGCGCCCCTTATCGTTGCAGATTGTAAATATGGTTTTGCTTTTGTTATTTTGTTTACTAAAATGTCAATTTGTTTTGCGTTTGGCAAAAGTGTTCGATATACTGTTCCGTTTGTTTGACACTTCCGTAACACGGCTGTGATTTTTCGACTTTTTCCCTCTTTCCCCCCACAGCCTGAACTCCCTGGACTGCAGTGAAAGCATGAGCATCCCTGAGAAGGTGAGTTTACCTTTCAAAAGCCACGTTGATTTGTCATTACGAATACGGTCTAATCCCACAATCGTGTCTCCTCCTCATGCGCAGACAATCCTGGAGGAGGACGGCGAGCTGCCGGACTACATCGAGCCTCTGGATGCGGCGCTGGCTCAGCGGGGTCAGAAGAGCGTCACCAACAATCCTCTGATGGGTTATAATAACCCGGCCTTCAGCACCACAAACCTGTGATTGAGATAATGAACGACCAGAGGACCTCGGCTTCTTCTGCAAACACACATTCAAACATATCAATATCTTTCTAAGTCCTTGATTCTTCTGTTCTTACCAATTGTGATATATTATTACCGATGACATGCGTGAGAGTCTGGCTTATGAACCGGGGAGTCTGCTTAGGTTGAAAAAAAACAAAATGAATGAATTGGATTTGTTATCGGGCGTTGCTTAGCAACTGTTTTGTTTGTGCAGCAGATAGTTTGGAATAGGAATATGCTTATCTCGTGCGTTGGGCCACTCCTGTATAAAGTAACAAATAAACTTCTGGCTTCATGTGAGACGACTATAAACCCTTCCCATCCAACCCACAGACGAGAGGAAATCACCAAATATCTCCTATTCCTGAATCCTTCCTTAAATGCGACTTCATACAAGCCATTTCCAGACAATAATCAAATGAACAGACGCAACGTTGGGAGCAAACAAGTGTTTGTTTCACAAGTGAATCACTTTATTGTCTTTAATATATTGAGCAGCTTTTTTAAAAACCGTTGAAATGAGACATAGTGTAATTTATATCAACACAATGTTCGCTTTTGTGACAGATGGAAAGAAAAAATCCCCAAACAGGAAGCAGATATATTGCATAATGTCCATGTATGTGTGAAATCTTTATTTATGGTGCAATAAAGTGTTAATCCTGTGTATGTGGAACATATCTGTGTTTGAGATTGACGATACTTTTTGCTTAAATGAATATCTCATGCAGTAACTTGAACAGGTTCCTGACATCTAAATGAATGTATCACAAGTGCAATATATGAATAAAGTCAAATTCTCCCAATCTGGATTGGTTTCCGCTTTTATGGCGTTATTGTGTGAACGTCAACGTCGCCGACATGGTAACGACTGTGTTATAAGCGCACATTAGAAAACGAGCCCCATGGCATGATTTACAACTGAATCACTAAAAGGAATGAAAGCGCACAAATCAGCAAACACTGAAAATACCCTAATTTAGTAATCACTTTTCTCAGATGACCACGGTTGTGCTCTTCATCAGTTACATTGCCGTACGTTTCACAGCACAAAACAAAAACAAATCTAAAAAGCAGAATATAGCAAATATAAAAGCCGGCGCCGCGCCAAGGGCTCCCCTACGGTGGCCGACCGGGGCTAACGCACTGCAACCATCATTTTGACGACACACCCACGCTGGAAAAGCCCCAACACAACACATTAGGAAAAAACAATCTGCAGAAGCCACAGCACAACACATAAAGAAAAACTATCTGCAAAAGCCACAACACAACACATAAAGAAAAACTATCTGCAAAAGCCACAACACAACACACAAAGAAAAATAATCTGCAAAAGCCACAACACAACACATAAAGAAAAACTATCTGCAAAAGCCACAACACAGCACATAAAGAAAAACTATCTGCAAAAGCCACAACACAACACATAAAGAAAAACTATCTGCAAAAGCCACAACACATAAAGAAAAACTATCTGCAAAAGCCACAACACAACAGATTAAGAAAAACAATCTGCAAAAGCCACAACACAACACATTAAGAAAATCAATCTGGAAAAGCCACAACAGATATGCAGATAGTTTTGCTTAATTTGTTGAGGCTTTTGCAGACGGTTTTTCTTAATGTATTATGTTGTGGCTTTTGCAGATCGTTTTGCTCAATGTGTTGTGGCTTTTGCAGCGTGCGCGTGTTGTGGTATTGATGGTTGCAGTCGTTTGCCACTGTCGTCCACTGTCCTCCCCTCGGACACCAACGGGTCTCCAGATTGTCATGGCGGTAACTCACAAACACTTCAATCAGCGTTCAGCAGCCAGAGACCAATCGCCACGTCTTCATGCTGCGTTACAAAAAAATGGACGACTGAATGTCCCGGGTGAAAGACAGGAAAGGAGAAGACACCGATGTACAAGCCTCATCTTTCCCAAACATGGACGCGTGTTTGATTCTCATGTCCTCAACGCTTCATGGGAGACATTGAATATTAAATGCTTTTGTGCTTTTTTTGTGATGAGCCCCCCGGGGAGAATGTCCCACTGAAGTAGAGCAGCGGAGCTCTCTGTCGCCCCCCACAGGTCACGTGACTCGGCAGTAGAGGCTTTCACGTCACTCCGTGGTGTGAGCTTTGGAACAACAATGTGGCTGCTGCATGTTCTCCATCATCAGACGGAACGGGTTCCTCCTGCGGCGGCTCACCTCCCCATCCCGCTCTCTCCTCTTGCCCGCCCGGCCCTTTGTCGACCCCCCCTGGACAGTCTCTGGGGAGAGGGGCACTGCCGAGGGGTCGAGCGGAGGAGGAGGGGGCATGGAGGGCTGCCTCTTCTTCACCCGCTTCTCCAGATGTTTCTGGATGGCTGAGCCCAGGACAGTCACCTCCACCACCGCCCCGTACACCTCCCACGTCATCCCCTTCTCATCCCAGCTCACCTCCTGCACCGGCTCCTCACCTTTCTCCTTACAATTTCGCCCCTCCTTTCTGTCCTCTTCGGATTCATTTACCTCCTCGTTAACCTCACCCTTTTCGTCCTCCTCCTCCAATTCCCTTCTGTCCTCCTCGATGGATGCCTCCTTCTTCTCCTCGGATTCATTCACCTCCTCTTTAACATCTCCCTCTTTGTCCTCCTCCTCCAACTCTTTTCTGTCCTCTTCGATGGATGCCTCCTTCTTCTCCTCGGATTCATTCACCTCCTCTTTAACATCTCCCTCTTTGTCCTCCTCCTCCAACTCTTTTCTGTCCACTTCGATGGATACCTCCTTCTTCTCCTCGGATTCATTCACCTCCTCTTTAACATCTCCCTCTTTGTCCTCCTCCTCCAACTCTTTTCTGTCCTTTTCGATGGATGCCTCCTTCTTCTCCTCGGATTCATTCACCTCCTCTTTAACATCTCCCTCTTTGTCCTCCTCCTCCAACTCTTTTTTGTGCTCTTTAATGGATGCCTCCTTCTTCTCCTCGGATTCATTCACCTCCTCTTTAACATCTCCCTCTTTGTCCTCCTCCAACTCTTTTCTGTCCTCTTCGATGGATGCCTCCTTCTTCTCCTCGGATTCAATCACCTCCTCTTTAACATCTCCCTCTTTGTCCTCCTCCTCCAACTCTTTTTTGTGCTCTTTAATGGATGCCTCCTTCTTCTCCTCGGATTCATTCACCTCCTCTTTAACATCTCCCACTTTGTCCTCCTCCTCCAACTCTTTTCTGTCCTTTTCGATGGATGCCTCCTTCTTCTCCTCGGATTCAATCACCTCCTCTTTAACATCTCCCTCTTTGTCCTCCTCCTCCAACTCTTTTTTGTGCTCTTTAATGGATGCCTCCTTCTTCTCCTCGGATTCAATCACCTCCTCTTTAACATCTCCCACTTTGTCCTCCTCCTCCAACTCTTTTCTGTCCTCTTCGATGGATGCCTCCTTCTTCTCCTCGGATTCATTCACCTCCTCTTTAACATCTCCCTCTTTGTCCTCCTCCTCCAACTCTTTTCTGTCCTTTTCGATGGATGCCTCCTTCTTCTCCTCGGATTCATTCACCTCCTCTTTAACATCTCCCACTTTGTCCTCCTCCTCCAACTCTTTTCTGTCCTCTTTGGTTGATGCCACGTTTATCTCTTCCACTCCTTCCTGTTTTTCCTCCGCCACCTGAGCTTTTTTGATCTCCTCCTCCTCCTCCTTCCATTCATCCTGCTTTTCCTGCATGATCTCAGGGAAGGTGGTGGCGGTGGGCGTTCTGGGTGTCATAGGTGCCGTAGCAACCGAGCGAAACTCCCCCTGCTGGACCATCTGCAGCTCAGCGTCTTTGGTTCCTCCACTCGTCCCCGAGGAGCTGGGGAAGGAGAAGGCCTGGTCCCCCTCTGGAGGCGTCATGGGGCTGGTGGCTGCAGACTGACACTGCACCACCTCCAGGCTGACCTGCGTTCGGACGTGGTGACACCCGAAGGGAGCTGGAGATTCAGGGATGCGAGGCTTCATGGAAGAAACATCTCGCAGTCCTTCACGGGAATCTTCCCCTTCCACGCCTGTTTTTGACACGGATCCGTCTTCGGCCCGGTCCCCAGGAGGAGGAGCGGTTGAGATGTGAGGAGCAGCAGTTTCTCTGGAGATAGTTCCCCTTCCATCCTTCCTCCTCACTTCACTGTTGCTTCCTCCGAGATCCTCAACCTCATCTATTTTTACCGTCTCTGCTTCTGTGGGATAAAGAGTCGACTCCTCCTCCTCTTCATTGTTGCTGTAGTGGGTCACCATGATGGTGATGTCTTGGTCCATACTTCCCATCTTCTGCTGCAGACGTTGCTGATTGCCGTTCTTCACAGTTGCTCCTGAGTGGGGGGCCTCAGCTGCGGGGAAGTTGATGGAGCTCTCTGCATCTCCTCCATGATTCCTCTTCCGCTGCCCCTCGCTCTCTCTCACCTTCTCCGCCCGTGGCACCACCTCTCTCGCAACAAGCTCCGGGAAAGCTGTGGTGTGTGGCGTCTTTGGGGTCATGGGGGACGTAGCAACCGAGCAGAACTCGACCCGTTGAACCGCCTGTGGCTCAGCATCTTCGCCGTCGGCGACCGCATCCCTGCATCTCCCCAAGTTGCTCGGGAATAAAAAGGAATGGCCGCCCTCGTCGGGCATCATGGGGCTGGTGGCTGCAGACTGACACTGGATGACCTCAAGGCTGACTTGTGTGCGCATGTGGTGCTGCCCGGCAGGAGCAGGGGAGCACGGGTCAGAGGGGCCGGGAGTTCTTGGTAGAGGGACGGAGATATTCTCCATCTCTGGCCCTTTTCCTCTGACACCATCCATGTTTTTATCCCTTTCCCCATCACTCAGGGAACCGTTAGGGATTCTGTCGTCCGTGTTTGCTGAGGGTGTTGGTTCAGTCGTTTCGGGCTGCAGCATCAGAGGGACGGTAACAGTCTGTGCAGAACCTTCATCTCCTGTAATATCCGACTGGTCGACGTTGTCACGCGACCCTCCTGAAAGCTCTTCATCCTTGGATAAACGATTCTCCTCTCTCTCTTCAGGGGAGCTGGCGTTCTTGTGAAGTCCCCCCTCACAGTCCCCTCCAACTGTAGACTCTTGACTGATGTTAATCTGAGGTTCCGGTTCTGGCTCAGCGCCGTCATCCGAGCCACCCGGACGCTCTCCGTCACCTGCCTTCTCGCAGGGCTTGAGGTCTTCTCCGACACCTCTCATTTCATCCTTGAGACTTCCCATTTTTGCCTCTGCATCAAAGTATTGGAATACCTGCAGGGAACAACACAGCACTGACACAACGTCTGTGGAACGTGAAACCCACATCAGTAACAAGCCCCAGCATGAGAACAAAACACATCTTCTTCTCTATTTTTATGAACAATGTTCCATCATATCATTTATGCATGTCCTAATCCAGACAATAACAAGTAAAGCGGTTATAACCGTGTTATAACCGTGTTATTACAGTGTTATTACAGTGTTATTACAGTGTTATTACCTGGTGGAAATTATTCTAATGCTTATCTAAAGGATTCAGAATAATCCAATCTGGGATATTAATAATTATTAATCACATTATAATCATTTTTCTATGAATTACTGTTGGATTTCATTCTATCTCAGCTCAAGCCCAGCTACCTTAAAAAAAAATATGCAGCATCTAGATCAAAGCCAAGTTCTATTTTAAAGCCGTAGTCCCATAAAAACCAAATTCATGCACCGGAATCCAGAATGACATTCTAACGGGATGAAAACAAATGGAGGAAAATGAGAAATGACAAGACATACCTCAGCACTTTAAGTGAGTCTGAAGTCTCTCCATCACTCTCTCTAAAATGTGTGTCGGATGGAGAAGATCTCACGGCTGCTCCGGACCCACATCTGTCCGCGTGTCTCCCCCCGTTGATTTGTAGTGATTGCAGTGCCTACAGGTTTGTCTCTAGAAGAATCTATCTTAGGCAATCCTCGCTCTTTAAGCTGTGGCTGTGTCTGTTGGAAAGCTTCACATTTCCAGTTGCCCTGGAAACCGCGGTCGGCTGCTGTTAGTGTTTGGTAATGTAACTACAAAACATCTCCTCTGCTCTTTAATTATGAGAAAATCATGCTAGTTGACAGGCTCTCGTAGCGAGACGGACGTGCAGAGAGATTTAACATGTGAACGGATGAGCAGTAAAGTTTTTTTGGGGGGGTTTATTTGATGCAAAAAGAGGCATAATTGGAGCTAAAAGCTTTGCATGTCGCAGCAGAGTGGCTGCTTTGTGAGGGGAGGGTGAAGCGAGCAGCAGAAGAGGGATTTCTCTTCTTAATAATACATCACCGCTTCTGAGTAAGACATCAGCCAGTTGACTGAGCAGAGAACTCAATGTGCGTACATACGTTCAGAAGAAATCTGGCTGAACACATCAAAAAGGAGCTTCCTCTGCTGCTGATTTTTATTTTATTTTGTGGATGCAGATCAGCTCCGGATCATTAGGTGGATTTTTAAAGGCAAATTTAAGTTTTTGGTGTTAAATCTGTTAGAAAACTGTTAAAAAATGATAATATTTTGCTGCATGTTACACAGAAGAGAGGGATCCTGAGGGATGTATAGAGCTGCACCTCCCACACAGACAAACATCTTCATCCCTCAAACCCACTCAGAGACGTATCTCTCCGGATCCTCACTCGTTCTGCTGACCTCGGCAGATTTTGCGAGGCCATGCCAACATTTCCAACATATTTCCCTCGTTTCATTTTGTGTATTTTAGTCTTTTGCTGAAGCGACGGGCTGCAGCTTCGCCAGAACACGGGGTGCTGACAGAAGTATTCTCACCAGCAATTCAAAGGCCTCCAACCAATCGCAGCACACCACCGAGATCTGTTGCCTAGCAACCTTGGAGTGGGATGCAGGGAGGCGTGCTGCTGAGAACCAAGGTAGACGGGCCGGATCACATGGTCAGTGGGGAGCTATCAGCCTGCCATAGGCCGTCCTCTCAGCGGTGTCGAGGTAATAATGACCGTAGTGATTGGTGGAGGAGTGCCAGGATGGCCGACTCAGAACCTCTGCAGGTACCAGCATGTCAGCTGTGAGCTGCAGGACCATCACATTTATAAAAACCCAAACAAAAAAGAACCTTTTGGAACACAGTTGGTATTTTTCTTTTATTTACCCCAAAATAATCCCACATTATGGTTTTAATCACCAAGCCTAACGCACAAAAAGACGTCCTGGACATCTACACATGTGCTACGTGTGTCTTTTCTCCATAAAGTCCATAGCTACATTATGAGTCGTCTAAAGCCGATGGCCCATGAGCCCAGTCTGCTCCAGCGCCTCAGAACCAATTGTTCCTTATTCCAGGCATCACTCCGTCTCCAGTTTCTGTCCAAACTCCTTGATGGCGCTGGTGGCCTTGTCCGCCGCTTCGTCTATGACGGCCTCAGATTGTCTGCCGGCTTCTGCAGCAGCTTCAGAGAGTCACAGGGAGGCAGAGGAGAAAAGTAGAGGTAAAGGTGCGAGTGTCAGCAGATATTAACTGACAGAGGTGGGAAATAGGGAAGTATTAATACTTCATTACTGACTATAAGTCTCCGGGTATCAAGCAGAAGTACTTTATTGTCAGAGTATAACCCACATACTGGGGCATAATCTAACATACATAAATAAAACGACATAATATTAATATAAAATAGAGATATTATGTCTCATGATAAGAAAAAGAGATGGGGGGGGGGGGGGGGGTACTGTATTCTATCCATCCATCTATCTATAATTTTCATGTTTTTACATGATAATTTTCCTTTTATAAGGTGATAAATAATTTTGGGAAAATTTTTCATATAAAAAACTTTTCACATTCTAAGTTTTATTATAATTTTCACGTTTTTATGCGATAATTTTAAGGTTTTAACGTGAAAATTTTCCTATTTGATGATAAATTCTCACGTTTTTATCATGATTTTCAGGCTTTTACACAATAATTTTCACTTTTATAACGTTTTCATGGTCACATTTTTACCTGAAAATGTAAATTTTAAAGGGGGAAAGATCATTTTTGTGATCATTTTTATGCAAAAACCTTCAAATTTTCATGTTTTCATTTTAATTTTCATGTTTTTTACAATAATTTTCACGTTATATTGTGATAATTTTCACATCATAACATGAAAATATTCCTGTCATAGGGTGATGGATAAAGTTCATGAACATTTTCATGCAAAATGTTATAATAACCTGAAAATTACCACGTAAAAATGCGAAAAAATTTCTGGAATGGCAGCAAAGCGTTTCCGTACTTTCAATCTAAATGGAAGAGACGGTTTGCAGATATCCATTTGTGCAGGTCACATATTCCAGAGGAAACAAGTTGCTAAACATGCAAAAAAAAGAAGATTGGAGTCAACCAAAAAGAAAAGGGGGCGGGGCCAACATTTTCCCATCCACTTGATCCCTACTCAAACAATTCTCTTCTTACGATTGGGAGTAAAAGGGTCGAAATAAACCTCATAATCCCTTAGGTTAATATTATATTAATATTACATGAGGTTTAATCAGGAAACAGACGGTATAAATGTCTCCGGTTCTCAGTACATATACTATATTATATCATATATATATTATATTTTTCTGCTCCTCGCGTCTGCGTCGTACCTGTGTCGGCCGTCTCTTTGGAGGCGTCCGCCGCCTGCTGCACAGCTTCTTGAGCCGCCTGCACTAAAAACACATCATGAGGAAAGGAAATCATCACTTTTAGGTTTTTTGAGTCTTTGCCCTCGAAGTGAAAAAAATAAAAAAAACCTGAGAAAAACCACAAAGGAAAAGAGATTTCAAATTTTCTTTTAAAATAATGACATTGTGAAATCAAAACCTTTTCTCTTTGCCGCCGTGTGGCTGGAATCTTTCAGGCTCTCGAAGGACTTCTTGAAAGACGCCATGCCTCATGCGTCCGTCCCTACGGGGTCCACAAATCCATCTGAGGCGACAGCAGCAGCGGGCGGCGGTTTAATACCCTCGGTTTTTGAGCCAGACGCCTGCATTCAGGCGGCACTTTCCCAGGATTAACCCGAACAAAACTCAACCAAAGAGGCCGAATCAGACTGGCATCCCAACTACGGCAGCTTCCTGCCAAGGGGCAAAAAAAAACGAAAAAAAAAAAGCTGCTGGCTCGGCAGATTTCACACGTCCTTGAATTAAACCCCCACAGACAAAAGTGAGCAGAAAAAAAAGAAATCACGTGAGGGCGATGAATGATAGAGCAGAAACCCGTCGACACCGAATAAAAGAGTATTAAAACCTTCTTGTGTTGTTGTTTCTTTATGTACTCTTTATTTACAGAGGAATGTTAGTCTGGTTTAACACAGAAACCTTTTTATGTCGATAATTCCTGCAATTTAAAGCACATATTGATATGACAACCAGTTTTTGATTTCAAGACATGATATATCGACTTTAAAATCTTCAGTACACACACAGACACACACACGCACACACACGCGCACACACACACACACACACACACACACGTATACTCCGTCCATTGCTAACAGATATTTCACTGGAATGACTCACGAGCAACTATAAAGATACGATGTAAAAAACTTCAAAAATGTTTCCAAAGAAATGGCAAACAAGAGAAAAAAGAACCAACAAACAGGCATTGTCAACACGTGAGAGGATATTATTGGTTTCTCATATCTGCTTGCAACCGGAAATATTCTTTTTTTTTTCCTTCTCCCAACTTTGCGTCGGAAGATGATGAACATCTATTGCACGTTTTTTTCTCTTCTAAATACAGATACACACACGAGTACAAAGTCACGAGCGCCGGCTCGCATCTCATTTCATTGGGAGGGAATCAAGGAAATGAGACGGAGAGGACAAATCCTACGTCTCAATAAACACCTACACCCAACACATTACATGAAGAACATGACATTTTACAATATATACTCATAAAAGATTTGTCTTGAAGGAAGAACATTTTTCATTGGGAATGCTTTTTTCGTTTTTTTGTTTTGTTTTTTTGCAACGGGAGAATAATTGGAATCGTTTCAGCATTTTTGTCCTTTTTGTTATTAGAAATATTATTGTGCTGCTGGTTGGATGGCGGCTCGGACTGATGCTTTTATGCTTCCGGCTCGTAGTCCTGGCTCTCCTGGAGGGGAGGGGGGAGGGGGGGAAAGAAAAACAGGAAGCAAACGTAAGAGAGGGGCGGAGCCAACCTGCAGGAGAACGAAGCTTCGGGGTTCAATTCAAAAGTGCGGCTTGAAATGTAAACTCAGTGGAAATCAGATGTATGTGGGTAAAGATGTGATGATGTCACTACTGTAAGTTCCTCTTTCCCTCCAGCAGGGGGCAGTGTGAGACCACACCAGCGTCAAGGACGTGTCGTGAGCGCTCTCCCTGCATCCTTGTAATCCTGCACAAAACCTCCTCTTTCCTCATCATCACAACCACAAAAAAATGAAAAAAAGAAAGAGCCCAGCCTCTGGGAATATGAAACCGTCTCGGGTCGAATCACAAAGCCGAGGGTGGTACTGGAGGAGATGGGTGCTCGCTCTACAGCACAGCACTGAAGACTCCGTATTTACAGCAATGCAGGGAGACCCTGACATTACCCACAATGCACGGAGGAAGAGCACGTCATCACCACACCCATTCAGTCGATGCTGGAGCATCACTGGCGTCGCACGGGATGGGGGAGGGGAAGGAGATGCGGAGGCGAGCGGAGAGCGACGGATAATCCGAGCGGCTGCCTCTGATCTCTATCTGCATTCAGTGTGTGAATAAAACCACGATGGTGGTGGAGGCAGAGCGCAGGAACGCTCAGGAAATCACAGTCACACATTTCATTAACGTACATAGTAGGAGGATCACGCCAAACCTGGTGTTAAATTAAACTCAGGCTGATTGTAAGTATTTCATGAGAAGATGTTTCTAGAAAACATGTGAATATTCTTTATGATGGAGTGATATCTGCATTTACTCTCTGCTGGTCAAATGCTGCCTTCAAAGCAACGGGGGCTTTCTGTCTTCTGACAGCCAATATCCTAAAATAACCATCTGTGTTGGACTCACATCCGTCCTCCAGGCACGCGCACGCACACACACACACACACACACACACACGCACAACCACACGCACACACACGTATGTATGCACACACGCACACACAACCACACACACACACACACGTATGTATGCACACACGCACACACATGCAGAATGCATGCACACACACAGACAAACGCACACGCACACACACACATGCACACACACACGCACACGCAGCACACACATTCTTGTTTTTGTCACCATCTTAAGCTCCTTGTATAGATGCCCACCTTTTCAGAACCACACGTTTTAGACATCCTAGAGCAATAAAAATCAAATCTCTGAACTTGGAAATGAATTTAGTTTAATTATCTCACTTAAGATTCTATTTAAATGCAAAGTTTAAATTTTCAAATTTACACATAAGTTTAAAATACTTGACAGGACTCAGATAAAATATTAGTCTGTTCTTAGTTCGTACACACACACATGCATGCACACACACACACACACACACACACGCACACACACACACACACACACACACACACACACACACACTTATACATGAACGCACACACACAGAAATGTGTAGTTGGTGCACGATTTCCCTGACTTCATTATGTGACATCGTTTAGTTCAGGCCAAAAGAGAAGGACGCACGTCGGCGTGGGCTGGAGTGATTGCGTGGGACGGAAGTGCGGTTTAAGTGTCGAGCGCTGTCGAAATGCAATACGGCTAAAATATGTAACCCGGCGGGGTCGGGGGAATTCTCTCGACTGAAAGTGAATGAACCAATGCATCACTATACAGAACTTTTAAAATGTGTTTCCATAAAACATGCAACAAAAAAAACCATCATCATTTGAATCATGTGACGCGTCACAGAGAGGCGCGCGGGTTTGTGTGATGTAGTCTGATTACCTGCTGGGACTCATATGCTTCTCCTTCTGGGGCCAGCATTGACTCTCCCTGGCCCTCCATTGCCTCCTGCCCGAACTCCTCAGGCTGCAGAGACAGACAGGACGGACCTCAGGTAACAAACAAACAACTATGCATGGAAGTCACAAAGTTAGTTGTCCAATGTTTAGATCGATTATTATTATTATTATTATTATCATTAAACCACAGCTATGTTTATATATATATATATATATACCAAATTAGTATATATATACCAAATAAGAATTGAAATTATAAAATATTGAATTGTTTAAATATTGAATTTCACACCAATTATAATTTTGATAATTATTAGTCTTATCATAATTTCAACAAAACTCTGTGACAAACAGGAAAATTTGAAATTTGTATTTTTTTTTTTACATTTTCTCATTTTTTGGCATCTGGCAGCATTTGTCCAATTAAAAATCCAAATATAAAATATACCATTAAAGCGATTTGAGACATTAAAAACTCATAAATAATTAATGGAAGGAAGAGTTCAGTCTTGGCTAACTCTGCTGTCGTTACGTGTTTCATAGAAAATAAGGAAAGCAAAGAATTTCACGAGGCTTGTCTCTAAACATTGTTCTGTCAAACTGAAAACCGTCGCCGCTGCAGCTTCATAGATATTTGATGCACCTGCTACAACGAGCACAGAAAACAAAGCCAGTGGGTCATCACACACTTATTTTTAAACCCCGCCACTAATCGAGGCAATTAGGTCAGAGAGGAACAGACCATAATCCTTTTACTCAGTCGAGCTGGTGCTGCTGCTTTAAGTCCACCGGTAAGATTAACAGGGCCTTTAATGCTTTACAGTGGAAACCTTTAAAAACCCACTCCCAAACATTACCTGAGAAAGGTGAGAGCTATAGTTTTAAATAACATAATAAGGACAAACAGGCTATTGTTTTTAAACTAAAAGGACCCAGATTAGTTTATCTTTAAAGGAAAATTCTACTTGTCAAAGGTCCTACTTTCAAAAAATGTTGTTTTCCTTATTTGGGAATAAATGTGAAAATAAATCAGATTGATTGAATTAATTGATTTAATTGTATATCTTATTTATTCAAACATATGAATTAAAAAATTCTAGATTTATCTTAAAAACCTCTTTTAACGGCGAACAAATAATGAGACTAAAATTTTGTAATTCACGGAAAATACTATATTTTTAGTTGAAATATAAAAAAAGCCATGGTTAATGCCTCCTCCGTAGAGGTGTACCCCAGGGCTCCGTACTCGGACCCCTACTCTTTAGCATATACATGCTTTAACTGGGTCGTATCATAAACAGGTTCAGTCACATTTTTCAAAAGAAATAGAGACTCAAATTCAGGGTGCTACGTTCTTTTATGGGTGCCCACAAGGGGATGCTGGCGATGGCGACGGTTTACGTACGTTCATGTCAGTCGGGAACTCGTCTTTTTTCCCGAGGCCGGTGGCTGCGACGATGTTCCCCATGGCTCCGGTGGTCTTCTCTGCCACTGCGGAAACACAGACATGAATGTTATTAATATATATGTAGCGTTATCTCTGCAGAGACACGAAATCCTGCATGTGATGTGAGCCCTCTTCTGTTTCTCACCATCATTTACTCAAACCCCCAAAGCCCCCTGAAAGCCCCCAATCTCCTGCGTTGTACAAGCAATCATCTCCCTAACATAAACTCCTCAAAGCAAACATGAATTGGTTATTTTCTTCACTCAAACACTCCCTCTGGGAATAAAAAAAGGAACTTTTGGACAGAAATATGATAGATTTATATCTAAAAATAAATGTAATATGATTTTTATATAAACCTTTTTTTCTTCTTTTTCCAAAATCTGATTTATATGTATCTAATTTTGACTAAATCAGACCAACAATTAGGAAGTTAGTCCAAAAAAACGCATATTTCGTAAAAAAAGAAAAAAAAAAACTCCCCCTAATGACTAAAATATAAACTATTATAGTAAAATATGATTAATACAAGATAAATCTCTGTGACTTCATTAATCTGCATCAAATTAGGATAAAGCTCCCCCTATTGTCGGAAATATAGAATAGAAGTTTTGCAAAATCAATCCAGTTCTTCCTCACACAATGTAGAATGTGGGTTTAACATTTTGTTGTGTCTTATTAGTGTAATAAAACCAACTTTTACAGATCCGGTCTGATACTCACCTGTTCCCACACTGTCTTTGGCCTTACTACCTAAAAAAAACAAAAAAAGAAATTTGTTAGAAATGAGTAAAAATCTTTATTGAATCTAGTTTCATATCACAGTTTGTATTTCAAGATACATTCCTTCTGTGTGTGTGTGTGTGTGTTTCTATCACTGTAGCAGGATGAATTATCATAAATGAAGAAACATAGAAACAGTAAATAACTTTCTTATTTCTGGTCAAAATTTGTAGAAAACAGAATTAAACTGTGAAAATGAGTGAAAATAATCTGTTTTTGGGTTATTTACCGTAATGTCTTGTACATGGTCACCGTATTTTCTACGGTAAAATACCTGCAGCTATAATTTTACCGTAGAAAAATTATTTTATTTATTTATTTTTTACAGTTTAGGGTCATTTCAATTTCCAATTGCTCAAACACCCCAAATGAAAAAAGTAACCTGAAATATAAGTTAATCACAATTCTATAAATTAAACTACTACCTTTTGTAAATGGTCCTTTTTCCCCTCTGTCTTAATAAAACAGTAAAAGTAGACTGCTGCTCCTTGTATCTGTTACAGTCAGGAGCAGCTGCTCCTCAGAAAACAGTCAGGTGCATGAACAGCACTGACACGCGTTCAACGGCGTTGAGGACATGAACGCGCCTCGCCAGTTAATTAAAAACGTGCGTTCTATTTACTAATACATTTACTATTTATGCTTTTTCTCGTCTGTATCTCCGTAGCATCTCTTCTAAGGATTTTATTTTGTATAGAAGTTTAAAATCATGACGGGATAAACGCTGATATCTGACATCAGAGGAGCAGGGAGAAGCGCCTGCGCGTCAATCACAGTGCATTCTGGGATTTGCAGTACCACTGGTGTTTGTGTTGGATACCAGCAAAGCAGTTATTATAGAAATTAGCTATAATTTCTATAATAACGCGTATAATCATTAGCCTTGGCTTTGACACATGTGATATATGCTATTACTGAGATGAATGAACAGGAAGTGACATTAATTGTCAGCAGAGTTCCTGATTTCTGCCTCTCAGAAAAGAGACGCTCAGCTCAGCTGGGTGGGCGGTCCACAGCAGCAGCAGCTGTCAAAAGGTGGGCCGCAGACCAATCAGATCACTTCTACCCCTCCTCCAAGAGTAAAAAACCCAACATAACTTTGTAGGGCACCAGAACAAGCAGCACACGGGAGCGAAGACATGCCGGCGAGGAGCTCCTGTGAGTGACAGGCGGAGGGGAAGCCAAAACGCAGAGCAGAGATGAGTGGGAAGTGGAAGTGGAGCGTGCACAAGCTTCAAACACCGCCTGACATGTTTTAATTCTGGTGGTGATCGATAGTGATATGGTGCTGAATACAAAGCGCAACTGGATTCCATGAAATACTGACATGTTGGCTCAGTGTCCCCCTAAGGCATCTAGCCCCTCCCCCTTTCGCCCATAACAGGCCAATGAGGATAATTATAATAATTCAGAGAAATTAAACCAAAATGAAGAATATCACAAGCATCACGGGGATGTTTGCTGGTAGATAAACAGTTAGTGAGATCATTGAATCAACACTCAAAATAAATAGAGTATGATAGAGTATAAATAGATATGGAAGGAATCCTGAATTTCCCTTAATCTCAGAACAAATCCATATTTCATGGACTTTATTCTGGCCCAGCCCCGCCCACCAGGTTTCCTGGATATCCAGCCGGTGCTGTTTGTGTAATGTGTGGAAAAACCAACCAACACATGGACACCTCGTTAGCGGAAGTAATTATTGCCCGGCAACATGTATGATTTAATTATTCATTTCAGTGCCTCCATAAATGAAGCGTGAAACTCCGACATGAGGCGGAGAGACTTGGTTTCTTCTATTCTGCTTTGAACAGTGATTCTGACGCTGGACTGGGCTCATTCAGAACCGTTCTAGTCTGTTCCACCAAGGGGCAGCATCCATCCGTTCACCCATTCACAGACATTCATACAGCGGTGGTGGAGGCTCCCACCCGCTCATCAGGAGCGGGACCACTCACACGAACAGTCATACACCGATGGAACAGCCATTCACAAAAAACAGTCAAACACCGATGGAACAGCCATCACAAAAAACAGTCATACACCGATGGAACAGCCATTCACAAAAAACAGTCATACACCGATGGAACAGCCACTCATACAAACAGTCATACGCCGATGGAACAGCCATCACAAAAAACAGTCATACACCGATGGGACAGCCACTCATACAAACAGTCATACACCGATGGAACAGCCATTCACACACACAGTCATACACCGATGGAACAGCCATCACACAAAGAGTCATACATAGATGGAACAGCATCACAAAAAACAGTCATACACCGATGGAACAGCCACTCATACAAACAGTCATACACCGATGGAACAGCCACTCATACAAACAGTCATACACCGATGGAACAGCCACTCATACAAACAGTCATACGCCGATGGAACAGCCATTCACAAAAAACAGTCAAACACCGATGGAACAGCCATCACAAAAAACAGTCATACACCGATGGAACAGCCATTCACAAAAAACAGTCATACACCGATGGAACAGCCACTCATACAAACAGTCATACGCCGATGGAACAGCCATCACAAAAAACAGTCATACACCGATGGGACAGCCACTCATACAAACAGTCATACACCGATGGAACAGCCATTCACACACACAGTCATACACCGATGGAACAGCCATCACACAAAGAGTCATACATAGATGGAACAGCATCACAAAAAACAGTCATACACCGATGGAACAGCCACTCATACAAACAGTCATACACCGATGGAACAGCCACTCATACAAACAGTCATACACCGATGGAACAGCCACTCATACAAACAGTCATACGCCGATGGAACAGCCATCACAAAAAACAGTCATACACCGATGGGACAGCCACTCATACAAACAGTCATACACCGATGGAACAGCCATCACAAAAAACAGTCATACACCGATGGAACAGCCACTCATACAAACAGTCATACACCGATGGAACAGCCACTCATACAAACAGTGATACACCGATGGAACAGCCACTCATACAAACAGTCATACACCGATGGAACAGCCATCACAAAAAACAGTCATACACCGATGGAACAGCCATCACAAAAAACAATCATACACCGATGGAACAGCCATCACAAAAAACAGTCATACACCGATGGAAAAGCCATCACAAAAAACAGTCATACACCGATGGAACAGCCATCACAAAAAACAGTCATACACCGATGGAACAGCCACTCATACAAACAGTCATACACCAATGGAACAGCCATCACATAGACAGTCATGCACCAATGGAACAGCCATCACAAAAAACAGTCATACACCGATGGAACAGCCATCACACAAAGAGTCATACACCGATGGAACAGCCATCACAAAAAACAGTCATACACCGATGGAACAGCCACTCATACAAACAGTCATACACCGATGGAACAGCCATCACAAAAAACAGTCATACACCGATGGAACAGCCACTCATACAAACAGTCATACACCGATGGAACAGCCACTCATACAAACAGTCATACACCGATGGAACAGCCACTCATACAAACAGTCATACACCGATGGAACAGCCACTCATACAAACAGTCATACACCGATGGAACAGCCACTCATACAAACAGACATACACCAATGGAACAGCCATCACACAAACAGTCATACACCAATCAAGGATCAGCTTCTCGCACAAGCACAATTCCTCGTCTAGACTGTAGGGGGCAGCGTTGAAACCACCAACCGTCCAATCCAATCAAACTCCTCCTCATGACCTATAAAGCCCTCCATAACCCTCCCCTTCCACCTGACTGAGCTCCTCCATCATCCACTCATGTTGCCAACTTCCTGTCCCTCCCCCATCCGGACCAAGTACAGGGGCGTGGAGTGACAGGTCCTTCTCACCCTCTGGAGCTCACTCCCACAAGCACTCCGAGACTCATCGTCACTCTCCACATACAAAAAAGACTCACCTGTTCAAAACTACTTTCAACCAGAGGAGGCTTTTTTTTTTAAATAATAATGATGAATTTAAATAAATATGAATATTTGTTCTGAGGTGAGGCAGCGCTGAGCTGAGCCTCTTCTCAGATTGAGTCCCTCACAAACCGGGTCGAGCCTTTTGCTTTCTCACCGTTTCTCATCAATGTAACGTTTGTAGAGACTTTTATTGTACATATATTCCCATAGAATAGTTCTGGTGTTTCACGTGAGTGTGGAACATATTTAGTCTCGCTGATCCGACATAAACCGGTCTCCAAGAATCAGGAGGTGAGGCGGCAGAACCTCTGCTTCAGTGAAGGGGGCTCTGAGCCCACGGGTTTATGCTGGTTCTGCTGCTGCTGTTCTTCCTCTTTTTTTTTTTTTTGCTGAACCTATGATTTTGTGTGAATTGTAGAATTGCGATACCAGACTAAGAACTCACGAATGTGCCGATCAATTGCGCTCTTTTATCTGAGCCGATACAAATTGAAGATTCTGCTTTGGCCCAATATGGACCTCACCTATGTGTGCGTGGAGAGAATTCTGATATGAGAAATGAAACAGAACCAGGAGTCTGTTAGAACTTAATCTCCTCTATTGGGTTCTTATACTTGTAACTCGGACTCTGAAAGGGTCAGAACCTCACCGGCTACCAACCTCACCTCACCTCACCGGACTAAGGTGGACGCTCTGCTGTTTCGGCGCTGAGGTTGGATATAAAGCCAGCGTGGCCCACTGTTGGCGCTGGTTCTTGCAGAATATCTATAATGACGGCCATTACTTATGGAGCTGCACTGTAAAGGACAAAGGCGGCGTTTGTCAGCAGAGGGTGACCATGGGCTGAGGCTGTTTCACAATCTGCTGCTCTCCAACACACCGACATGGGGCACAAGTTGCTCCCTCCATCTTGCCGCCCCACCCCCACCCCCTGTTCCCAGCTCCTGCCTGGAGCCCAGGCGAGTCAGGCCTGGTATCACGACATCTTCAGCGAAGGAGCGTCCTTATTAAAATCTCCTCATAGAACTATAGGAGTAAATATCAAACTGATACACATCAAAAAAAATCATGTCGCTCATTTTATGGAACCCCGAACATGTGTAATGAAATAACCTACAATGAATAAACATGTTTTTTTTACATGTTCACCAATATATTTTTTACGTTAAAATCTTAGCAACCACAGCTGCCGATATTTTACCGTAAATTTTCATGATTTTGTTTGTCTTCTTTTCTTCTTTTTTTTTTTTTTTACAGTGTATTGTATAATTTCACTATTTGTGCCGTGACGTATCAGGATGCTGCATGAATTCATCTCAGCTGATGGCAAGCTTTAACCCCTTGATTTTATGGTAGAATCCAGATAACATGGTATTTTACCGTAAATTTTGCGCTTTTTAAAAATGTATTTATTTATTTTTTACAGTATATTGTATAAATTAAGCATTTCTTCCAGGATGTGTGAGAATACTGAATTACAGTTTTTCTCACCATCATCTGACCTGGTGTCTACACATTAAATTCTTGCAACCACAGCTGCAGGTATCTTACCGTAAAATGTATGGATTTTTTATTTATTTATTTTTTACAGTGTATTGTATAATTGAACCATTTCTTGATTCCAGGACGTAGGAGGATGCTGCATGACAGCTGACGGCGAGCCTTAGCACCCTTGATGGACGTGTGCGGGATGTGCGTGATCTCCTTACCCACAAACATCACGCCTTCCTTAGTCTTCTCAGCTGCAACCGCAACTCCTTCCTTGGTCTTCTCGGCGGCCACAGCCATGCCCTCTTTGGCTTTAGACAAACCCTTCATAAACACATCCATCTTGGCCGAGCTACTGCGGAGAGATGGACCACAGCTTCTGTCAGTCACCACCTTCTGATCTCTTGTCACGCGCACACACTCTTGTTACAGTGAAATATTACGTTTTAATGTATTATTCATAAAAACACTCGTGAAGGAGAACACTGCCTCCTGTGGTTGGTCCTGCACACTGCAGTCCAGCCTTCAGGATGTAGTAGAAACACAAATGTTCACTCATCCATTCACCCCCCCCCCCCCCCCCCCCCCCCCCCCCTCATGTCCTCACCAGAGCATGAAATATTCAAAGACCCAAAGATTTTCATTGAAACATTTAATTGTGGAGGCGCTCATTAATTATTTCGAGGATGTAATGCTACCCTCAGTGGCAGGGGGGGTGGAGGGGGTGGGTGGGGGGGAACAGGGCTTCTTCATGGCCTTGTTTTAAAACGAGAATATTAGACTTTCAGAAGATGTCATTTATTGCAAGAGCTGCACAGCAATGCTGGGGGAAGGGAGGCACGATCCACGCTGTGATATCTTCACGCCGTGGAATTACGTGGACGTGATTGGAGGTTGTCCTGTCACACGCTCAAAAGCACCAGGAGAAACCAGAGGAGTGAGTAAACGCTGCAGGGTATACAATTATTCAGAAACAATATTCATGCATCACACAGCAATGCATTTGAGAGCCATCCTGGATGCTACATATATACCAAAATAAATATTATATCTATATATCTATATATCTATATATCTATATATAGATATATAGAGATATAATATTTCTGGCTAAAATGATCCTAAAAGGACATTCTGTTACTAATAATCAGGTGCGTTAAATGATCTTTTCAGTGATTTTGCAGGGATGCTGTGAAGCAGCGTCTTTGAATCACGACGCTCTGATGCACAAATGATGGTGACCTTCTGCGCGCTCGGAATAAAAGAACGAAATGGAGGAGAAAAAAAGAGAAAGAGGGTCTTACCTATTTAAAGATGGCTTTCAACGTGTCCCCTTATGATTCCGGCGCGGAGTCGAGACAAACACACGTCTGAACGGGAGACAGTTTTCACGGGAGCGCTCGGTGGGCCTTCCTCCGGTTGATCTCCACGAACAGGGACGTCCCTCTTTTACAGTGCGGCTGAGAATATCACGCCTCTCCTCCCTCTCCCCCTCCTCGCCCCCCTCCTCCCACCGCCATCTCCGCCTCCCTCCACTATCGATTACCCCAGATATAAAACCCGAGATTAACAATCCTCTTTTCAATCAGCAGTTAAAATGGTCTCCACAATAAAAATAAAATAAAAAAATGTAATAACATGTAATAACATGTAATAACAATGTAATAACATGTAATAACAATGTAATAACATGTAAGATGTAGAGATATAATTTCAATATGTTGTACTGTGTATGGCTTCATGTGATCAATAAAGGATACGTTATTTTTAATGGAATAATATGTAATAACAATGTGATTACACCACTATTAAAGCCCATTTAATAAATTATATAAAGCTAAAAATAGCTTTTCTATTATCCTTGCCCATTCCACAAATGGGTTCTCCATTTTGGATCCAACTTACTACACTGAAAAAAAAAATTACTTTGAACTAATGTAAGAAATAGTGATTTTTTAAATGTAATTTTGCACCTGAATTTGCTAGTTATTAAATTAGATTCATGATTAAGGTGAAACTCATAAAAGTAAATGATGGGTAATAAAAAAAAAATGGATCAACATGGAACACATTTCTGAAATCTTGTTTAAAATGTGCTACGTTGTGTTTTTATGGTAATTATACTTCCACATTTGAAAATATATTTGACTCGGGAAAAGAGATTTATTAATTTTTTACTGTTTGCAGATCCACAACATACATTAAATTTGATTTTTTCTGATAAGTTCTGTTAAATTTATGTGTATTATGTAAATTTGTCACTCAAATATTCATTTTTTCACTTTCACTCTGTCTTTTAGCTTGAAGACCAAAAAAAAAGAAATCGCATTACACGAAGAAAAAAGATAGACCATAGACCTTTTTTTTTTGTTTTTACTAACCTTATATTTATTAATCAATCCAAAATACAGTTTTTAATTTGGAATAAACTAACTATACATCCTAAATGTCGAGTATATTCGACACAGACGCAGAAAAGCAGAACATTTTGAAATGAGCTGGTAAATAATCTAATTTATAATTTTTTTTTACTGATATTAGTAAGTTTTGTGTCTCCGAATCAAACAGGAATACTTACTTTTTAGAGAGATCACACAGTTTCACTTTTCTTTGTTTTGTTTTTATTGTAATACGTGAATTTTCATATGTATTTAACCCCTAACCCTAAAATCCACACAATTGTCTGAAAATGCATTCAATTAAGTGAGTGGTGAAAATAGGTCCTCTTTATTATATCGATTAGAATGTATTTACCGTCTCTGAACAGGTGATGTTCAGATCATGTATGAAAACAAGCAGCAAAATTAAGATAAAACATGCTAGTGTAAACACAAGCATGCATCGAATAGGGGGGTAAAAATGACAATACTTTATAACCAGTTTTAGTTTAGTTCATTTACATGGGAGTCAGATTTGAGCTCACCGGTGCAGGTAATGAATCCATGCTCCGCTGCTGCCCTCTAGTGGTTTTATGTGATTCTTACATGACGGTCATTTTTCATCTCAAAGCAACCTCTACTATGAAGAAATGAAAAAAAAAACAAAATATTTATAAAATATTGATGTCAATATTGATTCTAAGTCAAAATCAAAATTTTACATCTATATCTTAAATCTAAATGTTGGCCCTAAATGTTTCGAAAATACCCAATTTTATACGCTGACGTCACCGGAAGTACCAAAGATAAAAGCGCGAAGAAGAAAACCACTTCTATCAGCGGTTAACGCCGCCCCTATTTCAGCAAGGTAGTTTTTAAATAAAAAATATATAACTATTTCGAATGGTCCAACAACAAACCAAGGATGGTGAACATGATTCGGTTAATTTACATGCTTTCAGGTTCTTCGGGTAGAGGAGACGTTCTCTCACTCAGGTTTGCCACGGAAGCCCCGCCCCAGTCTGTGACGTCATCCCGTCTTGCTCTGATGCCAGGATCTTTTGGTTCCTGGGCTTTGATTTGGTTAAGTACCCAAGTTTTAGGGGCCATGTCAATTACCTGTTAGGTAGTGGATCAGAACCCACCTTGGTGGTAAAGGGGCCGTATTTCTTCTGTACAGAATTTTTTTTTTTTTCTGACAACATTGCACATTTGCATATTATCCAACATTTAGATTTAGATAAAACCTTTGAATTTTCAGGAATTTGGAAAATGTAACCTGACAAACATTATAAATAAATTACATTTTTTTTTTAATAATATAAATAAAACTCTGAAGTAGACAAAGGAGCACACAAGGGAAAGGCGTGGCACATTAGAACATACGGAAGGTATATTGTGAAGGAGGGATTTCTTCCGTTCCACTAAGGTGTGAATACGATATTTACCCAACAAAATCAGCATATTTTCCCTATCAGGAATTTTTAACGCCCTGATGAGTTAGTTTTCGGACCGTTGGATGTTGATTCAGCGTCTAAATGTTCATAAATCACAATCATTTTTGCTAGATCAGGCCAGACACTGGCCGTGGTGGCTGATGACTCTGCTTAGGCTGATGAAATGCTGAAGTTGGTAAATCTGTAAAGACTTGGGCACGGATGGGTCGTTGGAGGGTGCTCACGAAAAGAACCAAGTTTGAACAAGAAGGATGGAGAGAATGATATTTGAAAAGATACCTGAGCTACTAAGCTAATCTTGGAAAGATGTGACCAACTGATGAGAACAGCTGATTTGCAGTGGATGCTGGTCTCCACAAGTCCTCTTCAATTCTCTACCACTAAAGGTACTTGAGTGTGGCGTACTGGTGGTAAATTTAAAATTAACTCATTACTCACCACATTCAAATATAACTAAAACTTTTTTTTAATTTATTTTTTTGGCTTGCTATTTTAGTATTTGTTCAGCTTTAGCAGTTAGCTGTTAGCTTGTTATCTATGAAGTTAGCTAAAAGCCCTGAAAAGCTTACCATTAAGGATGGATTTGGAACAGTTTTTCTGTTGGTGTGTGTGTGTGTGTGTATGCGTGCGTGTGTTTTGGTTATTTTATTCTTAAATAAACTGTGATACTGCTCAGGTGTGAACAACAAATCAAATCAAATAAATGTTGACATCGACAGGAGAGCTAATGTTGCTAACTAAGCTGTCAGCTGCTCACTGCATTGAGATACGCTGTGTGATGCGTTCAATGTCTATTCAGCAAAAACGTTTTTGGCCAAATGTCATCATGAATGTTTTTTTGATGTTTTCATGACAATATGAAGAGAGACTGAAATTCGATTTCCCCCATCATGCCCACAATATCGTCACTATATCGAGATCGAGGTATTTAGTTAAAAATAATAATGTAATATTGGAGTTTGTACGTATAACTAGTCATAATTCTATGACTAAGTCACTACTTCAAAATAAGAGCGCTGATAGATAACAGGAAACATGAAATCACTTTTTTCCTGAGGCAAAAAAATAAATAAATAAATGATTTAATGTGTAAGAAAGGTGTCCTGTCTGGGTATTGAAAGTGCCGAGACTGAAGAGGGTACTTGAAGGCATCACGTCGGTGTGATACAAGGATCCAACTGGTTAATGGTTGACGTCATAGCTTGAGAGAAAAACAAAACGGTACAGCTGTATGGGACTAATTCAAGAAATAATAACAAAGGGATTTAAACCTAATTGGCCCCCCGCTGTGAAAGATTCATTAATCCATCCAGCAAACAAGATTTTAATGAAAAGGACTTTTCAGACTGACCCCCCGGCAGATCATTTGAATCGGATGATCTCGCTGTTTACTTTCTAAAGTCTCAGTCTGGAGATTTTTCACAATTCGGTGTTCTGTTGAACCAAATATCTTTCTACCTGAATATCTAAATATCTACCTGACTTGAGTTCACGCAGTTTCTCTGAAAATGCAGTTTGACCTCTTGAGGAAGACGACGAGCTGAAGAGTGTTTGATTTACGGGTTTTTGGCGGCCCAGTTCGTAAAATACTAATGAGTAGAATGGCAGTGGAGGTAAAAAAAAAGAAGCTCTGCGGCTCCAGTGAGACAGAAATTATAGATGATTCACCAGGTGTTAAACTCGGGGGGGAATAAATTGTGGAATAAAGATGCGTGCGGCTCTGAAAATCGCTGGCACAGTCAGATTTCCTCCCGGCCCCGGTGAACCCCGTCTTTGTCCATCACGGCTTCTTTACAGCCTGGTGCTTCTCCGTTCACGGATCCACTGGGTGGAGTCAGTCAGTCACGGCCAGCGTATAAAATCCCAATCAATCTGCGTTATAAAAATCTTGACACAGACCCCCGGCTGTGCTACAGCTGAAAAATTTACTGCTGTTTGGATTGCAAGTCATTTCGCCATGACGTCTGCGTCCGCACGCGGCCCGGGGGGAATAGAAAAGCCTCGCCTGTGAGGTCTTTTACCGCCTTTCTCAAGCAATCGCGCCTGATTGGCTACATTTATTGCTTTGATGTTCTCTTCTCGTAAAACTCACGTGTCCAACTAAAGGCCGGGCGGGACCATACCTCATTTTTTGTAATAAATGGCCCGCTGGTACACAGCATAAACACCACAGATACTACAATTCCCAGAATGCACAGCAAGAATGAAATTGTCATAATACCTCAGATTTAACATCTGAGTCCTGTTCGGCCCGGATCTGGTCTCCATCTTTAGTTTCGGCCCCCTCTGTGATTGAGTCCGACACCTCTGGCATATAGTATTATGGGCTGTAGCGTTATGGTCGCTCTATAGTACAATTTATAGAATTTTGATGAACTCATAATTCATCGATGATTAAATGTCAGCTGTGAGAAACAAGAGGGCGGGAGATCAACGCCGGTCTGGGAATATTCTAGACACTTTGAAGAATGACAGTCAGTTACCGCCTCAAGCCTCTAGGGGGCAGCAGAGACTCACAAAACCCTCACGGGGTGCCATTACTATTCACAGCACAGACCAGGGTGCATATCAACCCAAGGCATGCGTAAATCGATCCAGTTTAATGCATACCCGGGACTACACTTAGTGAATATTTACTTGTATATAGGCTGAGTGTAGCTGCCGTCGTTCCCTTGAGCATTTTTTAAGACACGCGTGTTCGAGCAGCGATTCCAAAACGGCTTAAAATGAACTCACAAGATGTGTGTCCTCACTATACGTGTGATAAAAAGGCCTTACAGAACCACAGCATCAGGATTGGTCCTCTGAATGAAGTGTGACATCATAGTTATGAAGGATACGCCCACTTTTCATAACGCGTGTTAATTTATGCGCGTTAGTTTTGCACATCTTTGCTCCGGTGATGCTTTCTATAAGCACAAACACTGTGGTTATGTCTCTATTCTATAGCGTCTGCTTTAATAACGGATAAACTTACAGGCATTATGCTAATTGTACACAGGAAACGCTCAGAGCGGCGTTCCTCCATCTTTTTTCTCCACGCAGGTTTGACTCTGCAGTGGATCTGCAGGAGAACTTCTTCTTTTTTCTTTTTTTGTCCAGTGCTTGAACTTGATATACAGCATCTGACTCTCAGCCAAGCCCTACAGATTAACACAATGACACACTGGAAAAGCAGTTTCACAATTACGGCGTAACAATCGGTCGGAGTGTCTCGAGGCAGACGGCGGGAACAGAACCTCGGGCTTTTCAAGTGACTGCATTTCTGGGAATCTGGTCCTTTCAGGGAGAAAGGTTGGCCCTTATCTCTTTGATTTGTCATTTTTTGGCAGTTATATAAAGCCGACCCAGTTTGCTGGCCGGTCGCCGCCTGCTATTAATGTGGAGGCATAATTGCTTTACATAATGTGCTGCTCCGTCTTTAGGAGGAGTCCAACAGCTGTCGGCGCTGGCCGTCTGCGCCGCCCAGAGTCAAGCTCTCTCCTCCAGACGTCAGCCGATATTTAAGCCACATCATTGGGACTTTTTTTTCTGAGCGCTACAGCGACTCAGCATATTTTTTTTTTTCGGTCAATGAACGGGGAAGAAGATGTGAAGTCGACGGGGATTTGATCCATTCATGGTCTTTTATCAGGCGGCCCTCATTTAAAAGCAGCAGTCGTACAATGTCATCAGTGACAGACGGAGAAATCAATCTCTGTTAGAGAGGGAGAGAGGGAGAGAGGGAGAGAAAGGGGGAGAGAGGGGGGGTTGAAAGAGGGACATGGGGAGAGAGAGAGAGTGAGGAAGAGAAAGAGGGAGAGAGGGAGAGAGAGAGAGAGAGGGACGGAGACAGAAAGGGAGAAGGAGGGGGAGGGAGAGAGAGAAAGAGGGAGAGGGGGAGAGAGCGAGGGAGAGGGGTAGAGTGAGTGGGAGGGGAGGGAGAGGGAGTGGAAAGGAAGAGAGAAACAGAGAAAAGAGAGGGAGGGAGGGGGAAGATGGAGAGGGAGAGAGGGGGAGAGTGATTGAGGGAGGGGGAGAAGAAGGAGAGAGGGAGAGAAAAGATAGAGAGAGAAAAGAGAGAGCGCAAAAGAGAGAGAGAGAGAAAAGAGAGAGGGAGGGGGAGATGGGTAGGGAGAGAGAGAGAGTGGGTCAGAGATAGAGAGAGTGAGAGAGAGAGAGTGAGTGAAGGAATGAAAGAGAGAAACAGAGAGAGATAGATAGAGAGACAGAGAGACTGACAGAGAGAGACAGAGGGAGAGAGAGACAGAGAGAGAGAGAGACAGAAAGGGGAGAGAGGCAGAGAGACTGAGAGAGAGAGACCGAGAGAGATAGATAGAGAGACAGAGAGACTGACAGAGAGACTGACAGAGAGAGAGACAGAGAGATGGAGACAGAGAGAGAGAGAGAGAGAGAGAGAGAGAGGACACAGAGAGATGGAGACAGAGAGACAGAGAGAGAGAGAGAGAGAGAGAGAGACAGAGAGAGAGAGAGAGGGAGAGAGAGAGAGAAAGAGAGAGAGGGAGACAGAGAGAGAGAGACAGAGGGAGAGAGAGAGAGAGAGAGAGAGGGACACAGAGAGAGAGAGAGAGGGATGGAGTCTTTGATGTTACTTCCTCCAGTAGATGGTGGTGCAGCGCCGCAGAGACGCGTCTCTCAGAAGGAGATGAAAATGGTGCAGAAGACCCGCCGTCTGAAAATGAACGCTGCAGATTCTGAGGTACGGACCTTTTAATGGGATAATAGGATAATATCTTACCTACGCCGTCATTGTTCAAGGCAGCAGATTAAAAAAGAAAGAAAAAAGGCAGAATCACGAGTGACAGCAGTATTTCTTTCCACATCTCCCAAACGCTGAACCTCGGGGGACGATTAAAAGTGGAACACGCTGATGGAATGTCTGAATCCAGTCACTTCCACAAACCCATCTGGGGCTGACGGCCACGTTTTCACGCAAACTGCAGATTAAATACTTGGTGCCAAGACGTCCAATTACGTTCAGTGAGAGGAAGAAAAAAAGGGCAGAGCAGATATCAAAGGTGTTTACATGTGATAAGTGAAAAAAACACACAGAGAGTCTCTGAGTCTCTCAGCTCTCACACGGAACTCAGAACCTCCTACCTGTGAGCCCGGCGCCGCTCCAAAGTTAGCCTTTTCTAAGTGTGCTGGGCGGTCCGGTCCGCGCCCAGCCGGGATCCAACCAGCCGATTTCAACTTCAGCTTTCAGGTGGCTCCGCCCCTAAACGCAGAGTCAATTTTCAATGTTTCTGCGTCGCGCCGAAAGTCGTTTTGCGTAAAAATACCTCGCCGGCGTTGTTCAACGAATCCTAACAAACCCTAGCGAACCATGTTAGCGATGCGTGGTCGGCCTCTCTACGTATCAAACATCTCCAGGAGGTCAAACATTTGACTCCCACCAGTCGGTCAGAGCCGAGGAATCCTCTTGGATGAGAGGTTGAAGGTCTTGAACTTTAAAAACAGCGACGAAGAGTTAAACATTACCGTCAAAGCAAACATGAAGACCAGACTCGTGAAACCAGTTAGAGGTGAAAACGGTTGGTTTCCTGGCCATCAAACAAACTGAATTTGGGGGAAGGGAAGGAGGCGAGCTGGTTCGGCCATGAGCTTCTCAGTGCCCCCATTCCCACCCGGACCGCGCTACCTCCTGGGAAGAGGACCAGGTGTTTGTTAACCACGTGGACGTCCATGTCTCCGGCCGAGTTAAATTCACAGAGCTACCACAACAATGCTACCACAATGCTAAACAAAATACTAGAATTCATTCGCTATCGTCCCCAACAGCAAACGTGTATTGCCCAAATGCCCCCCATCCCCTGCTTTGTACAAGCAATTCCCCTGATTGAACTTTTTTCAAATTAAATGTGACGTTTTACCCAGAAAACAATGTTTTTTTTTGAAAAAATTAAACCATGTTTTTTCCCCCTAGAGGTTAAAATGTGAAGTATTAGAGTAAATGATGATATAAATAAGATAGATCTCTGAGTAGAGTCCATTCATTTGCACCAAATTTTGAAAAAATTTTGATAAAATTTAAGGTTTATAAAAACCCTCATCAGTTGAGCGTTTGCACATCCACGTATTTTTGACACTTTAGAGCCGCCGTCTCCTTCTTCTTAGTTCCCGACACCTGAGCGGATGTTTGATAGAAGTTTCTTATCTGGAACTTTTGCTGATAGATGCTGATTCCTTTTTGCACACCGCACCTTTAAGGACGTCTGAAGTCGTCGCGCTTCCTTTTTCTTCTTTTTATTCCCTTTCTTATTCCTGAGCAACAAAACAAAATGAGCCTCGATGTGAGAGAGGGGCTATCACACATGGGTCTCGTTAAAATCCTGGGGGGGGGCAGCGGCCGCGGTGCTTATTTGAGCTTAAGATGAAGTCTGGGGAATCTGACTGGGAGGACATCTACAGGCTTTGGTGGAGTCTTCAGGCGTGTCCAATCGTGTCCGTCCAACCATTCACGCCTGAGAGGAAACGTTACTGTTCTCAGATCCGCTCTGAACACAGACACCAGAGTTGTCCTCCTCCACGCCGCTGCCTCCGCCGCCAAACCCGGGTTTAATGCTGAATAATTCTTAGGCGTGACGTGTGAGCGGAAGATTATTCAAATTACCGTCCAATCAGCAGATTTTTGTTTTTTTTGGGGGGGGGGTTATATCAACATCTGATGGGACAACAAGCTGCCGAATGTTTTTCTTTTCTTTTTTTTTATCAGTTCTGATGTTCCGAGACTTTTTTTATTTATTTATTTTTTCCCTGTAGGTCAAAGAGAAACTTGCTGAAAAGTGTTTAACGAGACACTGAAGAGAAAATGAGAACAAATGTCTCCTGAAGTAAGAGTGACGACTCCTCCTCGCCGCGTGGGAGACGACACACACACACACACACACACACACACACACACACACACACACACACACACACACACACGCGCACACACACACACGCACACACACACACAAACAGTAATGCTATGAAGCTCAAGGTTGCCCCTCTTATTGAATATATCAACTTAACCACTGATGTCATTGATCAAAAAGCCAATTCCAGTTCTATTATTGCATTAGAGGTTAAAACAATTGCCAAATGACTTTGCGAGGTTCACTCACTTGGTAAACAGATCTGAGATCCATTAAAGGCTCGGAGATTATCAAGCCTCAGTCCAACAATTTGTGGAGATTGCTCCGAACACCTTGCTGGTGACCTCCCTCTCCGTTGAAAGTCAATGGGAATCGTGGCAAAGAGCCCGCCGGCGCCACCCTGCACTTTAATTACGCCGCGACTCTCAATGGCTGCCCATGTTCTCGTCCCCCCCGCCTCCCTTTTTTTTTTTTTTTCAACCAAGTGTGTCGTCCAGATGTGCCATAGGGCGAAATAACCTGCAGGGCGACCAGCGGCCATGCTTAATCGAGGTTTCTCCGCTCCTTCGTGATGGATCGGGCGTAACGGCGAACTCCGTCTCATCAGTATTAAGAGTCGTGACTTTCCTCCACGCCGCGTTCGCCTCGTGGTTTGCTGTAGCTGCCCCTCCATGACCTCAGAGAGGAGAAGGTGGATGTTCTCAATGTGTTTAATCATAATTCACAGGTCCTGTTCAATCTGGATCCCCCACAGGGAGGTCCGACGCAGAAGACATTTAAAGGTTCTGGAAGAACGAGCGCCGTCCGTCTCTGTTAGCATCTTGATAAAGCTTTAATTAAAGGGGCTGGAGGAAGGGTCTGGTGACTGCAGCGATGAGCCCCTGCAGATAATTGGTGAATTGTAAAGAATGCAAATCCTCCAAGAAACTCATTATAATCACGTTTAGCAACATTCCCTATAAAAGGCTTTTAAAAAAAAATATTCCTATAAAATTAGCCACTATGATGATTTATTTTTCTGGCAGCCGATGGGGGTCCTAAAACTGCCGCCCTGCAGCGTCTTTTACCGTTAATGTCCTTTAATGTCTCAACTATGGAAAATGACTTTCTGTGCATATTTTACTTTCTTTATCTTTACACTCTAAACGTACCGCAAGATGAAAAATTGGTGTTTCAAGGGTATTTTTTTAAAGAAAGAACGTAAAAAAGAAGGTCGGACTCACATCTAATTATTTCACGATGAAATTCATTTGAGCAGCTTAACCTTTTAAAGGTAAAGCTCGTTTTTAATCAAGTTATATAACTCTGTTTGATAAGTTCAGACATGCTTTTATTATGCAGAGATCCTCCTTGGTGGTCAATTTGACCTGCGGTGTCCCCCAAGGCTCCATCCTTGGCCCCTTTCTCTTTCGCATATACATGCTGCCACTGGATCATATTATAAAAACATGTCAAAAACTCATCTTTCCATTCTTATGCAGATGACACAGTCATTTATTGTTAGGCCACCGACATCGATATGGCTTTTAAGCATCTGAAAAATGCTTAAGACTGAGTCCCAGCTCAGTTCGGGCTTCTCTTCTGCTGCTCCTTGTCTGTGGAATGCCCTCCCTGACCATCTGAGGGATCCACAGACGACTGACACATTTAAAAAAGGACTTAAAACTTTCCTTTTTAGCAGAACCTATAACTTTGATTGACACTGCTGCTTTTTGGTCATGTTTTTATATAGTTATTAAGTGTAAAGTCTAATAAGGGTCAAACATCGGATACCAAAAGGTTGAGTTAATCTAATTAAAACAGAACGTTTTCCATGACACGCAAATTTTCATCACGAAATAATTCACTTATTTTTTACTGTTTAAAAAAATCCATGTTTAAACAAACTATTTGTCACTTTATGGTAAATTTGGTGTCCTAAATATTCAGAAAACAAAAAAACAATGGAATAAATATTCTTAAGATATATGAGCCTGATCCTTTTAAAAACACAGACTAGCGAAGCGATGGACAGAGAAAATGTTTGTGTCGTGGGTTTTAATATCCTTAAAACTTTATGCTAATCCGCTAAGAAAGAAAACAGAGTCTCGTCGCCTCCCATGGAAAACAAGCAAGAAAGTTTTTTTTTGTTTTTTTTTATTCCTGACATTCCTAAGATGTTTCCTGGCAGGAGTTGGAACATAGTGGATACGGTCTGCAAGAATAAAGACGTGTTTCTGGAGCTCTTATTAGGATTTTCTTTTTCTACCTGTGTTACTGTGACTCCCTTTGAACGGGGGGGAAAAAAAGAAAAAAAGAAAAAGAAAAGCCTCTGCAGAGATAGAGAGAAAAACATTTGCTCCCAATGAATAAATGATGAAAGGAAATGAGGTGCTTGCATAAATTTGCTCAGCATAAAATGCAGAACATTTCACCGAGTTTTAAAGCCCAGCTTTTTCACGGGTGATCGTTTACCCCAAAAAAGCCAAATATAGCAGCACTCTGCTGAGGAAACTTTAAGAAGGCAGAGTATCCGAGACTAAACGAAGTGGAAAAGGCTCCATGACCTTTTGGAAGTTTTAGGACTGGCGTGGAATCCTTAAGTAAATTTACAAGAAACGACGTGTGAGTTGGAGCAGTTAAAAGAAGATACGGGCTCATAAAAGCTGATTAAAAAGACGCTTGTCCCAGAAAAAAACTTGAAGATCCAGATCCAGACACCTTCATTTATCTCCGTTCAGTCTCACATGCCCCCTTTTATCTGAACCCGGGTACATGTTTGACTTTATCTCCGCTGGGAAAAGCATTACCGTTAAATGTGGTAGCTGTAATGGAATTTTCCAGCACACTGACAGTGTCGTTCTTCCTCGGCTGCAGAGCTGATGAAGGCAGGACTCATTCAATTTACAGGAGGCCGTCGGGCAACTGCAGGTCAATTGTCCTTTTTTTTTTTTTTTTCTCAGACGAAACAGAACTCTACACAGCCAGAACCTCCAGCTGGAGACCAGAGTGAAAACCCAGTTTATCCTCAAAGGACAAATCTGGATTTAAATATGTTGTATTGTACTTAATATGCAGCTGCGGGCGTCATTTCATAGCAGAGGTCCATTCCTACGGTGCTGGTAGAGAAATGCCTTAAACACACCTCAGCTGGATGAATCGCCGGCGCCACTGCCACCGCCATCGCCGCCGCCACAGCCGCCGCCATCGCCGCCGCCACAGCCGCCACCCCAACCGCCACCGCCATCAGATCCCTCGTGTTAACGCGATAACTCAAAAGCTATGGTATGAATCTCTTTAATTTAGATTTTCTACCCACATAGACCTTCATGCGAGGAAGAACAGGACTGATATTGGGAAAGGAAGGTTGTGTATTTCTTACATTAGGGGGAGCTTTATCTCTACACGTTGTCGGACCATCATACTTTCTCATGCTTTGGTCGGATTTGGTCCAGATGAGTTGGACTGAAGGAGTTCTACCTGATATATCACGTATTCTATGCTAATAGTTCATATTTTAGGGGGAGCTTTTTCACGAAACACAGTTTTTTGGACATAACTTTCTTAATCATTGGTCTGAATTATTCTCAATTTGGTGTCTTTATTGTAAAGCTAGCTTATAAATATCATATTTCACACTAGTCGTTTACATTTTACGCACTAGGGGGAGCTTCTTCTTCTTTCTTTTTTTTACGATAATCGCTGTTTTACGGACATAACTGAATAAAACAATTCATGGATTCTTTTCAAAGTTAATAACCACATAGTACTTAGTGAGAGGAAGAACTGGTGCGACTTTGGGGATGGTCACTTATATATTTCTGACAGTAGGAGGAGCTTTATCTCCAAATGTTTCTGGGTTTTAGCTTCTCTACCGTTAGTCGGATCTTGTACAGATTTTTTACGAGATACAAGCGGTTAGCAGACATTAGCTCCTAAACGCTGGTCAGATTTAGTCCAAATGTTTTTTTCATACAAATCTTCTATGTATCATGTTTTTTTGGAAGAAGTCATATTTTACTTATTATGGGATGCGTTTTTAGGAGAAAACTAATTTGAGTTCCTTGTACAACACAGGTGATCGGGGGGGAAATACCTTTTCTGTCCGGGTCATCTCAGTGGTAATAACCAGCTTTGTTGCGTTACTCCAGTGTCGGGGGGGAAACTTTAAATCACACAACGTGAAGAGGACGTCTTGACTACGTAGGTAAACATCCCAGCATCGACTACCTGGCAAGAATCCTGAGTGAGTCAAATGAAAAGGCCAACGACGTCCCACACGGAGAATTCTGTGCCACTGTGAAGTATTACATCTCTTAATGGTAAGAGTTGGGGGGGGGGGGGGAACTTAATTAGTGCCTCTAAGAGAGCCAAGATTTCAGGAGAAGCCAGAATCACAGCCGATTTCATTATCTCTTACGTAAGTCGGTACTTGGGCCCGACAGAACCCTCCCTTCTGTTTAAGGAGACACAAGATAGAAGGTGCTGATGCGCTAAAACCGGACTTTCACCTGGATCAGGTCGGTGTCAAATCCACACTAGAGGAGGGAGAGGAGGTTGAAGTTTATGGGGTGGAAATGCTTGAATTCGTGGACTTCTGTTGCTCGACTGCCTTTTTTGAATCTGGTGAAATATGACGGAGCCAAAGGTCTTCATTGGCGTGTGATTGGCTGCCGTGAGTCATCTCAGGAACGCTGGCTAGTTTTCGGCGTGGGCCTCTGTGTGCACACAAACGGGCCCAACAGATGGCAACATTGTTCCTCCGTCAACAGAACAGGTTATTTGGCGCTCTGCCAATGAGGTATGGGCGCGTCCACAAATCCTGCGAAAATAAAAACAGCCATCAAACGCGAGTGTGGGCGATGTTGATGTGACTAATTGTTGCCATGGTGATCTGGTCTTTAAGATAACGTCTGACGGTGAGGGGGGGGGGGGGGGGGCGGCGTCGTGGAGAGCACAAGAGTAAATGAGAAAGGAGAGGGGAGGAGAAGATGCGATAAGGCGGTGAAATGAAAAGGAGCAGCGCTGTTGCATGTGGGAGAGGAGAAAGGAGTGCAGGGACTCTGTAATGTGATGTCAGTTCAACGTTTCCTCGTCGTCACGGCGATGTAAATACTTTTTACATCATTTATTCAGGGGATTACCTCGCTCCTGTGAGAGGATCGCGTTCATTCACTCACCGGTAGATCGGCGCCGTCCTCCCCGAAACGACCCCGACCCCGTGTTTTTTCTTTCTGGGGGGGGGGGGGGATTGGTGGTCTTAGCCCCCCTCACAGGCTGCTGCTAAATGACGGTAAAGTGAGAAGAGTCCTGACAATCCTGCCAAGACACACGTCGTCTTTCACCGGGACAATTCTCTGGAAACGAACATTGCCGTCGCGCCGCTTCTTCCCGTCGCTCCTGCTCCTGTCACATGGCCTTTATCGTAAAACAAAAGACGCCCGCCATAAAAGTTTCAGAAGTGGAGTTCATACAATCCTATATATATATATATATATATATATATATATATATATATATATATATATATATAGATATATATATATATAGATAGATAGATAGATAGCCTTTATATATATATATATATATATATTTATTTATATAACAAAAGAGGTCATATTTCAGGACGTTCTAACGCGGCGTTTGTCGTAAATTTTCTCCGGAGCGATGTCACGCTGTGAGGGAAGTCGTTTCTGCCCTGTAATGCACCCCTGGGTGCCCTCTCCACTCTCTCCCTATGTTTGCAAGGCAATTCGTTTCTGCAACAACCTCTCAACTGGAGTGTGTGATGTTATTAGTGTGTGTGTGTGTGTTTGTGTTACTGTGTGAATGTGTTAGTGTGTGTGTGTCTTTGTGGTAGTGTGTGTGTGTGTTAGTGTTTGGCTGTGTGTGTAAGTGTGTTAGAGTGTATGTGTGTATGTGTGTTAGTGTGCGTGTGTGTATATAAGTGTGTGTGTGTATGTGTTAGTGTGTATGTGTGTGTATATAAGTGTGTGTGTGTATGTGTGTATGTGTGTATGTGTGTGTATATAAGTATGTGTGTGTATATGTGTGTGTGTGTGTGTGTGTGTGTCTGTGTATGTGTGTGTATATAAGTGTGTGTCTGTGTATGTGTGTGTTAGAGTTTGTGTATGTGTGTTAGTGTGCGTGTGTGTATATAAGTGTGTGTGTGTATGTGTTAGTGTGTATGTGTGTGTATATAAGTGTGTGTGTGTATGTGTGTATGTGTGTATGTGTGTGTATATAAGTATGTGTGTGTATATGTGTGTGTGTGTGTGTGTGTGTGTTTCATACTCGTCTCTCTAAACTTGCGGTGAACGATGAACTAAGGCTTCATTAAAATGTAAATTCTAGCCGAGACTATTTTCAGTCTCTGCTGTTCCTCCAGAATAAACCGGCGCCGGCTTTCAACCTATGATCCAATCTCTCCGTTTTATTTCAAACCTCTGCCCGAGCAGAACCCGAGCGCCCCTTCTCATTTTTTTGGGGCTGGGGACAGACATTCAGAAGCGACGCCTGGTCAGTTTTCAGAACCGGCCCGCTTCTGCCGTCTGCTCGCACTTCAAGTGCAGCACAAAGCTAATTATACGGCTGGCGTTGAGCCGGTTTGCGTCCCTCCGTCTGTTATTTACACACTTCTGTTTTTTGCACAATGCAAATGCAGATTGTTGACATTGTGCGATCAGAAGTGGCCACTTGGTTTGTTTCCCACCGCGTCGCCTGAGAGGCAGGCAGCGCCGCCTCCTCGGCTCGGAGGAGGCTCTCCTGCGTTTTCTACTTGTTCGCACTTCAGCGCAATGAACAATTAGCCGCCATCCAAACTTATCGACCATGTTGTGTTTGCGCCCGGCCCCGAACCACGGAGCCAGAACTCGCCACTCCAAAGTCAGAATCCTGGAACCCATATCCACTATTATTTATTCAAAGAGCGTCAGGATGAAACAACCGTTTCAGTCCAAGTCCTCTGACGGCCATTTTATATTTTGTCTTTTTGCCAGAAAGAAACGTTTCATCTAAGTAAGATAAGAATATAAGACTTGTGGTCGAATGTTTATAGCAACAAAATCCGTATCAGACACGGTGTATTTTAGGCAACACAAGAAAAACAAAAAATTAGCAAAAACATATTCAGTCAGACGTTTTTTTTATCCACCTGGACCCCCCCGTCGTCCCCATGTCCCCTTGTAAAAATTGCGTTCGGGTTTACGATGGTTCTGTAAGTTCCCCATATCAGACGTATGAGAATTGGACCAAATGTCCATTTTCAGTTTTTATAATTGTTTTGAGATCCATCAACTTCATCATTCATGGGTCCCAGCAGAATCATCCGCCACCACCACCAGTTTTCAGGCTCCAAAAGGGGACAAACCTGCTGCCGCTCAGGGTGGATACCCTTCGATCACGATCTCCCCCCCCGAAGAGTCTGAGGCTCTGACAGACGAACTCTCACACATGAATAATTCATCATTCATTCATTCTCTCTCTCCTGATTGAAATTTATTTCCATGAGAGGAAGTGTCTTATGCCGAGTACGAAATGTGAGTTTTACTTGAACTTAAACCCACGTGAAATTATTCTCCAGTGCCAAATTGTTGCCACATATATATAATTTTATATTTATATATTTATATATACATACACAACCCTGATGAATATTTATTCCTACAGATGATATGTGATAATTAATCTGTCAGAAGTTCTTTGGTCAGAAAGTCATGGCAACTATTTGGCACTTCAGAATAGTTTCGCAGGCTTTTAAGTTCAAGGAACAAAGTAAAAGTCACATTCCATTCTGGGCATGAGACGCTTCCTTTCATGTGAATATATTTCAATCAGGAGAGAGAGAATGAATGAAACCATGAATTATTCATGTTCCTGTCAGAGCCCCAGACTCTTTGGTGGGGAGATCGTGATGGACGGGTTTATACCCTGAGCAGAAGCAGGAATGTTCTCCTCTAGAGTCTGGAAACTGGTGGTGGTGGTGGCGGCGGCCGATAACTCTACTGAGACTAATGAATGATGAAGTGGATGGATCTCAAAACTGGAAATAGACATTTTGTTCAAACGTCTGATAAGGAGAACTTACAAGAATAGTGTGTGTATACATATATATATATATATATATATATATATATATATATATATATATATATATATATATATATATATATATCTGCGTGTTAAACCACACGGGTAACCAGGTTAGCGGGTTAATAGTATCATGAAGGTTTATAAAGGGGCTTGAAAGGCTGGGTCCTTCAGACGGAGTGTTATAGTAATTAATAATCGATAATAATAATAGTAATTATTATTACTACATTTTAATACCAATGACAGTAATATATATATATATTTTTTTTTGATAATGACAACAAATAATGGTAATATCAATAATAATGATAATTATTATAATAAAAATAATATTTTTTAATAATAATGATAATGATGAAAATAGTAATAATAAAAAAGTTTAAAATATAAAATAAAAATATAATAATAATAATAATAATTATTAATACAAATTAATACCTATGATAATAAGAATGCTCATAATGATCATAACAATGAAGAATTATAATAATACTAATTCTGATAATAATAAATTGTATTATTATTAATAAATTGTATTATTATTAAATAATAATAATTATATTTTTTAATAATAATGACTATGATGGTAATAGTAATAATAAGAAAATTAAAATAATAATAATTATATTTTTGATAATAATGATAATGATGATAATAGTAATAATAAGAAAATTAAAAATCAAAAATAAAATTTAAATACAATAATAATAATAATAATAATAATAATAATAATAATAATAATAATTATATCAATAATAATGAACAGTTTCTTTACAATCGTCTTTATTCTTCAGCTTTGGAACAGAAGTCATATTTCAAACAGACTTAACTTGCATTCAGCTCATGTTTGTAGTCCTTCACGCCCTTGGATTAACTAAATACTGACAAAATACACTCAATATGTGCCAGAGGGAAGAATAATTTGCTCGCCGTTTTGAGTCTAACAAGTCGGAGATAAGTAGTCAGCACCAAAGCTGGTAAGAACCTAATGGAAGCGTTGGTTGGGTTTTATTTGTCTGCGTTTCAGACAGAAAATGCTTCATTTAACACCATGATTTCATTTGGCATGTCTGAGTAATACCACAACTCCCCCGGCCACTCTATGATATAAATCAAATCAACATCCATCAGTCAATTTCCCATGTCCACTTATCCTTTGGAGGGTTTGTGGGCGCTGCGACACGTGGCTGATGTGAGTTCTGACACACCAGCAGAAGAACACATTCGCACACTCGAGTCCTCAGCCTCTGCAGGAGAGGACTCCGATTCACCAGAACCGCATGCCTCGGTACCATTACTGCTGATAATAATTATAACCATCACTCTTTTTTTATCTCTGGTGAAATTAGCTCTCTGGGTGTCATCATTCTCTCTGGGTGTCATCATTCTCTCTGGGTGTCATCATTCTCTCTGGGTGTCATCATTCTCTCTGGGTGTCATCCGTTCCTGAGGAGCTTTGAGTGACAGGAGGAAATGCACTGCAGCTAAAGAAAACACTTGCAAACAAAGAAACACGTCTTCATCGGCGTGACAACACAGGGGCGCTGCAGAAGCCACAACACAACACTGCAAGAAAAAAACAATCTGCAGAAGCCAAAACACAACACCGCAAGAAAAAAATATATCTGCAGAAGCCACAACACAACACTGCAAGAAAAAAACAATCTGCAGAAGCCACAACACAACACATTAAGAAAAAAAAACATCGGCAGAAGCCACAACACAACACAGTAAGAAAAAAAACAATCTGCAGAAGCCACAACCCAACACATTAAGAAAAAAAAACATCGGCAGAAGCCACAACACAACACAGTAAGAAAAAAGCAATCTGCAGAAGCCACAACCCAACACATTAAGAAAAAAAACATCGGCAGAAGCCACAACACAACACAGTAAGAAAAAAACAATCTGCAGAAGCCACAACACAACACATTAAGAAAAAAAAGCATCGGCAGAAGCCACAACAAAATACAGTAAGATTAAAAACATCTGCAGAAGCCACAACACAACACATTAAGAAAAAAAAGCATCGGCAGAAGCCACAACAAAATACAGTAAGATTAAAAACATCTGCAGAAGCCACAACACAACACTGTAAGATTAAAAACATCTGCAAAAGTATATTTCTGTATATTTCCAACACTAGGGGGCGCTTTATCTCCTTAAGTTTTAGGGCCATCATTTCTCAAACATTAGCCCAATTTGAGGCATATTTTACTCTAATAGTTCAAATCAGTGGATATTGATTGTACTACGCAGGCGATTGGGGACTTTTCGGGCATACACCCTTTCTACAGTGGACAACAGCTTCGGTCTAAATGGGACAGGAATGAAAAATCAAGTGTTTTTGTAAAACTAAAATCAAATAAAAATAAGTACTACTCTCTCATCGATCAAAGAAAACAATATTGCCTTTTCCAAGACTGCCACAATGTCACAGTTCCGAATATGTAATGTCATTTGAACTGTTCCTAATATTTAATTCCTAAAGAGCAATCTGGGCAGGACTTCACCAACCTCCTCGCTGATAAACTGAGTGGAGGCCTGAGTGCTTCCATTAGAGGAAGAGTGATTAAAGTTGGATGAAGCCGTTGTCTGCTCACAGATTCAAATGTTGTTCTGGAGCCCTTCAACTAATTACTCGGGCGGAAAAAAAGTTCTTATTTGTCGCAGATAAAAGACAGATATCGACGGTGTCCGACAGGCGCAAACGCAGCTGCAAACATGAATTTGACTGCAAATCAAAATATCGTGAAATGTTTGTGCATCAAATCTATTTTATTGACTAAATGAAGCGATAAAAAGGTGCGTTTGGGGGAAGCATCACTTTAGAGTGTCCTTTGTAAACACGTCCTTTGTCTTGTGGCTTTTGCAGATCGTTTTACTTCATGTGTTGTGGCTTTTGCAGATCGTTTTACTTCATGTGTTGTGGCTTTTGCAGATCGTTTTACTTCACGTGTTGTGGCTTTTGCAGATCGTTTTACTTCACGTGTTGTGGCTTTTGCAGATCGTTTTACTTCACGTGTTGTGGCTTTTGCAGATCGTTTTACTTCACGTGTTGTGGCTTTTGCAGATCGTTTTACTTCACGTGTTGTGGCTTTTGCAGATCGTTTTACTTCACGTGTTGTGGCTTTTGCAGATCGTTTTACTTCACGTGTTGAGGCTTTTGCAGATCGTTTTACTTCATGTGTTGTGGCTTTTGCAGATCGTTTTACTTCACGTGTTGAGGCTTTTGCAGATCGTTTTACTTCATGTGTTGTG